>JADLZK010012623.1:0-312096 GCA_015847255.1 Hyparrhenia diplandra | reverse complement strand
AAATTCATCAGTGGTAAATCTTCTTATCGCTTGGGGGTTTTCTAAGTTTTCCGGTATTTACCTGCCAAGTCCTCAAAAAGATATAAATCACCAAAACTCTTGGAACTTTGTCAATAATACTTATTCTATATATTTTATTCTTTTATAACCTTATTATATGTTTAGTTGACACATAAAACATAGCTTAAGAGGTGTCAACAAATGGGCATGAAGCCGGATGCACGGAATCGAGTCGTGAGCGTTTTCAAATGAGGAGTGTAGGATCCGCAACGAAAGTGTCGGAGTTCATCGTCCCTCTATTCTCGGCATTTTGAGCGCCAGTGTTCAATCTGATCCATCGATCTTATGTATAGCTACCTCGATCTAAATGGCTGAAAACTTTTCGAACAAACTTAGGGCCAAAGGAATTTTACAGAAAGGTTATTGCTCTTTGGTTTCCGGGTGAAAGCGAGAAAAATCCATGAGCTCATACCTCATGGATTTCAATTTTTCTCGAAGAACAATAATCATGAATGCACCTCATGAATTTTTCTAGAGGAATCTTTCCATGAGCGTATTCTCATGAAACTTTCGCCCGTAGAGAGAGAAAAGAGCGCCGCGCCGACGGCGCCGCCGCCCGACGCGCCGCCCGGCCCGCCCTCCGGCCGCCCGCCACCGATCAGCCGTGCCCCCGGCTGCACACCCCCGCCACCACGCTGCCACGCCACCGCCGCTGCCGCCGTAGCAGCTCGCCTACGGCCCGCGTTTCGCCGCTGCAGCGCGACCCGGCGGCGGGTCAACACGGGCCATTCAGACCGACACGAGAAACGCGTCAGCGCGCCAGCTGGAACGGAGCATTCCATCGACCGGTGTTGCATCGCGCTGGTCGACATCGACGGCTATGGCTATGGTCGGGGCCGCTTACTACCCACGCGAGTCTCATCGCCAAGCTCGCCAAGGCCGGCAACCCGAGGTGTGTTTCGCAGAGCATGTTCGCCGTGTTCGTGGGAAGGCCGCAGCACCGTCCTCGCCGCCACCGACTTGCCGGAACTCTGATTTTTCATTTTAATCTGTGGCGAAAACTTTTGTGACTAGTTTTTTCTCCCTCGTTGACGGTCACTAACGACATATTTTTTCCGTCAACTTGCTACCATAAAGGGAGTAAACTATACCTTTTTATACTCATATACATTTATTACTAACATATTTCCACTTGTAGTGTTCAAAATGTATTTTGTAGTATTTATAATAAATACAAAGGAAATACGACCAAAGTACGCCATCCGGGGAAGCGCATTATTGCAAAAACACAAGCCCAGGAGCAAATCGACCCAAAACATAAAATTGGGCGAGCAAAGCCCGCCCACAACTTTTCAAGACGAAGGACGCCAGCCCACCGAGACTCGGGCCAAGCCGAGCCCAGGGGTAGCGCACCATCTTGGTGCGGGCCGCACCCTCCCCGAGGCGGTTCGGCCCACCTCGAGGCGGTTCATTGACCTTCCTTCGGGGTTACCGACGTGGGATGGTCGGTTTGGTCTGATTAGGAAGGTGTACCAGGTCATTTTGGTGTAAATTAGCACTTAGGCCCTCCTCCAAGTGTATAAGTAGTCCCCCTCTCTTCCTCTCTCAACACACACCACTTGGAGTCCAAAGAAACCAGGCAATCTTCCTCTCTCTACCACCTCTACCTCTCTCTCTTCTTCTACTTCTTCTTTCTTCTTCTTCTTAGTTCTTGGTTAGCACTTGAGTAGAAGAGCTACAAGGAGGGCTTGTCTCCTAGAAGAAAGTGCCTTGGTAATATATCTTCTCAATGGAGCATTCTTCTATTTGCAAGTCTTATATCTATGTTCTTGGCCTAACTTATGAACTAGAGTATAGACTTGTTCATGTTCTTGTGTTGGTATATGAACTAGCATATAGTTTACATATCATAATCTTGACATGTTCATATCGGTTCTTCATCGATCATCATATGCCTAACTTGATTAGAGGTGGGATATCGGTTCGTTGTTCCTTCGGTTTGCTCTTGTTCTAGTCTGCCCATTCGACGAGTGGGGATCCCGGGGACAAGAGTAGTGCTCGATATATGGGGCATGGTGCTCGGCATTACGACACCTCGCGAATATGAGAGCATGCCACGGTTGAGGGGGTAGGCGGCTGGGTCGTGACAAGCCTTGACCGTCCCTTGAAACCCCCCACGTTCGTATGTCTTTGTAGGGAGTTCGTGAATGCCTCGGTGGGAAGCGGACTTCCTGGTGGGGTCTCCCCGCATCCTAGACCTAACCATGCCTAAATCGCTTTGCATATGATCCTAACTATTCATTTGTATGGCCATGACTAGATACATTAGAATTACTCCATTAGGGTTATTCATTTATTCTTTATCTATTTTCTTTATCCTTTCCCCGGTGGATTCTTAAGTGTGTGTCACACTATCCATAAACCATTATTGCTTACCCCTCGCTTTTGAACAATTTGGTCTAAGCAAACACATGTTCCTTCTATTCGATGCCATGCTAGCTTATTAAACGCATGCCTTCCTTTTGGGAAAATATAAATAACGATACCCTCAATACTTCCGGTGAAATGCTACAATGATAGATCCGTGCGCTTTTGCGGATGAAATATCTAAGATGGCAAGATCTATCCCGCTGATGTTCCCGCCGGATCACCGGCATGGTGGTTTCACCGGGATGTCGCCAGCGTATTTCTCGGCGCCGTTATTGGGGATGGGTTTAGGCTAATCTTTTATGTTTTCCCTCGCTGTAGATGAAAACAGATAGTGTATGTCGCTTCCAACCGCCGAAAACTTCATCTCTCGATCCGTAGGCACTCCTAAGGAAGAACAGGTCTTGTGCCGCTTCTTCTTCACCGAAACCCCGACCGAGACCGACATCCCTCGCACCAACCGAACCGCAAGCTATGGCTCCGTGTCGTCGCCGCTGATTTCTCTACTCCCGCTGCCGCCAACGTGCCCACCGGGCCGGGTGGTGAATGTGGCGGACAAGAACTTTGAATGCGCGCACTGGGCTGGTCACACCATGGTGCAGGCCGTCCATTCTGTGGACGCCTTAGCGAGGACGCCAACGCCATCTCCAACACTTCCTTGAGCTATGCGACACCATCGTCATCGTGACGCCGAACTGTGACGCTATCGCTCCGCCTGTTCCTTTCTCCCTTGTGGGGGAAGGCGAAACAGTGGTTCTACAAGGACAAGGAAGCAGTCAATACGTGGGCAAAATGCTCCACGGCGTTCCTGGCTAAGTTCTTCCCCATGGGCAAAAACCAATGCCCCGAGGGGGAGAATCGCCAATTCCCAAAGAGAACTCAATGGAACCCATTCCCGAAGGCGTGGGAAAGGCCGCAAGAATACATTCTAGCATGCCTGCACCACGGATGGAGAACCGGGCCGGTGCTCCGTAATTCTATAATGGTCTCACGGCCATATCGAAGGGGCACCTAGACGCCGGGCCGGTGGCGCATTCTTATCGCCACCATCGAGTCGCAACAGCCCCGATCGACAAAATGGTGGCAAATCGTAGCCGGGAGAAGACAGAGCCCTAGCTAAAAACAAAAAAGGCATGCATACCCCGAAGGAGGCGGATATGCTTGCCACAAAAATGGATCTTTTGCTCGAAGAAGCCGGAGGAGCGCAGAAGACACTCTATGTTGGCGCCACTATCACATACTTTATACCGCCAACTTAGTCCTAATTAAGAGATAAAACCCATTTAAACTAACTAAACATTTACTACTCACCTAGTTCCACTTGTATTTGAGAATATTTGTTTTGGCAAAGAACAAACACGGAAAGAGGTGAAAGTACGCCAAATAAAGAACAATACGCAACTCAGAAGTGCGCTTTGGCCAAGGGGAACATGACAGCCGTAAACTGCATCAATCCAATCGGCACCTCTGGAAGAGTAATGTAGAGCGGGCCACCAGCCCACATGAGAAGGCACGGCACCAGGCGGGCCAATCCCGGGCCTCCGGCCGCCGCAGGTGGGCCCCGCCGCGGCCCGGTGTCCGAACCCGCCGCGCCTTTGGTCGGTGTCCCGGCCGGAGGAGTAGAGGCGGTGCATGGAGGTGTTTTTCACCGCTTTGGCGCCAAACTTTCCCCGCCAAAACCACCTTTCACTTGTGTATAAAAGGAGGGTCACCCCCTCCATAGAACATCATCTCAACACAATTCATAGTCTCACATTCAGGGTGGTTTAGAGAGTGCCAAGACACTTCGATGGGAGAGAGAGAGAGTGCAACATAGAGAGGAAGAGAGGAGTAGCGACCCCGCGGTCTTTTTGACTGTTGGAGTGCCGGATCCGTTGGCTCCGTCTCCCTACCTTGTACCTCTACGGGTAACTTTTATGACTTGGCGGAAGTTATTCGTGTCTTACTTTCGATATCATTCTTAAGTTCACGCTATCATTTATTTTATTGAGAATTACGGGATCGTTGTTTGCCCCCTCGTGGTAAATGCTCTAGTAGAGGACCCCATAAAGACGGGATCTCCCCATTAACGCTAGAGTAGTGACAAGTAACATAGACGTGGTGTCTAAGTTATAAATCACCCCTGTTTGCTCCGCAATCCATGGTAGTGAGGTAGGGGGATAGGTGGTGACAGCCCTATTCGCCCATTGTACTCCTCCACGTCCGGGTTGCGCAAGAGAGCAAGAGGCCGCATCGCTTGGCGTACCAAGTGCACTCCGGATGCCCGGTAATACTCGATTAATAGACGAGTAGCCCGACTTAGCCTAAGTGCTGAAAGAACACACGCTCCTAGGATCACCTCCTATGCTTGACCCTTGATAGCTAGAAGAAACGTACTTAGCTCCCCGCTCCCCGTGGAAATTCGATACCGAATACTCCTAGGTGAAGTGCTACAACGGTACTTTCCGCGGCGCTTTATGGACTTTGCCGCTACGCTAAGAAATACCAACAAGCATTTCACGCCGTTGCCGGGAACGGTTGTCGTTATAGTCTGTGAAACCTAGTTATCGATTGTGAGCCATACCCCCTCGCCATTCTTTTATTTTTCTTTAATGGAGCAACCCACCATTTCCAAATTGTTCCGCTCCAAAGGGCGAGCTCTTAGAACGCCCATCTTCTTCGAAGCCAATCACAAACTTCAAGATTTGAGCTCCGCCCAAAGTTTGTTAGCCATGGTTCGGGAACATCCCTTTTCTCGGTTTCAAAGAGAAAATCCATATCACCACTTGCGGAATTTGAACAGCTCGTGGTTGCCTCCATTTCGAAGGCGTACCACATGAATTTTTCAAATGGAAATTGTTTCCTTTTCTCGCCACCGAGAGCGATACAATGGTACGATCATAACGTTAGGAAAAGTAAATGGGGATTGGGAGGAACCGCAGCAAAATTTTGCCTAGCATTCTTCCCTCTCACCGAATTGTTGCCCTTCGTACCGAAATCCTCTCATTCCAAAGAAAAGGAGAAAGAAGAGATAGGAGCAGCCCGGGATAGATTTACAACATTAATAAACTCGTCCCGACCTGCCTTTTGTCCCGACATGTTTTATTGCAACATTTTTTTGGTCAGGATTAAATAAGGAATCTCTTAAATTCCTAGACTCGGCTGCAGCGGTTCGTTTTTTCACATAAACCTGTAGAAGAAGGTGAAGCACTTTTAGATAAAATCCGAGAAAACACTCATCCTCTTGAACCCGTCCCTTGTAGAGTGCAAGTCTATCTCGAAAGACGTTTCTTCAATTTCAGGCGAACCTCACAAACCACGCACACCCTTAGAGAAACCTTTCCCGAACGATGGAGGAACCCCTTTTGGGAGATCTTCCAAACATTGAGGACGTATTTCTTGACGATTATGGAAACACCTCAAATTACGAATCAGTGAAGAGACCCCGCCCATTAACCCCTAAAAAGAACCATTAAGTAAAGAATCGTTGCAAAATCAATTAGGGTGTTAACCACACTAATGAGTAATGAATGGATTAATGAAAGTGAGGCGACGAATCGAAGAAATTGGATTCGCACCCCTTCATTTCCCTTTATGCTGTAACATACAAGGAATGCGGGAAAATGTACAATACAACCCCCACCGTAGGCATCAATATAATGTCCCACTCTTTTTGCTTTAATCCATTTTACGATCAACAAAGGGTTGCCTACAATCAAAACCCTTAGACATGATACACGATCTGTTATCCCAGGGTTGGGGTTACTACATGATGTTATTCTTCACAATAATGATATTGAACTCAGTCTAGATTTTCATATTTTTGATATAGATGAGTTTGATATTTTTAATCGGGCATCCCCTAGAAAAATTGTTGAATAACCCACCAAAAACAGGGATTTAGATGTAAAGTTAGGAAGAGACACTTTCACTCTACCCATAACTCAAGCTAAAAAATTCAATAGTGGAACCTCTGTCCAAATGTATGCCCGTTGAGGTAGTGTCAACAATACCCTTTGAAACTCCCTCAAGAATCTTTAGAAAAAAGACTCCAAATTCTTCATTGAAGAAATTAGTGAGATGGATGATTTCATTGATCTCCCTAAAGAAGAAGAAATGACACCACCTCCCATTGAGCTAAAAACCCTCCCCGAAGGACTACGCTATGTTTTCTTAAATAATGATAAAATGCTCCCGTAATTATCAATGATAAATTAACCGAAGAGGAGTCATCCAAATTGATAAAAGTCTTAGAAAAACATAGAACTGTCTTCGGGTATTCCTTACATGATTTGAAGGGAATTAGCCCAATGATTTGATCTCACCGTATCCCTATTGACCCGGATAAAACACCCTCATGTGAACCTCAACGCCGGCTCAATAATGAAATGAGAGAAGTCGTGAAGAAAGAAGTTCTTAAACTTCTTCACGCCGATAATCTATCCTGTTCCACACAGCTGATCGGGTTAGCCCTCGCCCAAGTAGTGCCTAAGAAGGGAGGCATGACGGTAATTAAAAACGCTAAAAATGAATTAATCCCACACAAATCTGCACCGTCACGGGATGGAGAATGTGCATAGACTACGAGAAAATTAAATGCTTGCCACAAAGAAAGATCACTTCCCACTCCCATTTATTGATGAAATGTTGGAGCAAAAAGCTTAAACACTCTTTTCTTTTTGCTTGCTAGATGGATATTCCGCTACCACCAAATTCCCATCCACCCCGATGATCAAAGCAAGACCACGCTTACATGCCCATATGGAACATACGCCTACCGTAGAATGTCTTTTGGGTTGTGTAATGCACCGCATCATTTCAAAGGTGTATGATGTCCACATTCTCCGACATGATTGAGAGATCATGGAAGTTTTCATGGACGATTTTTCCGCCTATGGAAAAACTTTCGAGAGTTGTCTAGAGAATCTAGATAGAGTCTTGCAACGATGCCAAGAAAAGGACCTAGTACTTAATTGGGAAAAGTGCCATTTTATGGTCCGAGAGGGCATTGTCCTCGGTCACCTAGTGTCCGAAAGAGGGATTGAGGTAGATAAAGCAAAAATCGAAGTGATTGAAAATTACCTCCCCGCTGAACGTAAAAGGAATCCGTAGCTTCCTAGGCCACGCAGATTTTACAGACGGTTTATAAAAAGATTTCTCAAAAACTACGAGACCGTTAACAAGCCTGCTAGCTAAGGATGTGCCTTTTTGAGTTCACGGATGAGTGCATGAAAAGCTTTCCTTACCATTAAAGAAGCACTCATCTCAAAGACCAATCATTCAACCACCAGATTGGTCGCTGCCCTTTTGAAATCATGTGTGATGCTAGTGATTATGCAAATCGGTCGCGGTCCTGGGCCAAACAAAAGATAAAAGCATCACGCAATTGCCTATGCTAGCAAAACACTCACTGGAGCTCAATTGAATTACGCCACAACCGAAAAAGAACTCCTAGTCAAGTTGTGTTTGCTATTGATAAGTTTAGGTCTTATTTAGTGGGGTCAAAAGTGATTGTCTACACTGATCATGCTGCATTGAAATATTTGCTCACTAAGAAAGACGCTAAACCTAGATTAATAAGATGGATTCTCTTACTCCAAGAATTTGATTTAGAAATTAAAGATAAGAAGGAGTAGAGAATCATCGTTCTTGGATCATTTGTCGCTTGCAATTCACTAACACACAGGGAACTACCCATTAATGACTTCCCTACGCGACGACATGCTCCTAAGGTGGAGGACATAACCCCATGGTATGCAGACATTTGTGAATTTTATGGTTTCGTGTTATGTACCACCCGGCGAATCCCGCCGAAGTTGAAAGCGTAAAGCCGATGCCACCTCTGGGACGATCCGCACCTCTAGGGTATGTTCGGACGGGATGTTGAGAAGATGTGTGCCCACCAAAGAGGGACAAGAGATTATTGAGAAATGCCACACGGCCATACGGAGGACACTATGGCGTGTTCCGCACACAAGCAAAAATCCGGGCAAAGGCGGATTCTCATCGCCAACCATGTACCAAGACACCAAAGAGTTCATCGAAGGTGTCATAAGTGCTGTACCGCAAGGAGGCATTACCTCACGAAATGCCATGCCCTCCACTACAACTTACAAGTCAAGTCTTCGATGTCTCGGGTATTGACTTCATGGGACCTTTTCTAAAGTCCTATGATTGTGAATACATCCTCATCGGGCCGTCGACTATGTATCCAAATGGGTGGAAGCAATCGCCGCGCGAGCCGCAGATTCCAAGCATGCAAGGAAAATGTTCCATGAGATTATCTTTCCACGCTTTGGAACCCCAAGGATGGTGGTGAGCGGCGGAGGAACCCACTTCATCGACAAAGTTTTTGAAAAATTTCTGATGGAGTTGGGATCCAAGCATAACATCGCTACACCATACCACCCACAAACAAGTGGCCAGCGAAAACATCCAATAAGCAAATCAAGAACATCCTCCGTAAAAAGCAGTCAATGCAATGGGAAAGGGATGGAAAGACAAGCTACCCGATGCACTATGGGCATACAGGACAGCTTACAAGACCCCCATTGGCATGACACCATTGAAGATGGTCTATGGGAAAAGCTGCCATTTGCCGCTGGAGCTTGAACATCGAAGCTTATCGGGCAATCGAACCCGGAACATGGACGTCAAGCTAGCCGGACCAGAATAGACGTAAAAACAACTCACCGAGCTAGAGGAATGGCGTGAGAAGGCGTACCATAGTGCCGGAATTTACAAGGAAAGAACAAAAAAGATGGCACGACCGCGAATCTAGCATAAAACATTTCAAGAAGGAGACAAGGTATTACTCTTCAACTCTCGAAAGTGAAATTATTCGGGCGGGGAAAGCTTAAAAAGCAAGTGGATGGGACCATACACCGCCGCCGATTATCGCACCACACACGGAGCCATAACCATTCGCGACGATGAAGGTAACATCTCAAAGGTAAATGGCCAAAGATTAAAAGTTTATTATGAACCTTCTCACAATATAAATGAAACCATAGATGAAATAAAGTTGATTAGTTTTGAAGCCTTTTTAATCTTTAATTACACTTGTTTTCTTTTAAGGAGTTAAAACAAATTCCCTTTTTCTCTTTTATCTCCTTGACACGAATAAAAATAAAACAAATAAAAACACACGGATATGAAGCGCGAGGATAAGACTAGACTTAGGATAGGGCGGACAAAGACCCTGGGGCCCAGCTGGCGGCACCGCCGCACTGGCCGCCGGTGGCGGTGGTGGCCTCCCGAAGCGCATCCTCGCTCCTCGTGCCTATTCTCAGTTCCTTTATCTACGCCAAGTAGGTGTTCGGTCCGTGTTCATTTCATTTTGCTATAAAACTCGTGCACCACTCTAGTGTCACCTCACACCAAGCCTTTGCTCTGCTGAACTCCACTCTTCACACCATGACACGCAACAACCAGCTTTTACCTCGCCCTTGGCATAGATGAACCTGAAGAATCCCCCATTAGAGAAGAAATAAATTTTGCCACGGCAACCCCACTTTCGCAATCTTACCTCCTCCACAAAGTTCCACAAGAAAGCTCCTCAATCAAAACCCACTTCCAAAGATTAGGAGAAAAACGCCAAGACCTCCTACGACACCAAAAAGAAAAACTCTCAAGGAATTCCTAGAAACAAGGCTCCCCAAAGAGAAAAAAACACCCCTCTAGGAATCAAAAAATCCCATCAAGCGAGTGTGGTAAGGAGGGTCATTCCACCATTAGGAAACCCTCCAAGGGGGTCAGCCAATGGGGGTTTTCGGTGATAGTGAGGAGGAGGAGCCGAAAAAATTGGACCCACTTTTTGCATCTGTCAATGCTAGCATAAGGAGCCTTCGTAGAAAACTAGAACGTGCTCAAAATAGCATAGCGTAAGAGAAATTGGAGGTTAAGAAACTTCGAAGACACTATCGTTTCAATGCGTAGAGGATTTAATGAAAAAATTAACTAGGGTGGCAAGAGCGGCAGTGTGTGGTCAAGACTTGCCCCACCACGCTAGAAATTTTCTCTCCAAATAAATCGTGCATTAGTTTTATTTGTTTGTTTTTCATTTATCTTGTATTTTTCCTTCAAAGATTGTATGCCCGATCAATAAAGAGTTGTTACTTTTTGCACACTTGTTCTTTTGTCTTGTCTCTTGAAATAATATGTATAAAGAACAAGTGTGGGGGAAGGCCCAAGACACGCAACAAAGGTTTACAAACCTTCTTCCACGCCCTTCCTCATCTCTCTCTCTCTCTATGCCAATTTAAGAACAAATTCATCTAAAATCAACATGGCTAATCTCCACTTCTCTTGAATAAAATAAATCAGTTAGTATAAATTTTATTCCTACTAAGATCCTAAACTTTGATGAGCAACGCAGAATAGGGAACTCATTTCATCTTATTAATTGCACTCGGAGATATAGTAGGATAACTTGACTTTTATTCTCTCTTGCAATAAGACTTGAGTTTCATTTCAAAACTTTTACTCAAGCATGCTCCATGGTTAATTTAGAATCAATTCCTACCAAAGCCAAAATTAGAATTATATACATCCACAAATAGCTATTTATTCTTGTATTGAGTTTTGTCAACCTTTGTGATCAAGGTTGAGAGGAGTTTCATGCACCTAAGATCGAAATGCACATGCACCCACTCAAAATAAGCCAATTCTTACATTAAGAATTGCGCACAACATGCATCACCATCCACCAAAAAAAAAAAAAAAAGAGACATGATCTCGCTCCAATCTCTAAACCTTCGAATATTTATCACATGCCAAACAAAAAAGAAGAGATATGGGCTATTTAAAGGAAAGAAATACACTCCATGCTAGATGCGCATGAGAGAAAAAAAAAAAAAATGACATGTGTCCAAGAGAATAAAAAAGATGGCGAGCCAAAGAAGCCCGCCCAAAAAAAAATATATATATAAATAGCCCATACTCTCCAATTCAAAGGCATCACAATTAGAAGGATCAAATTACAACAAGATCAACATTATTATGTCTCCACCATACCGCATTCCACACACTTGCACATTTCGATTTGGGAACATGACTCTCCTTTCCGAGGATCCGAAGTTTGACCCGACAATATATACAAGGTAAATATGCACTTGTCATTTTGTTGAAGAATCACCTGAACACCACTCAAATAATAGGATTAGAGAGAGTGACATAATTAAGATACTTGGGAGGAACCAATCCACAAATATGAGTGACTCATCTTAGAATTGACCATGGAGCAATCTTTGTTTTCTTTTCAAAAATATAAAAACCAAGTCTTACATGTAAGAGTAGAAATAAAATGATAGACATCCAAACTATTCCTTTGTACAATTTTTTCAAGATGAATTGATAGACACTTTAAATGCTCACAAGGAAGGTGAAGTCTGGAATAATCTTTATGCTTTGATCCTTGATTTATTCATTCATGGAGACAACACTCTTTGATCTAAGTTTACTCGAGGACGAGTAAAGACTAAGTGTGGGGGTTGTTGGCGGCCACTATCACATACTTTATACCGCCAACTTAGTCCTAATTAAGAGAGATAAAACCCATTTAAACTAACTAAACATTTACTACTCACCTAGTTCCACTTGTATTCGAGAATATTTGTTTTGCAGGAACAAACACGGAAACAGTGAAAGTACGCCAAATAAAGAACAATACGCAACTTCGGAAGTGCGCTTTGGCCAAGGGGAACGTGGCGAGGCCGAACTGCACCGAATCCAATCGAAGCACCTCCGGAAGAGCAATGTAGAGCGGGCCACCAGCCCACATGAGAAGGCACGGCACCAGCGGGCCAAACACTGGGCGCCCCGCAGTGGCGGCGGCCGCTGCCTGGTGTCCAACTTCGCCCAGCGCCTTTGGCCTGTCCCGGCCGGAGGAGTAGAGGCGGTGCATGGAGGTGTTTTTCACCGTTTTGGCGCCAAACTTTCCCCGCCAAAACCACCTTTCACTTGTGTATAAAAGGAGGGTCACCCCCTCCATAGAACATCATCTCAACACAATTCATAGTCTCACATTCGGGGTGGTTTAGAGAGTGCCAAGACACTCAGTGGGAGAGAGAGAGTGCAAGATAGAGAGGAAGAGAGGAGTAGCGACGGTCTTTTTGACTGTCGGAGTGCCGGATCTGTCGGCTCCCGTCTCCCTACCTTGTACCTCTACGGGTAACTTTTATGACTTGGCGAAAGTTATTCGTGTCTTACTTTCAGTATCATTCTTAAGTTCACGCTATCATTTATTTTATCGAGAATTATGGGATCGTTGTTTGCCCCTATGGTAAATGCTCTAGTAGAGGACCCCTGATAAAGACGGGATCTCCTGGCCAACGCTAGAGTAGTGACAAGTAACGTAGACGTGGTGTCTAAGTTATAAATCACCCTCGTTTGCTCCGCAATCCATGGTAGTGAGGTAGGGGATAGGTGGTGACAGCCCTATTCGCCCATTGTACTCCTCCACGTCCCCGGTTGCGAGTAGAGCAAGAGGCCGGCATAAGACGCTATGCGGACCAAGTGCACTCCGGATGCCCGGTAATACTCGATTAATAGACGAGTAGCCCCGACTTAGCCTAAGTCTTTGAAAGAACACACATCGCTCCTAGGATCACCTCCTATGCTTGACCCTTGATAGCTAGAAGAAAGACTTAGCTCCCCGTTCCTCGTGGAAATTGATACCGGAATACTCCTAGGTGAAGTGCTACAACGGTACTTTCCCGCGGCGCTTGCGGACTTTGCTGCTTACGCTAAGAAATACCAACACTCTACTACCCAACGGCGCCTTATTTATACGATGCTCACATGACCTGTGAGACATGTGGTGAAGTTAACCACACAGGGGGATAATTGCCCCGAGACGTGGAAGAAGCCGCCTTCATCAACAACAAAGAACGGGTATCGCCAACCTCGGCAAAAGGCCGGAACAACCATCCAGGCCACCATTCCAAGGTAACCCGGGGTACAATTCCAACCATAACCCCGGTCACCCGTCATTGAAGGACCCGGTGTTGGGCCAAGCCAAGATCAACGAAAATCTCACCAAAAAGATGAGCCATCAAGATAAAAATCCTTGAAGGAGTGAATAACAAGCTAGAAGGGTTGACATCACCGTGAAGAATCAACTTCGGCTTCAACAAGATAATAGAGACACAAACGCCCGGCCCATGTCGCTCAAGTACCAGTTAACGACTCGGGTAGGATCCCGTGGCAACCCGAGGTCCCGCGACGAGTCGATTAACATGATATCACCGAGGCTCGGGCCAACCCACCGAGCTAGCAAAGATCCCCGTGGACTCGCCATTTATTGCCAAGAAGGGAGACCCCGGGCGTCCGATCATCGGTATGCCATTGGCCCCACAACTTCGCCAATGCATTTTGTGACTTGGGGGCCGTATTAACGTGATGTCCAAGGCCACCTTCGATGTAATCCATGGAGGGACACTTGCTCCTCGCAAGATTTGTCCTCCAAATGGCGATCAAACAACACGGTGGCCCGAGGGAATTCTCAAGACATGTTTATTAAAATCAAAGATGAGTACATCCCCGCAAGTGACTTCGTGATCCTTGACATGGGTCCAAAAGAGGATGTGTCTCTCCTCCTAGGGAGACCATTTCTCTATACGGCCAAAGTCGACATCGATGCGGGAAGGGCTTCATCGCCTTCCATGTCGAGACAAGGCGGTAAAGTGCCCATTCATCGGGTACAAGCAACAACACACCCGGCTATCATCATCATCAAAACCGGTGTGGAGTGTTGGAGGATCGACTCGAAAACCGGGAAAGTGTACTCTCCGCCAAGAAATGGGGAGAGTCGACAAAGGCTAACTATAAATAACCCGCCTTAAAAAAAAAAAGGTATATTTTAAAAATATATATATATATATTTTATCAAATATTTCATTATCAAAATAAACAAAAATATTTATTACATAAAAGCAATAAATAAATATTTTGAAAAGCTAAAATAAAAAAATCTTTATAAATAAAATAAATTCTTCTATGAAAAACTAAGAAAAATATTTTCCCTAAATAAAACATATTTTCTAAATAAATTTTAGTATATATAAAAAACAACAAAAGCAAAATTTTGAAAATTTTTGGAGAAAATCAAGAAAGGGAGAAAAACGGCCGAACCAAAGCGAGCAAACAACGGCCACGAACTTTTAAGGACCGTTGAGCATGCCCGGCCAAAGCACGGTAGCCGCCTCGAGGCGGGTGCGCTACAAGCGCCCCCAAGGCGCGCCACCTGGCCGGGCGCCAAGCAGATCTCGCCTGCACCAACGGCTCCTATCCGTTGTGTGAGCGGCCCTCAGCCGTGCTAGCTCGGCTATAAATAGCCCGAGCACCGGTGTGAGAGCACACACCTCTCATTTCCACTCTCTCTCACTCTCTCCCACTTGCTCTACACTCTATTTTCTCCACCAAAAACATTGTGCCAAGCAAGATCGCGGTGTGGGAAGTTCATACTTTCAACTAACCCTTGCACATCCGGAGGTCTTCGCCAAGTATTTTTGCGGAGCCATGAAGAAGGTCAAAGGAGGTCTTGGCGGGTTGAGGCGTCGTCAAGGCAAAGCTCACGGCATACCTGGCGCAAGCTCCGCCCTCAACCGACGATCTTGAAGGCTCCCCATGCAAGAAGACGCACCCGCCGGGGAGGAAGAAGCACAAGCTCCCCCGACAATCGACGAAGCCGACGCGCGCCGTACCTCGACATCCATGGAGATCGGGAGATGCAAGCATATCTCCTACTCAAGGACCGTGTGTTCCGGCTGCGCCCCGGACTCGACCCCGAGCTCCTCGAATGCATGTGTATGGACGATGAATTCACTATCCTTTGGAGAGCGTCGGGTGGCGGATATTCCCTCTCTCGAGGAGGAAGGTTCGCCTCCCAACAATCCAGTTCTTATGCACACTAGTAGAGGACCAGCTAGGAATTTCTTTCCGCCTCTTTGGTAAACCTTACCATGTTACGTGGGCGACCTAGCTCGTCCTTTGGGGTTTTCAGCTATAGATGTGCACTAGACATAGATGCTGCTCTTCCCGGCTTTGTTAGGAATCACTTTTGGGAGGAAATATCCGGTGCTCATGAGGCCGGTGCTTTCAAACCTCGCCACTCACAGATCCAGCACCCATCACTTAGATATATCCATCGCCGGATCTCGCACTTTTGTTTCCTAGGCACGGGGTTAGATGGGTGAATGAAATTGAACCGAAATTGCTCTATGCTATTGTCCACAAGGTGAAAGTAGCTCCCCGTGATAGAGATGTGTAGGAACTTTTACATATTATCACAAAGTTGTTGTTCCCGTCACCGCACATACCTTATCACACGCCTCGCTTCTACGATGGGAGCTTTGGATGATCGACAAATAGAGTACATTTCCTCACCCGGGAGAATTGGACCATTGCGCAACTTGTGGGGCCATTTAATTAAGATTTTACCATCCGCGAGCTTGGTCATCTTTTCCCTGGCTATGCAACTATAGTTCTAAGTACCTAACCCTAATTATAGTTGTATAAAAGCCAGTACTAACATTTGAGCTCGAGATCTGCCGATAGCTTGCGCAGGGAAAGATAACCCTATCGGTTCCACACGCAGGAGTCGAGACCTGAGGTTGGATCCTCTTCCCATGAGCCCTACTTCACGCCCGCGCCCACGCCCACGGCCTACACCGATGTTCCGGCGCAGCATGGCCTTATCCTATGTGGACCCCAAGGGTAATACCCGGGTATGATCCTAGGTGGGAGCCGCCGCCTCAAACACCGGTACCACCGAGTGGCCCGAAGGAGATACTGGCGGCATGGAGGGCCAACCGGTTGACGTTGATGACGGCCGGCGATATGCCCCCCGGTCCAAGAGACAAAGCCACCACAAGGGGTGGAGGCTATCGGTATCCAACAAGCACCTCGACGTCCGCACTAGGAACATTGAGCACACGCTCAATACCCATGTGCAAAACACCGCATGATGGCAGAATCGGGAGGGGCGAGTCGCCAGAGATGGACCCAATTGAGTCCAACATGGCTACCGCAAGCGCACGCGAGGAAGCATTCAGGAGGCACCAAGGCTTCGATCCCCGATAGGCCTCCGTGATAGCTTGGGGGAGGACCCCCGCGGGTAACATTGCATTGCATATTTACTTTCATCAAATTTTATTTTATTTTCAAATGTTTTAAATTTCAGCAATCTTGCATCGAAAAAAAAAAAAATGACTAAAACTAAAAAAATCCAAAAATAGAATAAGTAGCTCTTCTATGTGCCTTAATGCTTATATATATGAGCTATGAAAATGTCTAGTCTTAGTCCCTTGTTGAAATGATGAATAGTTGCTCACGTCTTATGTTTCACCTCGTGCCTAGTTTATAATTCGAATTTCTCTAAAAGTTTGGGTTTAGTGGCTAAGTCTAGAAACTCATCCCCGAAAAACCTGATTCATGTAGGTTGCATAAGTTTTATCTAGTCTAAGTTGTTGCCAAGTATGATGTGGTACAAATAGATTTGCTATGATTTAGTCCAAAAAGAGAAGCTTGACATCCGGGAATCTAATTTTGAAAGAAGAGAGAAATGATATGGGCTATGCTAAAAAAAAAGAAGAGAAAAAATGGACATGTGTCCGAGGGGCGAGTAGAGCCCACATCTCCAAAAAAAAAAAAAAAAAAAAAAGAGAAAAAAAGAAAGAGAGGAAATAAAAGACAAAAGTCTAGGGCGCAGCGCCGAGCCCACCTCTCCAAAAAAAATATATATATATATATAGCAATAAAGCCCATACTTTCTCGAAAAAAAAAAAAAATAGAACTTAAATAAATAAATCCCGGATGAGAAAGTTGATCAAAAGGATGAATGAAAAGTATTTACATTATAACCGTTCTATCCGGCAACCGCCAAGACTTTGAGAAAAAAGCTAAAAAGCCCCGCTACGATGAAAGCTAATAAAGGGTGAGAAAAGATATGTCATTTTATTCAAACTCTAGTAGAAAATCTTATTATAACCCCTCGCACTTGTGAAACGTAATCAAAGCATAGTAGCAACTCCTGATCAACAACCAAGTGTTTATCTTTTGCTCGAGGACGCCAAAAGGGTAAGCTTGGGGAGTTTGTTGACGGTCACTAACGACATATTTGTCCCTACCAACTTACTACCATAAAGGAGTAAAAACTATACCTTTTTATACTCATATACATTTATTACTAACATATTTCCACTTGTAGTGTTCAAAATGTATTTGGTAGTATTTATAATAAATACAGTGGAAATACGACCAAAATACGCCATCCGGGGAAGCGCATTATTGCAAAAACACAAGCCCAAGAGCAAATCGACCCAAAACATCAAAATTGGGCCGAGCAAAGCCCGGCCCACAACTTTTCAAGGCGAAGGGCGCCACCCCACCGAGACTCGGGCCAAGCCGAGCCCGGGGGGTGCGTAGCGCCTCTTGGTGCGGCCGCACCCTCCCCGAGGCGGTTTTCGCCCCGACCCTCGGGAGGCGGTTCATTGACCTTCCTTCGGGGGTTACCGACATGGGATGGTCGGTTTGGTCTGATTAGGAAGGTGTACCAGGTCGGTTTTGGTGTAAATTAGCACTTAGGCCTCTCCTCCAAGTGTATAAGTAGTCCCCCTCTCTTCCTCTCTCAACACACACCACTTGGAGTCCAAAGAAACCAGCAATCTTCCTCTCTCTACCACCTCTACCTCTCTCTCTTCTTCTACTTCTTCTTTCTTCTTCTTCTTAGTTCTTGGTTAGCACTTGGAGTAGAAGAGCTACAAGGAGGGCTTGTCTCCTAGAAGAAAGTGCCTTGGTAATATATCTTCTCAATGGAGCATTCTTCTATTTGCAAGTCTTATATCTATGTTCTTGGCCTAACTTATGAACTAGAGTATAGTCTTGTTCATGTTCTTGTGTTGGTATATGGACTAGCATATAGTTTACATATCATAATCTTGACATGTTCATATGAGTTCTTCATCGATCATCATATGCCTAACTTGATTAGAGGTGGGATATCGGTTCGTTGTTCCTTCGGGTTTGCTCTTGTTCTAGTCCCATTCCATTCGACGAGTGGGGATCCCGGGGGACAAGAGTAGTGCTCTCGATATGCGGGCATGGTGCCCGGGTATTACAACACCTGCGAATATGAGAGCATGCCACGGTTGAGGGGTAGGTGGGTGGGTCGTGACAAGCCTTGACCGCCCCTTGAAATCCCCCACGTTAGTATGTCTTTGTAGGAGTTAAGTAAATGCCTCGGTGGGAAGCGAGACTTCGGGTGGGGTCTCCCCGGTATCCTAGACCTAACCATGCCTAAATCAGTTTGCATATGATCCTAACTATTCATTTGAATGGCCATGACTAGATACATTAGAATTACTCCATTAGGTTATTCATTTTATTCTTTATCTATTTTCTTTATCCTTTCTTTGGTGGATTCTTAAGTGTGTGTCACACTATCCATAAACCATTATTGCTTACCCCCTGTTATGAACAATTTGGTCTAAGCAAACACATGTTCCTCTATTTAGATGCCATGCTAGCTTATTAAACACATGCCTTCCTTTGGGAAAATATAAAAATAACGATACCCTGAATACTTCCGGGTGAAATGCTACAATGATAGATCCGTGCGCTTGCGGATGAAATATCTAAGATGGCAAGATCTATCCGTTGATGTTCCGCTCGGGATCAGCGACATGGTGGTTTCATCCGGGGATGTCGGGCGCATTTCTGGCTATTTGTTATTGGGGATGGGTTTTATACCTGCTTTCCTTTGATTGCGCTAAGAAATGTCAACACTCCCACATAATAACTTCAAATGTGATGGTTTTTCTTTCTAAAATTTCGTAAAAATAATGTTGTATAAACCTATTGTATTCTTCTTTGCTATTACTTTTGTCATGTTTTATTGATAACATTTGAATTTTGAATTTCAAAAATTACAATTTCAAACAACATTTTTGGAGCATCTAATGATTTCAATAGAAAGAATTCATGAACATAAAAATTGTATAACTTCTTAATATGTACATCTTTTATATTGGTCATTTCTTCATCCAACGGCGTCGCAAGATAACTTTGTTCATCACAAGATTTACACATGTCTCATAGAGTTGATGAAACAACGAGAGAGATTTCAAAGATTTGTGAACAATGTCACTAGCACTATGTTGAATGGGGAAACAACCAAAATAAAGAATATACTGAGCATTTTTCGTGCGGGGCGAAAAAACCCGCTTATTCCCACCAAAAAATCCTGCCCATGACATCCCACCGGGAAGTCGGGCCTAGATTTTCCCGAGCGGGGCTCGGGCGGCCCGAGCGGGCTACCAAATAGCATTTTTCACTACAAAATAGCTTAAAATGTAATATTTCGATGCAGGTCGGGCCAAAAAAAATTTACCGGGGCTTCAAGAACTTTGTCCAAGCCCCGTCCAATAAGGTTCGTGGGTGGGCCAAAACACGTCGAAGCTCTAGTCAAGGGCCAGCGGGCCGAGCTAGTTTTGCTCGGTATAAATAAGAATTGTCGATCTTGCTAAGTTATGAAACTGTCTAGCTTAAAAGTTTTTTTATTTGACATTATCTTGTAAAGAAAAAAAGTACGTCTCTATTTCAAAAAAGATTGAAAATTGATATTTAAATGTTTTAAGTGACCTCGATTAGACAAACCACCAATATAACGATTGTAGTTGTCGATATCCATGAAACTTTGTACAGTTTACAACCTTTTGATTTGAGATGTACTCCCTCCATCCCTTAAAGCTTGTCGCGGTGGGATGCGTGCCACAAGTTTGACTCAAATTTTAGAAAATACGTGCAACATTTAAATCTTAAAATAAAATTGTTAAAAAAAACTAGACTTAAAGATCTTTTCTACGATAATGCTAATTACTTAGCATAAATATTTATATATTTTAATATATAATTGCGGCATTTGTTTCTCGAAAACGCGGTGAAAACATTTATTCCTCTGAGGCAGCGCCGGGATAGCGTACTACTATGGTTGATTGAAAGGGGCGTCGCCCATTTCCTTCGACGCAAGCTTTTACGCGGTGCCTCTCTATATGTCCGTTGCTCGACCTCTCGCGCCGTAGTGCCATTGGGCTACTCACGCATCATTTCTGCTTCGGTGCTCACCTCTTCACCGCTGGCGCGTCTAGAGCGCTCGAGGCTTCCGTGCGCCCGCGCGCCGTCTCGGCGCCATGGAAAACCTCCGGTTGACATGCTTGCGGTGCGTTCGCGTCGCCAGGTCTCAGCGGATCCCAGAGGCCCTCCACGTGCGCGGGCGGCTATTCCGCAGATGATGAGCGGCGTGCGGCGGCCCCCTAATGGGGGCGGAGCATCGCCTTTGGACAAGGTGCTGTACCCGGCGAGGGCTGGGAGACCTTCCACTAGTCGCGGGTATCGGAGAGTCTTATCGCCCGGGCTCGCCGCCGTTAACAGCCGGAGGCGTGCTTCAAAGCCCCGGCTTGTATACGTCTTCATGTCGGTGACCGTTGCCCCGTCGGCGCCGCCGCTCAAGATCTTTTTAGTGTGCCGCCAAGCGTCGAGCATAAGGCCGCCAAGTATGTCCTTGCCCTCGTGCTCTGAGGGGATAACACCGGCGCCGCCCGGCGGCGGCCGTGCCGAGGGCGATTTTAAGCGGGGATCGATGCGACACGGCGGGCGGCGATGGCTGCACCCTAGAGTCGCTGCGAATCGTAAAGCTCCGCGGATGGGTAATGGGAGTGTTGTCGCGACGACTTGGTGATGCCCCATGCGGAGAGGAAACTTCTTCTGCTTTCTGGCCCAACCGTACCTCGCCCGGGGCGGGCATCGGTGCGATGGTCGAATAGGTGCGGCTTCATGGATGGTCGGGCGGGAGTATGGGAGCCGCACAATGCGATTCGCGGCGAGGAGTGTAGGATCCGTCTTGAGTGCCATAGGTTCTTCCTTCGTGTGTAGTGTGGGTATGAGTAGGTAGTGGTCTTGCATGAATCAATACATGTTATTGTGTAGTATATGTTTTTTTTTTTTTTTTTTTTTTTTTTTTGAGATAACGGGGAGGGGTTCTCCCCTACTTTGACTTTATTGTGTATATGTTGTCAGTATATATGTGGTAATTGGATTTCTTGGCGTTATATTCATGTCTGCGATTCCCCGCCGCTATCTGCGACCACGCAAAGAATGGCCACCGCTGACTCTCTCCCTTGGCACTTGTGCCGGGTGCTAGTAGATTTAGGCCCCGTTTGGATCTGATTCTAGATTTTAAAAAATCTGGATTCTAGTTGGTTTGTCAAAATCCAATTTGTTGTTTGGATCATGGGATTCTAGCATCTGATTTCACCTATTTTTTCCTGCACTCCATTATGCCCTTTGCACTTTATGAGGCGCAAAATAGTAAGGCCCATTTGGTAGATTCTAGATTTTAAAAATCTAGAATCTAAACCAAATGGACTTTATGATCCAAACGGGCCCCTAAATTGTCACCCGTAATCGGCTAGAAGCTGCTCTTCTCTTGATTTTGGATTCTTGCAATCTTCTGAGGCATGCTCACGATTTCCTTGGGCGCGTTCCATCGAGTTGTGTGTGTCACGCTCGACCTCCCGCCGGAGTGCACCGCTACTCTGGCCCACATTATTTACTGTTCACATCTCTTCACCGGAGGTGGCCGGCCGCCCTCATAAAATCCTACATCTCCCCTGCACCGCATTTCTTGCTCACCTCTCTTCGCCAAGCTAGCTGTTCGTCACACCTCTCTTCGCCGCACAAAACCGCCCTAGATCGCTCGAGCTTCCAGCCAAAACCCCCACGCCAAGGTCTCGCGCCATGGCAAACCTTCCGCGTGACATGCTTGCACGGTCGCGACTCGTGGTCGCGGAAGTTTCGGCCGATCCATAGAGGCACTCCGCAATCATGGGGGGCTTTTCGAGATGAGAGTGGGCGTCGGGCGATCCCACGTGGGACGGGCATCCCACTTGGACCTGACGCTACTACCGGCGGGGGGCTGGCGGAGCTTTTCCACTACTCGCGGGTATCGGCGTGAGTCGATCAACAGGGGCTCGCGGCCGTCGGCAACCGGAGCGTGCCCGAAACCCGGCGTATGTCGTCTTCATCAAAAGCCGTGACACCCGTCCGCGCCGCTCTCTCGCGATCTTTGCGGCCAGCGCTGTGCCTTCGAGCATAAGGCCGCCAATATGTCCTTGCTCTTGTGCTCTGAGGGGGTAACACGGGGGCCGCCCGCGGCGATCGTGCCGGCCGGTTGATGCGGGGGATCGATCGGGACCGGAGGCAGCAGGGGACATCGTGACCTTCGACAACTTCCATTCTGTTGAAATCCGCCAAAATGTGTGGGGTTGGTTGCTTATTGCGACTTGATTAATGTGTGGCATCGAGAATACCATGATCCATGCCGGAGCCTCGCCATGACGGGCATTGCTGCGAGAGGGCAAGGCGATCGCGGTAGCATTTGCGCATGGGCGAATTCAGCCGTCGTACAAGTTACGCATCGAGGGAGTGTAGGATCCATAAGCGGTGTCGAGAGGTTATTAAATCGTTAATAGTAAAGAGTGGTCTTTTTAAATTTGATCGATCATATGTATGGATGATGTTGGAAAGATCCACGAGTATGCATTGTGTTATATTTTTTCCAAATTTGTGCTATTTGGATTTTTGATTGCAGATTGAAATGATTAGTGAACAGGCGGGGAAAAAAAATAGACCCGTCTTTGGAAAAAAAAAAGGCGTCTTTCGTTCTCGTCTTCCCAATGGGTGCGGTGGTTGTCAAAAAAAAAAAAAAAAGGTCGCCGCAATGGACACACACCTTCGCTGCTGCGCCAAAGTTGGACGGAACAACGGTGGCGTGACGTGGGCCCCTATTCTACAACGAGGTGTGTAGGATATGCAAAGGATTCGTGCAAGGGTGTGGATATGATCGGGGCGTGTCACGTCACGGGAATAGGAGGGCCTAAAATTTTTATTTACAACGGTCATGTAAGCCATTTAGCGCCGAAAGTGCACCGGCCAGCCCGGGGTTTAACTCACCCACATTATCGCTGCCCCAACCGAAGCGCGGATTTGTTGACCCCGTGCGTGGACAACCTTCCGCGAGACATGCTTTTCTTGCAGAGGCCTTTGGGCAAGAACTTCCCCGATTTTTTATTTTTCTTTTTTAATCTGTGGCCAAAACACGTGACTAGTCCTTCTCCCTCATAGTAACCCCAAATGTGATAGTTTTTCTTTCTATTTTTTTTTTGAATAATGCTGTATCAAGAAATTGTATTCTTACTTGCTATTACTTTTGTCATGTTATTTTAAAAACGTTTGAAATTTTAATTTCAAAAATACAGACTTCGACAATTTTTTTGGAGCATCTAATGATTTCAGCGGATGAAGTCATGCACATAAAAGTTGTATAACTTCTTAATATGTACATCTCATATAGGTTCTACAAATAAGAGTGTAGGATCCACGGCCAGGTGCCGAGAGGTTCATCGGTCCCGTGCATTACGGGCATTTTGACCGTGTGGTCAATCGATTGATCGATCTTATGCGGTGTATAGCTACCTCGATCTCTAGATGGTTGATCTCGATCAAACAAACTTATTTTCATAGCTTTTGGTGCGTGCGTGATGGTTGATGTCCGATCTTTTGGGTACCTACCTAGGTGCATGATGATGATGAAAACCGAGATGTGTTATATAAGTTGTGATATACTTCACTAGTGGAGAACGGACATTCGATCCGGGAGCTTTAGTCCCGACCATTGTTGACCCCGGGACAAGAGGAGTTAGTCCCAATTGTAACATTATCCTATTTGGGACAAAATCTTTGTCCCTCAGATATGTAATTTTTGGCCTTTGCTTTGTATGAAAACTATAGTGTCATTTGATCCTTCATAAAAAGGTGCTTCTTTTTTTTCTTAATGGCTTAAAGGAAGAAAAGAGAAGCGAGAGATTAATGAAAGGTACTCTACCACCATATGGCAAAAGAAACTCAAGCTATGAAAGTTCTTTTACAAAAAAAATAAATCTATATAAATTAAATAAAAAAATTAAAAAGGAATGTCATGTGAGACCTCCTCTCTCCTTAATAATTTTTCTAACAAGAGATTTCACACTTCCATATTTAGGTGGGTTCACTCCACCTTCAACTAGCAATGTGGTACTAAAGGAATTGCACTCCCTCCTTTGCACTTTATGGGCGGGGCCTTTGAGATTTTCATAACAGCGCTTCAAGGAGTGACTTAGTTTTTTTAGTAAGCTTGTGTGCGGCATGTACACACTGTAAGAAAAAAAAAAGTTAGATTTTTTTTTTAAGTGAATCTTAATGGGACATGAAAGTCGCTCAAAATTGAATCTCTATAAATTTTATTATTGGTCCAAGGTCAAATTCCATATATTTTATAAAATTGATTTTTTTAATTATTGCTCTATCCGTCCTTAGTCCCCGACCGTCCGTCAATGGGTGCCTCGCCCGATCGAGACCGGCATCGTGTTGATGACACTTTCGCGAATCGATGGCGGATGTGCACCCTCTTGGCGGCCGAGGTGTGTAGGACACGCCGGTTGGGATACGCATGCAAGGTGTGTGGATATGATCAAAGACGTGTCATGGAAAAAATAGTAGTAGTACTACTACTCCTACTCCTATATGGAGCCGGTCATGTGCGTCACTTCGACCTCTATGCTCGGCAAAGCCACAGGCCCCACATGTAAGGTGGAGTACTCGCACCCCGAGGGAGTACAACTAGTCTGCACCAGATGGGCACCCACATTATTTCCCGACCCGCCGGTGGCTCGAGCCTCGAGGAAAGCCGTGTCGCTTTGCGCCTCGAGCCACCCTTGGAGAACTTTTTTCCGCGGGAGTTGCTTGAGGCGACATTTGCGCTCCGCTTAGCCATGGCCGCAGAGGATCCTGTGGGCGACATTTGCGCTCCGCCGCCATAGTCTTTCTCCCTCATACAGTAGTAGTAAGAGTCCAAATGTGATGGTTTTTTTTTATTTTTTTTAAATCGTTCTTTCTATCAAGAGATTGTTTTGTTACTCCCTCCGTTCCGTTCCATAAAACATGCAATTCTCGCTTCCCGAGGAGTCAACGTTTTTTAAATTGCCGGCAATTATATATTAAAATATATAAATATTTATACTAAGTAAATAGTATCATCGGAAAGATCTTTAAATCTAGTTTTTTAATAAATTTATTTGGAGATATAAATGTTGCACATGTTATCTCAGAAACCTATCTAGTCAAAGTTGAGAAAATTTGACCCACACGCTTCGCATAATTGCAAGCTTTTTGGAACGGAGGGAGTACTCTATTAAAGCACTCACAATGCAAACTCTACCATACTCCCTCCATCCCTAATTGACCGTCGTCGTTAGTTTTAGTGCCACAAGTTTGACTCGCTTTGTACAAAATACATGCAAAATTTATGTTTACAAATAAATTTATTAAAAAAACTAGACAAAAATATCTTTCCGATGATACTAATTACTTAGCATAAATATTTATATATTTTAATATATAATTGCCGAAGAGTAGTTTCTCGGGAAGCGAGAAAGACAAACATTTAGGGATGGAGGGAGTAGAGTCTACAAAGCGTATTTATTACATTCATATTTATTGTAATTTCTTGATGTGGCGCCGATGTTGCAAATATTTATGGAAGAGAGATGGAGAATAACCAAGACTCCAAGTCTTATTTAGACTCCAAGTCCACGATATTAGAGATAATAAATGACCTTATTGGAATGGACCTGGTGGGACGGAGCATCCCACTAGGATGGGTGCTATACTACAGGGGCTACAACTTCGCTGAAGGTCGGAGTTGCTTGAGGGCACGATGCGGCTCGGCCGGGCATGGTCGCAGAGGATCCAAAGGGAGGGTCGGGGGGGAGTACTACTGCGTGCGTAGTATTGCACGAAGTCTCATTAAGCTTCGCCGTGGGGGCAACCCGCAGGCGTGCTGCCGCAGAGGTGCATGTTTGCCGTGTTCCCGGAAGGCCGTGGCACCGCTCTTGCCGCCGCCGACTTGATGGAACAAGCCGCCAACTTAGGGCATGCACTGCTTCGGTATGTGCACGCCCTTCTTCTCTGAACCGAACGCCGCCGCCGCGATGACGGCCGTGCCCGGTAAGTTATGCGGAGCTGAGCGCGACACGGCCACCGCCATGATGGCTACACTCGAAGAGCGCGAAGCCGTCTGAAGCCCGCACACGTAAAGTCGGCAGTGTTGTACAACCACTGGGTGCGTATCGCACTGGCGCACCTGGGCAGCATCTTCCTCCTTTGGCCCAACCGTGCCTCGCCAGACGGGCATCGCGTAGAGCTCGATGGTGCGGCCGTTATGCTTGAACGACTAAACGGGGAGGTTGTGGTGCATTTTCTGGTGAGTGAGTTTCCGCCGCCGGTTGCACGTTCGCCGGGATCGAGCGACAGAGCAAAAACCGATAGCATAGATAGGAACGATAGGTTCCGGGATCACTGTGGCTTGTCCTTCCGCCGCTAGAGACCGGTGATATCCGGTGAACATCCGCGCACGCCGGTGTGCCACCATACATAGGAGACCTTCAGGGGCTCAAGAACCCTAATTTTTCTTTTTTAATTTGTGGTCAAAACTTGTGACTAGTCTTTCTCCCTCATGGTAACTCCAAATGTGATGGTTTTTCTTTCTAGTATTTTTTAAAATCGTTTTCTCTATCAAGAGATTGTTTTGTTACATCTATTACTCTTATATATCATGTTTCATCGACAACATTTGAAATTTGTATTTCAAAAAATACAACTCGAAACAACATTTTTTCGAGCATCTAATGATTTTTTTTTGACTGAAAAAAGCATCCCGCCCATTTCCTTGGGCTCGTTCAGCGTGTCATGTCCATCGCTGGACACCTCCGGACGGACTACACCGGCCGGGCCGCATAAAATCCCACGTCCCTCGCACCGCCGGACACCGCATTTGGTGCTCATCACCAACACCAACCGAAAGCCACCGCTATTCGCCCCCCCAACGCCGGTGCTAGCGACCACTCTTCACCGCACAAAACTTGGCTAGTAGAGCCCTAGAGCTTCCACCAAAAAAGGCCCGCCGCCCTCGCGCCATGGAAAACCTTCCGCGTGACATGCTTGCGCAGATCGCGATTCGAAGTCGCCAAAGTCTTTTTTCCGTAAGATCCCATGTTGGACCTCACCAATCTCGGGCCCATGTTGGACCTCACCATGAAAGCGGCGTCGGTGGCCCCCCCCTAGTGGGACGGAGCGCCCCATCGACCGGTGCTATACCTGCAATGGCGCGAGTACCGCGAGAATATTATCACCTCGGCCGCGCCGCGTCTGAAACCCGGAGGCGTGCTTCGTAGATGCGCTTGTTTTGACGCCTTTCATCGGGAGGCCATGACACCGCCGCCACCGCTTGGGATGCTGCACCGTGCGCTACGGCCGAGCATGAAGCGCAAGTATGTCCTTGCTCTTTGCTCTCTGGCAGGCTAACACCGGGCGCTTGCCACTGACGACTATGCCCGGGCGGTTGATGCGGAGATCAAGGCGAGGACCCGGAGGCTTCCATTCTGAAATTCCACGACATGTATGGGATCGCTTGGGACGCAGCCTTGGTGTGTGGTATCCACAATACCGCGATGCCGCCCACCGAGCCTCGCCATGACGGGCATCGCCGCAGGGAAAGATGGTGCGGTAAAACTTTCGCATTGACGGGATCCTAGCCGGGCGCACATGTTCTCGCAAATGAGGAGTGTAGGATCCGCAAACAATTGTGAGAGTTTATTCGCCGCTAGTAAAGTCGCGGTATTTGATGGATCATATGCACGATAATATGCTTGATGTATTTAGGATTTTTTTATGTATAGGACCGTTGATGATCTCGATCGAACAAGCTTATTAATTTGATGAGATAGATCATACTGCATAATATATGCATGGTTGATGAGATTCGTGTTACACGGTGTTCCCACCCCGTGTTCACTTTTTTCACCGTGTGCCAAAGATCTCTCTGTTGGTGTGGTGCACATCTCAATGCAAAATGGATGGTGCGGATAGTATGTGCTTTCGGCACATGGATGCTGATTTTTAGGTGTCACGTAGTACGACCATCACTTCCCCCGCCTCCACACGCGGTGTCACCCACTACCACCGCGAATTTGTGCATGCGCGGACCGGTGATCAGAAAACTGCCGGTATACACCACGTCGGCTAGTTTGGCGAGGCTACTACTTGTAAAGCCGTTATCACATCGTGTCCCAAAGAACGCGGTATTCCCCGTGCACTTCCCGCACCTGCGCTAAAAGAGCCACGTAAGAGCATGCGCCGGCGAGGAAGAGATGAGGGAGCACAAGCAGCGGGCCCCACCACTTGAACCGTCTAAAAAATCCTATAACTCACAAACCAAAAGTCCAAATTAAATTCAGATTACACATTGAATTCATTTCAATTAATCTTCAAAATTAGATCTCACATGGATATATTTTTGATAAAATTACAAGTAGGCCCCGCGACCGATGATAGTTAGTATAGAGTAGAGATATAAAAGAAGGGATGATTGAGTGCGGGAGAGAATCCCGATGACTAGGATCTATAGAGGAAGAAAAATAGAGAAACATGAGTGCGGTGGAACGCCGGCGAGAACCACGGGGCGGTGGCGGCGTCGGTGGGCGCTTTCCACGGTGGGAGCAATCCGCACTCTTCATCCTTTAAATGCTTCCTCTATCACTCCTACTGAGTCATCAAGATTCTCATCTCTATACCCCTTCCTCCCACACTCACATCATCATTATGTATCTCTACAAAGACTCGACACTAACAACCATCTATGGGACCCACTTATAATTTTATCTAGTATAAATATATCCATGTGACATCTTGTTCCGGAGAATTTTTTGAAACGAATTCAATAGTATAAATATACCCCGAGCACCTCTAGCAATTGTCTGAATCTCTTGTCAGTCCAATGATTCTCTTCCTTCACCGAGAAGCGTTAGTGTACCCGGGGATGGGGGACAACTTCTCCGCATTCTCAACAAGAGGGGACGGGCTCGCAAAGAAGCTCGCTACTTCATCATCATCAATTATTTCCTCATCCCCAATTGTTGCTTTGCCTCGCCACCCAAGCATCGGTTTCGTGGATCCTCGCGGCTTGGTCTTGGTCGTTGTCGTTGACACCTTCTCCATGCTTGTTCCAACTTGTGTACCCGTGCATGAAACCTCGAAGGATTAGGTGGGCTTGGACCGAAAAAAACGAACTTCGAGTATTGCACCCGTTCTCGTAATCGGCGCATGGGCACCACATACCCGGCCGGCTGGGTCTCAAGCGCACATGGGCCTCCGCGGCAACTAGGAAAGATTGCAACCCATGTAAGTACTTATTATTTGTCAGCGTCTCACCTGGTACATCCAAAGGGCTTCGATCCCCATCGTCTACAAAAATAAGGAGGGTGGAAATTGAAGAAATCCCGAGCCAATTTAAGTCAAGATATTACCGCCAACAACTAGATGCACTATTCTATCTCGACCCATATGCATTAATCAATGCGAGAAGCTGGGATCTTAATATATTCCCTTTTCTTAAAAAGAAGAAATTAGAAGCGTCACGTAGCTAGGTTTTCTCACCTACAGTTCGGAGATCGGCCCGACCACCGCGTCTGCGACCCCTAGAGCCGGGCGAGCACGCCCCGCCACCGGGCGAAATCCCCTGCGGGGCATGGCGACCACGCCTCGACACGAAGATGGCGGCCGGAGCACGCGTCGCCCTTCTTCGCCGCTACGCTGAAAAGCACAAGCACCAATATAATATAATGCCGGAGAGGAACGCGGTCACAAAGGAGGAGAGCTCGATATAGCGGAGCACAAACCAACGCAGCGGTGCCGTCACGCTCCTCACGCCCCCACCCCACCCCTGCGGTGTGCCGCCACCACCGAGAGAGAGAGAGAGAGAGACGGTGTTGAAGTGTGTGGCGGCGCATTATATATATATATATATATATATATATATATATATATATATATATATATATATATATATATATATATATATATAATATGTCAGATGTTATAACCTACGCAATGGAAAAACGGCTCCGGCTCGTTGTACCACAGAGAACGGGCCTAACATGCGAGTCCAAAGGAAGGCCGAAGCTTCCGCCGGAGCGACGGAGGCCCCGCTCAAAACCGATGCGGAGCTTGGCCAAATTCGATGCCCGCATGCAGTGTCAACATCCATCGCCTCCTAGCAGACGGGCTGTGGAGCTTCGAGACAAATACGGCGGCGTGCACGCGGCACCAGCGTGCCGCTCAGCGACATAATTCGCACGCTTTGGGATAATTGGGATAATTGGACTATGGCAAAGAACGCATTTATCGTAATATCTGCGGCGCTTATAGGCCGCTGCACCACGTGAAGCGTGCTTATCGCGATGCGTGCCTGCAATACCGAAATGTGCGATGCGGACGGGCAACAACACACGCGTCAGAAATGACGTAGCGCCGGTAGCGGTTATGACATGTACGTATACACCGCTAACACATCTCGCCTGAAAATAAACGCCGCCGCTAGTGGTCGCGACATGTACGCCGCACCTCCTAACACAACTTGTCCGAAAATAAACGCGGCGTCGGTAGTGGTTGCGATGTACGTATTAACCTCCTAACACAACTCGGCTCTCAAAAAAAACGCGCTGACTTTAATTTACGTGGCCGTTACAAACCCTTGTATGTTCCAAGCGTCGGTATCGTGGCACGCCGCCCGTATTCTGTCAAGCAACACGGACGGTTATCGACCACGCGAAATCTACGTGAATCCACGCCGCGTGCAATACTTGTAACGGGTACGCATACAGCGGGCGCCGAAAAGGTGTCTGTGAAGCAAAAAACGCTGTCAATTAGGGGTTACATGCATACCGATCGGTCTCAAAAATGTGCTCAGTGATGAAACGTGTCCGAGATACGTTGAATTCCTCGCAACACCGGTTTCAAAAAAGCGCCGCCGTAGCCGCGTGTTCTGTGCCCGAAATTAAATTAAAAACGTGCCCCGATTAAGAAAACAGACGCTGTTACATGAACACGTATGTGTGTAATGACCTCCTATTATCGACACGTATTGGTCTTGTGGGACCATCCGGCGCCTAATACGCGGCTTCGCCCGGCCCGTAGCGTCGGTAATGTCACAACACCTGACGCCGTTATTAGCGGCGTCTCTGGGCTCACTGGCGGTTATTAGCCTTTTTTACATAGTGTTATACCATTCTCTATAAGGCTATAGAATAGAACTGTCATGGAGATGACAAGATCAATGTTGAAAAGCATGAAGGTACCCGGGAGATTATGGGGTGAAGCAGTGAGACATTCAATACATTTCTTGAATAGGCTTCCTACTAAAGCTATGGGATATAGGACACCCTTTGAAGCATGGAGTGGCACAAGACCACAACTTGGGCATATCAGAGTGTTTGGTTATAAAGCACATGTCAGGCCAGCCAAGCCCCACCTGAAGAAACTAGAAGACAGAAGTGTTCCCATGGTGTATTTGGGTGTGGAGGAAGGAAGCAAAGCACATAGACTCTATGATCAACAAACTAGGAGAATAGTTGTGAGTAGAGATGTTGTGTTTGAAGAAAGTGAGAGCTGGAAGTGGAGTGGAGTTTGGAGAAAGCTCTGATTTCATTGTTGAATCGAATGAAGAGACTGCAACAGTACTACAATGTAGACAATGGTGGAGATAACCATGAAGATCAAGTTTCAAGGGGAGCAATAGAGGGCATTGCAGATACTAATGATGGAGGGTATCCAAACTAGCGTAGTCCTGAGACTGTTGTGGGGAATGGAGAAAATTCAGTGCAATAAGGAAATGGTGAAACACCTATAACTGTAGCAAATCAGACAACAGAAGGAGACAGCTCAGTTAATCATGGACCAAGTGCTAATCACACAGTACTTGATGACAACATGGGCATTGATCATGACGATGCTCCTGTTAGGGTTAGGAGCATCTATGAAGTGTATGAAAAGGCACAAGAAGTGGAATTAACTTCAGACTCAGATGAAGAAGTGAATGTCCTATTGGCAGTGATGGATGAGCCTAACTATTATCAAGAAGTAGCTGGTAGTGTTGGATTTGAGTGCAGCAATGGGCCGGTGAAATCGGTCAATCAATAAAAACAAGACTTGGAATTTAGTCAAGTTGCTAGCTGGTCACAAATCCGTAAGGTTGAAGTGGTGTTCAAACTGACGAAAAATGCAGAAGGGGGGATAGTGAAGCACAAAGACAGACTAGTAGCAAAGGGCTATTTCAGAAGCATGGAGTGGACTATGATGAGGTGTTTGCACCTGTTGCGAGACTAGATATAGTAAGACTGCTCCTGGCCATGGTAGCAAATTTGGGATGGGAGGTGCATCACTTAGTTGTCAAGACTACATTCTTCAATGGAGACCTTGTTGGCGGTCGTTATTGACCATTTTATACCGCCAACTTATGTCTTTTTCAAGGGAAACTTGCTAACCTATGACACATATACCTTTACTATTGACCCAGTTCCACTTGTATTACGAGAAATATGTTTTGCGGGACTTATACACGTAATCAAGTGTAAAGACGCCAAACAAAGAACAAAGCACAAAGCATAATACACATTCCGAAAATGCGCAAACAAAGGGGGAATAGAGAAAGCCCAACTCAAGATCGAATTGGACCAAAGCACCCCTAAACTACGGATCCGGGCCGGCCCAGAGGCCACAGGCGAAAAGCGGTCGCGAGGCGGGCCAGCCACGGTCCGACCGGGATTGGAAGTGGGTCCGGCCGGACCCACGATCTTTGCCTCGAGCCGACCTTTCACGGTGGTTGCATGCCGCCATGCATAGGCGGTATCCCTAGGTGCTTCCATTTTTACACGTACCAAAACCCACCAAAATTAGTATAAATAGAGGGTAGGAGTCTCACCTCAAGGAACACACCATACAAGAGCCATTCTCTTCCACTTGTATCTTTTTATCTTTTAGTAGTTTGTAGTGGAGCTTGGCAAAGGATTGTAAATGGAGATCAAGAACATCTTGGAGTTATTCGGTATGATCAATATAGAGTTCTTCATCTTGTTCTTGTTCTTTACTTATCAATATAGCTATGCTTATGAACTAGAGTATAGTTCTTATGATATGATCTTAGCATATGAACTAGTATATAGTTTTCATGTTATGATCTTGTCATATAGAACTTTATGCTTAATATGCTATACATACATGTTTAGACCAAGAGCTAAGTTGAGATGTTGAGTTCTACTTTGAGTTAGTCTTGGTCGTTGTTGGGTTCTTGGGTTCGCCGTCCGCCCTTGTGGTGGATGCTCTAGTAGAAGGACCTTGCCAGTCGAGCTCTCCTTGCTAGCATCCTAGAGTAGTAGTCAAAGCTTAGACGTGGTGTCTAGGTTTGGGGCTACCTTCGTTTGCCTCGTACTCGCACGGGCGAGGGGATGGCGGCAGGTGGTGACAGCCCTGTCCGTCCCTTGTATTCCCCCACGTTCGGGTATGGCGTAGAGCTGTAGGACGGCAACGCTTGGCAGACCAAGTGTTATCCGGTGCCCGAAGTAAGTCAATAGTGACCATGGATATCTTAACTTAGAGTCTCTAACATTATAAAAGCATGTATGTATATCTACTCTCTTAACATAGCTATATAGGATATACACCGCTCCAAGTTAGCTTTATTCTTTTATTCTTTCTTTTTCCTTTATCCTTGAGATTGGTTCAAGTGTGTGTGTCAAGTTATCCTTTACATATTTTGCCTCATCCCTGTTATGAACTTAGGTCTATTGCATAGCCATGTTATCTTGTCCATATTCCTAGTAGAAACATTTACACCATGCCTTCCCCTGTGGAAATACGATACCCTCAATACTTTCGGTGAAAGCTACAATGGCATTTCCGCGCGCGCTGGTGGAACCCTTTCTTTTGTTTAAGAAACGCCAAATGCTTCTTGGAGAGGATGTGTATGTTGCACAACCAGATGGTTATGTAGTGAAGGGAAGTAGAAGATGGTCTACAAGCTAAGGCATTGTATGGCCTTAAGCAAGGTCCTCGAGCTTGGAATGTTAAGCTAGACAATTAATATTGATATATATGTTAAGTCCCTGTAAAGATATAAATCACCAAAGCTCCTGGAATTATGTTAGTAAAACCCCTAGTCTATGTTGATATTCATTTTATGTCCTTATTTCATGTTTAGTTGACTACTAATATTATGCTATAATAGGTGTCAACAACCTCAGAATTTGAAATGAGTGACTTGGGCAAATTGTCATTCTACCTCGGAATTGAGGTTGAGCAGAGTCCGACCGCATAACTATCAAGCAAACAAAGCTATGCCAAGAAGGTATTGTCAAGGTTTGGAATGGCGGTTGCAATCCAACCAAAGTTCCAAACAATCTAGGAACAATCTTGTGTGAGGACAAGCATGGTGATGTTGTTGATTCAATAAAGTACATCAGGATTGTTGGGTGCTTGAGATACTTGCTGCACACCTTGTTGACGGTAGTTCTCGTCAACAATTAAGTATTTATTTTCCTACTAAATCATGGATAAATAGTATAAAATATTATTATTACTAATGGATTCCATGAGTTTTGTAGAACTCAAGTATTCCGAGAATGTTGAAGAAAAGTGGAGAAATAGAGAAATAGAGAAATAGAAGAAAAGGACTGAACTAGGGTGATTAGTATAAATTCCATGGGTCTAAAAGATAAGAGAAGACAACCTGCAAAGGCTAGGCCCCACATGTTAGGATGTGGGGCGGGTGACACCATAGGGGGCCGGGCGGCACCCTATGGTGGACCCACGTGTCCTACTTCTGGAAGATTCCTACCACCGACCTTGAGATCCAATCTAAGCCGTCCAATCAAGTCGGTTTGATCCAAGGGCTGAGATTCATCCCACCGCCCTATATAAGCAATGGCGGGGTATCCCCGAAACCCTAATTCATTATCTCTCAGATGTAGTGGAGTCCCAATGTAAGGATTACCTCTCTCTCAGGGATTAGAGAATTAGAATTAGATTAGAACTAGATTAGACATGAAGATTGGAAGTAGATTAGATCTAGATTAGATCTAATCAAGAGTAAGGGAGAGTGGAGCTGTGCTCCAGTTCTGGAAGAGTCTTCAGAGTATGGTATGTCTTTGTATCTTTTCTACAAGACTTATGATGTAATATGTTATTCTTCTCTATTTTTATGCCTTTCATATATATATGTTTAGTATAGTGCTTATGCCTTTGCATGGGATCTTTGCTCGTATTGAGTACTCTAGTTATTCATGATAGCTAGTGTAGTAATCTATACTATAGACATGGTGTTTAGACTGTAGGTTACCTGAGGCTACGCTCAATCCTCCGGTTAGTTGTGGTAGCCCCCCCGGGGGTGACAACTCTATAAGGACTCTGTAATCCACCATGTTAGGGTTGATGTTTGTAGAGCTTTTGGCAGCCTTCCCCTAACTAATTCTTTCCAGTCTTTCTCGAGAGTTGGAAAGGTACTGTTGCTCTAAAGTGCTTGTGTATGATTGTTATATCTATCCATATTTAGTTATCTTAGAACCAAAGTAATAGATAAGTATTTAGGAACCTTGATCTCTCCCGTTGACCTCTTGATTAGCCTAGTTACTCTTGTATAATATTATTCTTTTAAGCATGTTATTATTTTATGCTTTATTCATAGTATTATTGGTTTATCATTTATCTCTTACCCCTCTTTAGTCTAGTTGGTTTGCTAAGTTAGCAGATACATGACTGTGAGTTATTAGAATTCTTTACCATTAGCTTCCCTATGGATATGATACCCTAGAATACTCACCTAGGGAAAAGCTATGATGGTGTTCTCAGGCGCTTGCGTAATCCTTCATATTTTTTAGCAGGTTAACAAACATCAACACACACTAGGCCAGATTTCGCATTTTCAGTTGGGTATGGCTAGTAGGTTCATGGAAAGACCTTAATCATATTGCATCAAAATGCAAAGAAAGAAAATATTGAGATACTTGTAGGGCACTTTGAATTATAGACTAGTTACCGAGAGAAGAAGGAGAAGAAGTCTTGACAGATATTCGATATAGTGATCTAGTAGGAGACAAAGATAATAGGAGAAGCATAGGAGGGATGGCTTTCTATATGAATGGAGGTTTGATCACTTGGTGCTCACACAAGGAGAAGAATGTAGCTCTATCAAGCAGTGAATCTAAGTTTATGGCTGCAACAGTAGCATCAATGCAGGCCAAGTGGCTTAGAAGCTTGTTGAGTGAGTTCACGGAGAAGAAACCACAGTGTGTGATCATTTATGTTGACAATAAATTAGCTATTCAGTTGGTGAAGAACACAGTGTTTCATGGTCGAAGCAAACATATTGATATCAAGTTCCACTACATCAGAGAATGTGTGGAGAGGGGAGAACATGAGGTGAAGTGGATTGGCACCCTTGAGTAGAAAGTTGATTCTCTAACAAATGCCATGGCAGTGACAAAGCTTGGTGAGATGAGGCCCATGATCAGAGTCAGGGAACTCGTGGTGCAGCAACATCAAGCTTAAGGGGGAGATTGTTGGTGTAACCTTGATGCTTGGTGATGTGGAAGAGATAAGAGCCATGATATCGGGCGTGAGCACAAGTAAATTCAAATTTGAATTGACGCGGGAGTAGTTGCCACGGTGACTGACCGTGCCACGTTCTAGACAGTGTCAAGCGGTTGCATTCTACCTCCTTTGTATCATGTGTTTACCTAATTTCATGAGAAAAAAGGTGTGTTGTAAAGCCTTAGTATAAAAGGTGGATTGTTAGAGAGTGTGTTCGCGGTGTGTTGATTGTAAACACATTTGTATCTGAAACTATCAAGAGCAAAAAGGGACGCTGTCACCCTCGCGGTTCCCGACATGTGTTCTTGGGTTTCTTGTGCGTGATCTTGTTTTAGGGTTAGCCAAAGCTCGGGATTAGCGTTTGTGATTGTGTTCCTGGTCTCAAGAACCAGGTATGCAAGCAAATGATGCGAGGCTGAACAAGGTGCACGACACGCCCCTCCATCTTAAAGTCACTAGAAGTGAAGCCACAACCATGACATTGAGCAAGGAACCAAAGATTTTAGGAGACGAACATCACAGAACCAAGGAGATGGCCCCAAGTGGCTCTGTAGTGGAAGTGGCATCAACAATCAACAAGTATGCAGAGATAACAATCCAAGACGTCGAGGATGCCCTTCTCCAAATTGAGAATGCTGCAGCTAAGGAAAACCCTTTCAGTTACCTTTCATGTTGCTCACCAACTCATGCTACCATAGGAATTCTGACAAGAAGAGCACAACACGAACATCGGTGTTCAATATGAGGGCATCAACAACAAGGCGGGGAGAGGATGTCATACTTTGGAAAAGTCAAAGAAATATGGCATCTTCACTATGGTGGTGACCTACGAGATAGCCGTTTTTTAGTTTGTTAGTGGGTCAAGCCACCGTGCGCTTGTTGTGGACGATTATGGGCTAACCAACGTGAACCTTCAAAGTGTCACTTACAAAGGTGATCGGTGGGTACTAGCAACCGATGTCACACAAGTAGCCTACTATATGAACGTAGAGAACATAAATAGACATGTGGTTGTGGTAGGAAAGCAACGGATCGTGGGAGCCGATGGGGTCCGAGACCCAAAAATACAACAACTATGCCGAAGTTCTATCTCTTTACCAATCATCCAAAAAGATAAAGTCCGATGAGGATAGAATCAATCCCGACAAGATCAATATGATTCCCTAGAATCGCCCCGATGGTGAGATGAAAACCACCAAAGCACCAGCAAAGAAAAATGATATGTAATAATGTAGTCACATGCATGTTAAACTAGGATATTTGACGCACAATTATTACGATGAATTGAACAATATCAAGAATTTTATATCAATTTATCTCAAATTATTTTCAATTGAAGATGTTTCTACATTTTATCTCAATTTAATTGCAATTATATTGAGTTAAATAATTTTTTGAATTTTATCTCTTTTTAAACTAATTATTCTAAATTTTATCTCAATTTAATTACAATTATTCCGAGGTTAAACAATTTTTTGAATTTTATCTCTATTTAAACCAATTGTCCTAAATTTTACCTCAATTTAATTGTAATTATTTTGAGTTCTACAATTTTTGAATTTTATATCTATTTAAAACAATTATTCTCGAATTTTATCTCAATTTAATTACAATTATTCTGTGTTAAACAATTTTTTAAATTTTATCTCTAGTTAAACCATTTCTAATTTTTATCTCAATTTAATTGCAACTATTATGAGTTAAACAATTTTTTGAATTTTATCTCAATTTAATTACAATTATTTTGAGTTCTACAATTTTTTTTGAATTTTATCTCTTTTAAACCAATTATTCTGAATTTATCTCAATTTAATTACAATTATTCTGAGTTAAACAATTTTTGGAATTTTATATCTATTTAAACCAATTATTTTGAATTTTATCTCAATTTAATTGCAATTATTTTGAATTAAACAATTTTTTGAATTTTATCTCTAATTAAACCAATTATTCTAAATTTTATCTCTATTTAAACCTATTATTCTCAATTTTATCTCTATTTAAAACCAATTATTATGAATTATTAGGAGTTGTTGTATTTAATACGTTAACACTAACCGTAGCGGGCATCCTAATGTGCCCACCACGGCATCGTAATTAGAGTTGTTGTATCCCACAAACATCGCACTTCGACCACATCTCCAACGTGTGTCATCAATTTGAGTCTAGAAAGAGTGAACGAAAGAGCAGCCTGATATCAAATGGTCTATAATTTAGGGCTTATGGCACAAATGCCATCCTCGAGCACATTCTTGTGGAGTAGGTTGCTCTTGCGGTTGTATTCTTTTCTCGGTTAATAGCCATGCAAAAAGAACTTCACCCGGGAGGAGCAAAATTTTACCAAACAAACCCGATAAGCGGGCGCATGAGAGGCACTCTTCATGGATGCCTTGTAGATCGATCCTAAGCAAAGATGCTTTGGTTATCATCGGCGAAAAAAGGAGGAGCAATTTTCCTCGGTATCACCGAACACCAAATCTTGCAAGAGGATGGAAATTTCTGCAGCTCCCTCGTAGCTTGTTGGCTCGGGCATCTCACTATGGGAAACTTCGGGCTTTACCGAGAGTACGGTGTCCACTAGTAATGAAATGATTTTTGCGTGGACACGGAAAATCTTTTTCTATGGCGGGCGTCTTTGTTTGCCCATCACGGTTAATCCCCATGATTTTACATGGCGGACAACTTTTATTTGCTATGACGAGGCACATTTGCCCGTCACGTAAAAATATGTTAACCGTGCCACGTAAAATAGAGCCATTTTTCGGAGGCGGAGGCACATTAAAAAGGCTAGCCACGCAAAAAACACCAAGGCCCACAACCGAGCCAAAACCGAACATCTTATCGGGCCATATATATCTTGGACTTAGGTTATTTTCTCTCCCACCCTCTCATTTCCTCGCGAAGATGGCGGCCCCCCCCCCCTCTCTCGACGAAATCACGCGGCTCTCTTCTCCGGCGACACGGCGGCAGCCCACTCCCTTGACACGGCCGGGCCCTCCTCCCCTAAGGCGGCGGCGACCCCCTCCCTCCCTCCCCGACGCGGCGGCGGAGACCCTCGCCCCCTACCCTCCGGCGGCGGGAGGCTCTCGGGGCGCCGGATCCGCGCCCCTTCCTCTCCTCACACGCGGCGGGATTCGCGCCCTTTCTTCTCTAGCTGGGGCGGCACTGCGTGGCGCCCCCCATCCTCTCGGTGGCGGGTGCCGCACGGGGTGGAGGGAGTCCCTTGCGCGTGGGGCGCATGGAGGAGGCCCAGCCTCCCCGACATGAGCGAGAGGCCCGGTTCGCGGGCCGATTCCGCGGCGGCACCACCCTCCTTCAGATTTGACGCCACTTCTCCCTCACCGGTGGCCGCGCCCGTGGGCAAGGGCTCCCGGTGGCGGATCCAAGCATCCTCGACAACGGATCGGGCGTTCCTACGGCGAATCCAGCCGGTTCGAGGCGGCCCGGCGGCAGGTTTGGCCAAGTAGTGCGTCTGGCGGGAGCGGTGGCGGTGTCGAGGTCCAGATCTAGTCCCGCCGGTTGGATCTAGGTCCGGGTTTGGGATTTTTTTTTTTGTCGCTCGCTAGATTAACCGTGGCGGGCACATTGTGCCTGCCATGGGAAAAGTTTGATTTACCGTGACCTCTAGAGGGTGACGGGCACCCTTACCCGCAACCGGAAATAAAAAAAACGGTCCCCTCAATAAGAAATTGAGTACTAGTGGTTTTTCCGAGAGATCTCTGCAAACCTGTGAGGAAAGGCCTGGATAACAATGTATGAACTGAGGCATCTTAATCCACGCAGCTGCGTAGCGTGGGGAAACAGTCCTCCAGCCATACATCATCCCTACCGCAGTTTTGGAGTCCAGTTTTGACTGATTCCTTCCAGTTTTGACTGCTCCTGAAGGAAGCCAAAATCAGAGGATGGATTTGATTTAACTATTCTACTTTCCTCCACCCATTGCAAAACACGGATCAAGCTCAATCGTAGACGATGAGCGTATGCGGAGTCCCATCCATGTTTGCGGAGCTCTCCCAGACTGCTATAGCATTCTTTCTGATGCAAATGACAATTTCTCTGTCGTCTCATCACCGAAGAAGAAACAAAGTTCCTTAATGGCTGGCGGGGAGCTTGCGCTTCGTCGTGGTCACGCGCGGCTACCTTGCTCGAGCAGACTCCGCGAGGCGCGGGCAGAGCTACTCGCGATGCACAGCGCGGCCACTACGCGAACAGTCGGGCACGAAGATGCACAGTGCCTGCCGGGCTGGCGGTTGGCCGCCAAGCAAGCCGTCGTGAGAAAGCCGTCCGACGAGAGCTCACATGGTGGTACAATTTTTGCTCACAGGGGATCCTGATACAAGAGATAAATTGATTGGTTGATTTTTATTTGGACTCTACACAAAAGAAAACTGTATACCGGACCGTAGTCTTGGTGCAATATCCTAGACTATGGACACTATGGGTAGAGTCTACAATGTGAGTGCCCTAATGACCCTAATTTGGTTGCCTATGATTAGACACTAAATTACTATAGTAACAAATGCTCTAATAATAGATTCATTAGACTTAATAAATTCATCTTGTAGTTTACAGACGGAATCTATATTGTAATTGGTACACATTTAGTATTTCAAATGTGTGCCGGAATATCCGATCTGAAACTTTACACACACCTATATATAATGGATCTAAACACAACCTTATTTGGAGCTAACGAACCGAGTTCCTAGTTCTAATTCTCAGTTTATGTGGAACGCACTGGCCGAGTTCTTAGTTCTATTTTTTTCTAGCCAGACCGCCGATACAGTCCAATCCTAATAACGAATTAACGATGCACTCAATTGGGACAGGAATCAGCGATCCAATGCGTTGGTACGACAAGAGCTAACAAACACTGAGAGCAGGCTTATGTCCAAAAGCGACAAACTCATTCCTAACCAATATATTCCCTACCTTCTACAATAGATACCAAGTATATCCTCAAACTCTCATGCAACAACTCTATATCGCATATTCAACAAACACTGTGAGAAGGCTTGCACTTGTGCACTAATTAATTGACTTACGACGGTCTTCACTCTTTAGGGGGGTCACGCTATCTCTTCCGTGTATTCGTCTTTACTCTTTAGGCTTGCACATGTCATATATGGCTTACACAAGCCCACAACTTATCATACGTGCATCAATAATGTGAAACATATACTACTATAGGACAGGTCAATATCCACTAGTAATCTTTTAAGATTGATCTGAAACATATATATATATACTACTATAGGACAGGTCTATAGCCACTAGTAATCTTTTAAGATTGATCCGATAGGAATAGTTGACATTGTACAATGCACGCAACATCTGGACTTTAGGGGTCATAAAGTACTGTAAAACTGTCATTATATTAAGCTATTATTACGTCAAATGCTTATGGCATACTGTATGGCTTAAGCAACAACGTGAAACATACTAACTATTAGGACAGGTCAATAACCACTGTACTAGTAATCTTTTAAGATTGATCAAATATGCAATAGTTGACATTGCACAAAGCACGCATCCTCTAGAACTTAGGGGTCCTAAAGTACTGTAAAACTGTCATTATTATGCTATTACTCCTCCTTATCAGTTTTACTGGTCATCCTGGCGATGGCTGGGAAAAGACGAAAGAAAGTCCTTCTATTCAAAAAAAAAAAATAACGCTATTTTGGACGTTCATACCCCTGCCCCTAGCGCACACGTGCTCAGTTACTCGCGCTGAATTATTACGACTGCCCTCTCTTGCTCGGCGCCACGCCTTGATTCCCATCCACGTGGCGCAAAAATAGCTGGGGAACGGCAAAAATGCATCAGCTAGGAATCAAATTGGCACCTTCAACCTCGGGAAGGGCAGCTGCAACCAACTGAGCTATGTGTTGTTTGATGTCAATAATGCACCCATCACTTTATTTAATGGGGGTAAACAGGTGATCTAACACCTAATTAATGTCTCATTGGTATGCACAATCATGTTCTAAACAACATCTAATACCAGATGCGGAGGGAGTACGTCAAACTAGAAAAACTAGGTGCGGCTTTGCCGCACCCTCATTTGAGGGCACCAACCCATGGATGTCAAGTGGATCTTGGCGAGTTGATCTTTAGGAATATTTTCGGTTCTCCCATGCTGTTGCCACTAAATGGTTGGTTACTTATAACATTAATTAATTCCTAAGAAGGTAAAATGGTTACTAGCAAGTATACAATATTTTATATATTATACTAGTTCACCAACCCCTGCTCTCACATGAGTTAGAATCTTATGAGACACAGCCTCATAAAAATAACTTATATTCAATATCTCTTCCGTTCATTAATATTGTAAAATAGTAGATAATCTTCATCCATATTCATTGGTTTTTTATTACTAAGCATCTCTCCGTATCTACAATATATATCTCCTTGACACATTTGGTAAACTACGATGGTTTTGGCTGTATTCTATAGTTTGACGACACGAACCTAAATTTTGATTATTTCCCCTATTTTTAAGCATATATCAATTCCTCGAGATACCATGAATGGCTATTATTTACAATGGTGATTATAAGCGTACGGTTTGTAAGAGTTTTAGGATATATCTTTTCTATTTGTTGTAGTTTTGTGAGTAATAATTTTTAGGTTTAAACTTTTTCTAGCAGCATATGAATTTAGTGGAATCATAGACAAACTTGAAGTATAGAAACTCTTATTTCTTCCCTTTATGTGATATCATGAAAATCTATAATTTAACAAATTCGTATTTTAACTCTTATTTCTTTTCTAAATACTAATGCTTGTTCTATAGTTGATTCAAAATTTTCATTTTTTAATTTACTAAATGAATATTGTAGATCCAAGGCTACACTCTTAGTTCTTACAATGGCATAAATAGTCCTTTTTGGCTTACCATGCCACTCAAGATGCTTTATTAATTTTGTTAAGAACTAAAGCTTAAGTTACTGATATTCATATAATATAATGTTGGAATAAAAAATTTAAACATTTTTCCAAAAAGTAAAATTTATTATTATGACTATAACTTAATTTTAGGTGTACAATGTCATTACTATAAATGTGGTTTGCTAAGGATATTATACCATTCTCTATAAGCCTATAGAATAGACTGTCATGGAGATGACAAGATCAATGTTGAAAAACATGAAGTTACCCTGAGATTCCGGGCTGAAGCAGTGAGACATTCAGTACATTTACTTGAATAGGCTTCCTACTAAACCTATGGGATATAGAGGACACCCTTTGAAGAATGGAGTGGCGAAAGACCACAACTTTGGCATATCGAGTGTTTGGTTGTAAAGCACATGTCGGGCCAGCCAAGCCCCACCGAAGAAGCCGGAAGACGTAATTGTTCCCATGGTGTATTTGGGTGTGAAGGAAAGAAGCAAAGCACATAGACTCTATGATCCACAAACTAGGAGAATAGTTGTGGGTAGAGATGTTTTATTTGAAGAAACTGAGAGCTGGAAGTGGAGTGCGGAGTTTGGAGAAATCTTTGATTTCATTGTTGAATAGAATGAAGAAACTGTAGTGCAACAGTACTACAATGTAGACAATGGTGGAGATAACCATGAAGATCAAGTTTTAGGGGAGCACCATAGGGCTTTGCTGATACTAATGATGGAGGGGATCCAAACTATCATAGTCCCGAGATTGTTGTGGGGAATGGAGAAAATTTAGTGCAACAAGGAAATGGTGAAACACCTGTAACTGTAGCAAATCAGACAATAGAAGGAGAGAGCTCAGTTAATCATGGACAAAGTGCTGACCACACAGTACTTGATGACAACATGGACATTGATCATGATGATGCTCTTGTTAGGGTTAGGAGCATCTATGAAGTGTACAAAAATGCACAAGAAGTGGAATTAACTTTAGACTTAGATGAAGAAGTGAATGTCCTATTGGCAGTGATGGATGAGCCTAACTGTTATCAAGAAGCAGCTGGTAGTGTTGACTGGAGAGTAGCAATGGACAGTGAAATTTAGTCAACCAATAAAAACATGACTTGGAATTTAGTCAAGTTGCTAGCTGGTCACAAATCCATAAGGTTAAAGTGGGTGTTTCAACTGATGAAAAATGCAGAAGGGGAGATAGTGAAGCACAAAGATAGACTAGTAACAAAGGGCTATGTTCAGAAGCATGGAGTGGACTATGATGAGGTGTTTGCACCTGTTTCAAGACTAGATACAGTAAGACTACTCCTAGCCATGGCAGCGAATTAGAGATAGGAGGTGCATCACTTAGATGTCAGGACTACATTCTTGAATGGAGACCTTGCGGAGGATGTGTATGCTGCACAACCAGATGGTTATGTAGTGAAGGGGAAGGAGAAGATGGTCTACAAGCTGAGTAAGGCATTGTCTGGCCATAAGCAGGCTCCCCGAGCTTGGATTGTTAAGCTAGACAAGAGTTTGAAAAGGTTAGGCTTGAAGAAGTGTGCAAGTGAAGCAACTGTCTATACAAGAGGAGTTGGGGAGAGAAGAGTAATTCTTGGTGTGTATGTGGATGATTTGATAGTGACTAGGGGTGACCCATCAAAGATTGTAGTGTCTAAGTAGCAAATGACCTCAGAATTTGAAATGAGTGACTTGGGAAAATTGTCATTCTACCTAAGAATTGAGCTTGAGCAGGAGTCTAACTGCACAACTATCAAGCAAACAGGCTATGCCAAGAAGGTATTATCAAGGTTTGGAACGGCAGATTGCAATCCAACCAAAGTTCCAATCAATCTAGGAACAGTCTTATGTGACGACAAGCATGGTGATGTTGTTGATTCAACAGGGGTACATAAGGATTGTTGGGTGCTCGAGATACTTGCTACACACTAGGCTAGATTTTGCATTTTCAGTTGGTATGGCTAGTAGGTTCATGGAAAGACCCACTGTATTGCATCAAAATGCAGTGAAGCAAATATTGAGATACTTGCAGGGCACTTTAAACTATGGACTAGTTACCAGAGAAGAGAAGGAAGAAGTCTTGACAGGATATTCAGATAGTGATCTAGTAGGAGACAAAGATCATAGGAGAAGCACAGGAGGGATGGCTTTCTATATGAATGGAGGTTTGATCACTTGGTGCTCACACAAGGAGAAGAATGTAGCTCTATCAAGCAGTGAATCTAAGTTTATGGCTGCAACAGTAGCATCAATGCAGGCCAAGTGGCTTAGAAGCTTGTTGAGTGAGCTCACGGAGAAGAAACCACAGTGTGTGATCATTTATGTTGACAATAAATTAGCTATTCAGTTGATGAAGAACACGGTGTTTCATGGTCGAAAACAAACATATTGATATCAAGTTCCACTACATCGAGAATGTGTGGCGAGGGGAGAACATGAGGTGAAGTGGATTGGCACCCTTGAGTAGAAAGTTGATTCTCTGACAAATGCCATGGCAGTGACAGAGCTTGGTGAGATGAGGCAATGCTCAGAGTCAGGGAGTTCTTGGTGCAGCAGCATCAAGCTTAAGGGGAGATTGTTGGTGTAACCATGATGCTTGGTGACGTGGAAGAGATCAGGGCCATGATATCGGCGCGTTAGCACAAGTAAATTCAAATTTGAATTGAAGCGGGAGCGATTGCCACGGTGGCGAGCATCGACGAGCCAATGTTCGCACAATGTCAAGCGGTTGCATTCTACCTCCTTTGTATCGTGTGTTTACCTAATTTCATGAGAAAAAAGGTGTTTTGTAAAGCCTTGGTATAAAAGGTGGATTTTTCGAGAGTGTGTTCGCGGTGTGTTGGTTGTAAACACATTTGTCTCCAAATCTATCAAGAGCGAAAAGGGGCGTCACCACCTGGCGGTTCCGACATGTTCTTGTGTTTCTCGTGCACGATCTTGTTTTATGTTTATCTAAAGCTCGGGATTAGCATTTGTGATTGTGTTCTTGGTCTCAACAACCCGGTTATGCAAGAAAATGATGCGAGGTGGAACGAGGTGCACGACACGCCCTCCATCTTAAAGTCACTAGAAGTGATGCCACAACCATGACATTGAGCAAGGAACTAAAGAGTTTAGATGACGAACATCACGTAACCAAGGAGATGGCCCCAAGTGGCTCCGTAGTGGAAGTGCCATCAACAATCAACAAGTCCGCGGAGATAACATTCCAAGACATCGAGGATGCCCTTCTCCAAATTGAGAATGTTGCGGCTAAGGAAAACCCTTTCGGTGTCCTTTCATGTTGCTCACCAACTCACACTACCCATAGGAATTCCGATAAGAAGAGCACAACACGTAACAACAAAGTTCGATATGAGGGCATAGACGACAAGACGGGGAGAGGATGTCATACTTTGGACAAGTCGAAGAAATATGGGATCTTGACTATGGCGGTGACCTCAGATAACCGTTTTCCGTTGTTGGTGGGTCAAGCCACGAGGCAATTATTGTGGACGATTATGGGCTAACCAACGTGAACCTTCAAAGTGTCACCTACAAAGATGATCAGTGGGTACTAGCAACCGATGTCGCACAAGTAGCCTACTATATGAACGTAGAGAACATAAATAGACATGTGGTTGTGGTAGGAAAGAAACAAATCGTGGGAGCCGATGGGGTCTAGAGTCCCAAAAATACAACAATTATGATGAGTTCTATCTCTTTACCAATCATCCAAAAAGATAAAGTCCGTTGAGGATAGAATCAATCCCGACAAGACCAATATGATGCCCCGGATCCGCCCAGAAGAAGAAGACCACCAAAGCACTAGTAGCAAAATGATATTTAATAATGTAGTCACATGCATGTTAAACTAGGCTATTTGACCTTTAATTATTCCGATGAATTGAACAATTTCAAGAATTTTATATCAACTTATCTCAAATTATTCTCAAATGAAGATGTTTCTAAATTTTATCTCAATTTAATTATAATTATTTTAAGTTAAACATTTTTTTGTATTTTATCTCTTTTTTAAACTAATTATTCTCGAATTTTATCTCAATTTAATTACAAATATTCTCGAGTTAATTTTTTTTGAATTTTATCTCTATTTAAACCAATTGTTCTAAATTTTTTTCTCAATTTAATTGCATTATTATGAGTTCAACAATTTTTTGAATTTTATGTCTATTTAAAGCAATTATTCAGAATTTTATCTCAATTTAATTGCAATTATTCCGAAGTTAAACAATTTTTGAATTTTATCTCTATTTAAACCAATTCTAAATTTTATCTCAATTTAATTGTAATTATTATGAGTTAAACAATTTTTTTTGAATTTTATCTCTATTTAAACCAATTATTCTGAATTTATCTCAATTTAATTACAATTATTCTGAAGTTAAACAATTTTTGGAATTTTATCTCTATTTAAACCAATTATTCTGAATTTTATCTCTATTTAAACCTATTATTCTAAATTTGATCTCTATATACCAACCAATTATTATGAATTATTAGGAGTTTTTATATTCAATACGTTAGCGTTAACCGTGGCGAGCATCCTAATGCCCACCACCACGGATCAGAACTAGAGGAGTTGCTTCCCACAAACACCACACTTCGCCCACATCTCCAACGTGTGTCATCCAATTTGTTTCTAGAAAGACAGAAAGAAAGAGCAGCCTGTTATCAAATGGTCTGCAGTTTTTGAGGCTTGACAACATATGGCACAAATGTCATCCTTGAGCACTTTGTTGTGGAGCAGTTTGCTCTTGCAGTTGGATTCTGTTCTCAGTTAATAACCATGCAAAAAAAAAACTTCACCCGGGGAGGAGCGAAATTTTACCACACAAACCGATAAGCAGGGCAGACAGAGGCACTCTTCATGGATGCCTTGTAGATCAGTCCTAAGCAAAGATGCTGGTTATCATCAGCGAAAAAGGAGGAGCAGTTTTCTCGGTATCACTGAACACCAAATCTTGCAGTAGGATGGAAATTTGCTGCAGCTCCTATGTAGCTTGTTGGCTTAGACATCTCACTACGGAAACTCAGGCTTTGCCGAGAGTACGATGTCCACTAGTAACAAAATGATTTTGCGTGGACTGGAAAATCTTTTTCGGTGGCGGGCGTCTTGTTTGCCCATCATGGTTAATCCCCATGATTTTGCGTGGCGAGCACCTTTTATTTATTGTGACGGGCATATTTTCCTGTCATGTAAAATAGATTAACCGCGCCACATAAAATCAAGCCATTTCGGAGGCAGGCACAATAAAAGGTCCGCCACGCAAAAAACGCCGAGGCCCACAACTGATCCCAAACCGAGCATCTTATCGGGCCATATATATATATTGCACTTAGGTTATTTTCTCTCCACCTTCAAATTTCCTCGCGAAGATGGCGGCCCCTCCCTCTCTCGTGAAATCATGCAGCTCTCTTCTCCCGTGACACGGCGGCCCCCTCTCCCTTGATGCGGCGGGCCCCTCCCTCCCCCAATCGCGGCGGCGACCCCCTCCCTCCCTCGACGCGGCGGCGGCCCCATCCGCGCCCCTACCTCTCCCGGTGGCGGGAGGCTCTCGGTGGCGCCGGATCCGCCGCCCCTTCCTTCCTCACGGCGGCGGCCGGCGCACGGGGGGCGGCCAGATCCGCGTGACCCTTCTTCTCTCTCTGGCGGCAGCGGCGCCGGGGGCGCGGATCCGCCCCCATCCTCTCCGGCGGCGGGTGCGTGGGCGTGGAGGAGTCCTCGGCGTGGCGCGTGGGGGCGCGTGGAGGAGGCCCAGTTCCCGACATGGAGGAGGAGGCCTAGTTCCTTGGGCCAGATTTGGCGGTCGCGACACCCTCCTCCTTCAGATTTGTAGCGACTTCCTCCCTCCGGTGGCCACACACCGCGGGCAATGGCTCCCGCGGGCGGATCCAGGCATCCCGACAGCGGAATAGGCGTCCCCGGTGGTTCCAGCCAGTAGTGCGTCCCTAGCGGCGCGATGGCGGTTCCAGCGGGCGGTGGCGGTGTCGAGATCCGCACCCGATTGGGTCCGGTTCTGGGTTTTGGATTTTTTGTCGTTTTGCTGGATTAACCGTGATGGGCACATTGTGCCCGCCATGGGAAAAGTTTGATTTACCATGACCTCTAGAGGGTGACGGGCATCCTTGCCCGCCTCCGAAAAAAAAAACGACCGCCTCCAAAAAAGAAATTCAGTACTAGTGGTTTTTCCGAGAGATCTCTGCAGACCTATGAGGAAAGGCCTGGATAGCAATGTATGAACCGAGGCATCTTAATCCACGCAGCTGCGTAGCGTGGGGAAACAGTCCTCCAGCCATACATCATCCCTATCGCAGTTTTGAGTCCAGTCTTGACTGATTCCTTCCAGTTTTGACTGCTCCTAGAAGGAAGCCAAAATCAGAGGATGGATTTGATTTAACTATTCTACTTTCCTCCACCCATTGCAAAACACGGATCAAGCTCAATCGTAGACGATGAGCGTATGCGGAGTCCCATCCATGTTTGCGGAGCTCTCCCAGACTGCTATAGAATTCTTTCTGATGCAAATGACAATTTCTCTGTCGTCTCATCACCGAAGAAGAAACAAAGTTCCTTAATGGCTGGCGGGAGCTTGCGCTTCGTCGTGGTCACGCGCGGCTACCTTGCTCGAGCAGACTCGCAGGCGCGGGCAGAGCTACTCGCGATGCACAGCGCGGCCACTACGCGAGACAGTCGGGCACGAAGATGCACAGTGCCTGCCGGCTGGCGGTTGGCCGCCAAGCAAGCCGTCGTGAAAAGCCGTCCGACGAGAGCTCACATGGTGGTACAATTTTTGCTCACAGGGGATCCTGATACAAGAGATAAATTGATTGGTTGATTTTTCTTTGGACTCTACACAAAGAAAACTGTATACGGACCAGAGTCTTGGTGCAATATCTAGACTATGGACACTATGGGTAGAGTCTACAATGTGAGTGCCCTAATGACCCTAATTTGGTTGCCTATGATTAGACACTAAATTACTATAGTAACAAATGCTCTAATAATAGATTCATTAGGCTTAATAAATTCATCTTGTAGTTTACAGACGGAATCTATATTGTAATTGGTACACATTTAGTATTTCAAATGTGTGCCGGAATATCCGATCTGAAACTTTACACACACCTATATATAATGGATCTAAACACAACCTTATTTGGAGCTAACGAACCGAGTTCCTAGTTCTAATTCTCAGTTTATGTGGAACGCACTGGCCGAGTTCTTAGTTCTATTTTTTTAGCCAGACCGCCGATACAGTCCAATCCTAATAACGAATTAACGATGCACTCAATTGGGACAGGAATCAGCGATCCAATGCGTTGGTACGACAAGAGCTAACAAACACTGAGAGCAGGCTTATGTCCAAAAGCGACAAACTCATTCCTAACCAATATATTCCCTACCTTCTACAATAGATACCAAGTATATCCTCAAACTCTCATGCAACAACTCCATATCGCATATTCAACAAACACTGTGAGAAGGCTTGCACTTGTGCACTAATTAATTGACTTACGACGGTCTTCACTCTTTAGGGGGGTCACGCTATCTCTTCCGTGTATTCGTCTTTACTCTTTAGGCTTGCACATGTCATATATGGCTTACACAAGCCCACAACTTATCATACGTGCATCAATAATGTGAAACATATACTACTATAGGACAGGTCAATATCCACTAGTAATCTTTTTAAGATTGATCTGAAACATATATATATATACTACTATAGGACAGGTCTATAGCCACTAGTAATCTTTTAAGATTGATCCGATAGGAATAGTTGACATTGTACAATACACGCAACATCTGGACTTTAGGGGGTCATAAAGTACTGTAAAACTGTCATTATATTAAGCTATTATTACGTCAAATGCTTATGGCATACTGTATGGCTTAAGCAACAACGTGAAACATACTAACTATTAGGACAGGTCAATAACCACTGTACTAGTAATCTTTTAAGATTGATCAAATATGCAATAGTTGACATTGCACAAAGCACGCATCCTCTAGAACTTAGGGGTCCTAAAGTACTGTAAAACTGTCATTATTATGCTATTACTCCCTCCTTATCAGTTTTACTGGTCGTCCTGGCGATGGCTGAGAAAAGACGAAAGAAAGTCCTTCTATTCAAAAAAAAAAAAAAAATAAATTTTGGACGTTCATACCCCTGCCCCTAGCGCACACGTGCTCAGTTACTCGCGCTGAATTATTACGACTGCCCCGCTCTTGCTCGGCGCCACGCCTTGATTCCCATCCACGTGGCGCAAAAATAGCTGGGGAACGGCAAAATGCATCAGCTAGGAATCAAATTGGCACCTTCAACCTCGGGAAGGGCAGCTGCAACCAACTGAGCTATGTGTTGTTTGATGTCAATAATGCACCCATCACTTTATTTAATGGGGGTAAACAGGTGATCTAACACCTAATTAATGTCTCATTGGTATGCACAATCATGTTCTAAACAACATCTAATACCAAGATGCACGGAGGAGATGCGTCAAACTAGAAAAACTAGGTGCGCTTTTTCGCCCCTCATTTGAGGGCACCAACCCATGGATGTCAAGTGGATCTTGGCGAGTTGATCTTTAGGAATATTTTTCGGGTTCTCCCATGCTGTTGCCACTAAATGGTTGGTTACTTATAACATTAATTAATTCCTAAGAAGGTAAAATGGTTACTAGCAAGTATACAATATTTTATATATTATACTAGTTCACCAACCCCTGCTCTCACATGAGTTAGAATCTTATGAGACACAGCCTCATAAAAATAACTTATATTCAATATCTCTTCCGTTCATTAATATTGTAAAATAGTAGATAATCTTCATCCATATTCATTGGTTTTTTATTACTAAGCATCTCTCCGTATCTACAATATATATCTCCTTGACACATTTGGTAAACTACGATGGTTTTGGCTGTATTCTATAGTTTGACGACACGAACCTAAATTTTGATTATTTCCCCTATTTTTAAGCATATATCAATTCCTCGGATACCATGAATGGCTATTATTTACAATGGTGATTATAGCGTACGGTTTTGTAAGAGTTTTAGGATATATCTTTTTCTATTTGTTGTAGTTTTGTGAGTAATAATTTTTTAGGTTTAATCTTTATCTAGCAGCATATGAATTTAGTGGAATCATAGACAAACTTGAAGTATAGAAACTCTTATTTCTTCCCTTTATGTGATATCATGAAAATCTATAATTTAACAAATTAGTATTTTTAACTCTTATTTCTTTTTCTAAATACTAATGCTTGTTCTATAGTTGATTCAAAATTTTCATTTTTTAATTTACTAAATGAATATTGTAGATCCATGGCTACACTCTTAGTTCTTACAATGGCATAAATAGTCCTTTTTGGCTTACCATGCCACTCAAGATGTTGTTAATTTTGTTAAGAACTAAAGCTTAAGTTCTTGATATTCATATAATATAATGTTGGAATAAAAAATTTAAACATTTTTCCAAAAAGTAAAATTTATTATTATGACTATAACTTAATTTTAGGTGTACAATGTCATTACTATAAATGTGGTTTGCTAAGGATATTATACCATTCTCTATAAGCCTATAGAATAGACTGTCATGGAGATGATTTGTTGGTATTTTTAACGCACACGATAAATCCATAGCGCACGGAAAGTACCGTTGTAGCTTTCACCCGGAGTATTCAGGTATCGATTTCCATGGGGAACGAGAAGTGAACTAGAAGGGATCAAGTACGTCCAAGAGATGTGGTAGAATAATATTTTTGTAGGTAGAGAGGGGTTCTCTAAGGTTTTTTCAAGATTACTAAATACCAAGGTTCAGGGCTTACTAAACCCTACTTACTTGAGCAGCGAACCGCCGAGAAAGGGCGGGAAATGGCGCCGAAATTTTGAGCCGACGCCCCAGATCTTGTGCCGTCTTGATATGGGCCCCATTTTGCCTCTCCTTTCTCTGGTGGGCTTGTGGGCCTTGGTAGATGGTTTCCCGCTGGTGCAAAGTCCGGATGAGGCGTGGAATCAGCCTCCTTGCTTCCCTTTGCTCTTTGGCGTATTTACGACTTTATGTTCCCACTTTATTTGGCATACTTTATTTGTATTTCCACAACATTCCTGCAAAACAACTTGAAACACCAAAACTCGTGGAACTCGTTAGATAAATAATGTTTGGTTATGTTTTCACATGTAATATTGTATTAGTGGTTCACTTTGGTGGTAGTAAAACATGCATTAAATGAGTGTCAACAATGACAAGATCAATGTTGAAAAACATGAAGTTGTCTCCAAATCTATCAAGAGCGAAAAGGGGCGCTTGTCACCCTGGCGGTTCCCGACATGTTCTTGTGTTTCTCGTGCACGATCTTGTTTTATGTTTATCTAAAGCTCGGGATTAGCATTTGTGATTGTGTTCTTGGTCTCAACAACCAGTTATGCAAGAAAATGATGCGAGGTTGAACGAGGTGCACGACACGCCCCTCCATCTTAAAGTCACTAGAAGTGATGCCACAACCATGACATTGAGCAAGGAACTAAAGAGTTTAGATGACGAACATCACAGAACCAAGGAGATGGCCCCAAGTGGCTCCGTAGTGGAAGTGCCATCAACAATCAACAAGTCCGCGGAGATAACATTCCAAGACATCGAGGATGCCCTTCTCCAAATTGAGAATGTTGCAGCTAAGGAAAACCCTTTCAGTGTCCTTTCATGTTGCTCACCAACTCACACTACCCATAGGAATTCTGAGTTAAACAATTTTTGGAATTTTATCTCTATTTAAACCAATTATTCTGAATTTTATCTCTATTTAAACCTATTATTCTAAATTTGATCTCTATATACCAACCAATTATTATGAATTATTAGGTGTTTTTATATTCAATACGTTAACGTTAACCGTGGCGAGCATCCTAATGCGCCCACCACGGGATCAGAACTAGAGGAGTTGCTTCCCACAAACACCACACTTCGGCCACATCTCCAACGTGTGTCATCCAATTTGTTTCTAGAAAGACAGAAAGAAAGAGCAGCCTGTTATCAAATGGTCTGCAGTTTTTGAGGCTTGACAACATATGGCACAAATGTCATCCTTGAGCACTTTGTTGTGGAGCAGTTTGCTCTTGCAGTTGGATTCTGTTCTCAGTTAATAACCATGCAAAAAAAAAACTTCACCCGGGAGGAGCGAAATTTTATCACACAAACCGATAAGCAGGGCAGACAGAGGCACTCTTCATGGATGCCTTGTAGATCAGTCCTAAGCAAAGATGCTGGTTATCATCGGCGAAAAAGGAGGAGCAGTTTTCTCGGTATCACTGAACACCAAATCTTGCAGTAGGATGGAAATTTGCTGCAGCTCCTATGTAGCTTGTTGGCTTAGACATCTCACTACGGGAAACTCAGGCTTTGCCGAGAGTACAGTGTCCACTAGTAACAAAATGATTTTGCGTGGACCTGGAAAAACTTTTCGGTGGCGGGCGTACTGTTTGCCCATCACGGTTAATCCCCATGATTTTGCGTGGCGAGCACCTTTTATTTACTGTGACGGGCATATTTTCCTGTCATGTAAAATAGATTAACCGCGCCACATAAAATCAAGCCATTTCCGGAGGCAGGCACAATAAAAAGGTCCGCCACGCAAAAAACGCCGAGGCCCACAACTGATCCCAAACCGAGCATCTTATCGGGCCATATATATATATGTTGCACTTAGGTTATTTTCTCTCCCACCTTCTCATTTCCTCGTGAAGATGGCGGCCCCTCCCCTCTCGACGAAATCATGCGGCTCTCCTCTCCCGCGACACGGCGGCGACCCTCTCCCTTGATGCGGCGGGCCCCTCCCTCCCCGCAATGCGGGCGGCGACCCCCCCTCCCTCGACGCTGGCGGCGGCGGCCCCATCCGCGCCCTACCTCTCCGGTGGCGGGAGGCTCTCGGTGGCGCGGATCCGCCCCCTTCCTCTACGGCGCGCGGCCGGCGACGGGGCGGCCGGATCCGCGTGACCCTTCTTCTCTAGCGGCGGGCGGCCTCGGCGCCGGATCCGCGCCCCCCATCCTCCTCTGGCGGCGGGGTGCCGCATGGGCGTGGAGGAGTCCTCGGCGTGGCGCGTGGGGCGCGTGGAGGAGGCCCAGTTCCCCGACATGGAGGAGGAGGCCTAGTTCCTTGGGCCAGATTTGGCAGTCGCGACACCCTCCTCCTTCAGATTTGACGCGACTTCCTCCCTCTCCGGTGGCCACACCTGCGGGCAATGGCTCCCCTGGATCCAGGCATCCCGACAACGGAATAGGCGTCCCGACGGTGGTTCCAGCCAGTAGTGCGTCCTAGCGGCGCGATGGCGGTTCCAGCGGCGGTGGCGGTGTCGAGATCCGCACCGGTTGGGTCCGATTCTCGGGTTTTGGATTTTTTGTCGTTTTGCTTGGATTAACGTGATGGGCACATTGTGCCCGCCATGGGAAAAAGTTTGATTTACCATGACCTCCAGAGGGTGACGGGCATCCTTGCCCGCCTCCGAAATCAAAACGACCGCCTCCAAAAAAGAAATTCAGTACTAGTGGTTTTTCCGAGAGATCTCTGCAGACCTATGAGGAAAGGCCTGGATAGCAATGTATGAACCGAGGCATCTTAATCCACGCAGCTGCGTAGCGTGGGGAAACAGTCCTCCAGCCATACATCATCCCTATCGCAGTTTTTGAGTCCAGTCTTGACTGATTCCTTCCAGTTTTGACTGCTCCTAGAAGGAAGCCAAAATCAGAGGATGGATTTGATTTAACTATTCTACTTTCCTCCACCCATTGCAAAACACGGATCAAGCTCAATCGTAGACGATGAGCGTATGCGGAGTCCCATCCATGTTTGCGGAGCTCTCCCAGACTGCTATAGAATTCTTTCTGATGCAAATGACAATTTCTCTGTCGTCTCATCACCGAAGAAGAAACAAAGTTCCTTAATGGCTGGCGGGAGCTTGCGCTTCGTCGTGGTCACGCGCGGCTACCTTGCTCGAGCAGACTCCGCAGGCGCGGGCAGAGCTACTCGCGATGCACAGCGCGGCCACTACGCGAGACAGTCGGGCACGAAGATGCACAGTGCCTGCCGGCTGGCGGTTGGCCGCCAAGCAAGCCGTCGTGAGAAAGCCGTCCGACGAGAGCTCACATGGTGGTACAATTTTTGCTCACAGGGGATCCTGATACAAGAGATAAATTGATTGGTTGATTTTTATTTGGACTCTACACAAAGAAAACTGTATACCGGACCAGAGTCTTGGTGCAATATCCTAGACTATGGACACTATGGGTAGAGTCTACAATGTGAGTGCCCTAATGACCCTAATTTGGTTGCCTATGATTAGACACTAAATTACTATAGTAACAAATGCTCTAATAATAGATTCATTAGGCTTAATAAATTCATCTTGTAGTTTACAGACGGAATCTATATTGTAATTGGTACACTTTTAGTATTTCAAATGTGTGCCGGAATATCCGATCTGAAACTTTACACACACCTATATATAATGGATCTAAACACAACCTTATTTGGAGCTAACGAACCGAGTTCCTAGTTCTAATTCTCAGTTTATGTGGAACGCACTGGCCGAGTTCTTAGTTCTATTTTTTTCTAGCCAGACCGCCGATACAGTCCAATCCTAATAACGAATTAACGATGCACTCAATTGGGACAGGAATCAGCGATCCAATGCGTTGGTACAACAAGAGCTAACAAACACTGAGAGCAGGCTTATGTCCAAAAGCGACAAACTCATTCCTAACCAATATATTCCCTACCTTCTACAATAGATACCAAGTATCCTCAAACTCTCATGCAACAACTCTATATGTGCACTAATTAATTAACTTAGTACGGTCTTTACTCTTTAGGGGGGTCAGATTATCTCTTCCGTGTCTTCGTCTTTACTCTTTAGGCTTGCACATGTCATATATGGCTTACACAAGCCCACAACTTATCATACGTGCATCAATAATGTGAAACATATACTACTATAGGACAGGTCAATAGCCACTAGTAATCTTTTAAGATTGATCTGAAACATATATATATACTACTATAGGACAGGTCTATAGCCACTAGTAATCTTATTGTAAGATTGATCCGATAGGAATAGTTGACATTGCACAATGCATGCAACATCTGGACTTAGGGGGTCACAAAGTAATGTAAAACTGTCATTGTATTAAGCTATTATTACGTCAAATGCTTATGGCATACTGTATGACTTACGCAACAACGTGAAACATACTAACTATTAGGACAGGTCAATAACCACTGTACTAGTAATCTTTTAAGATTGATCAAATAAATGCAATAGTTGACATTGCACAATGCACGCATCCTCTAGAACTTAGGGGTCATAAAGTATTGTAAAACTGTCATTATTATGCTATTAGTCCCTCCGCATCTGTTTTACTGGTCGTCCTGGCGATGGCTGAGAAAATACGAAAGAAAGTCGTTCTATTCCATAAACGCTATTTTGGTCGTTCATACCCCTGCCCCTGGCGCACACGTGCTGCGTTACTCGCGCTGATTTATTACGACTGCCCCGCTTTGCTCGGCGCCACGCCTTGATTCCCATCCACGTGGCGCAAAAATAGCTGGGGAACGGCAAAAATGCGTTAGCCAGGAATCAAATTGGCACCTTCAACCTCAGGAAGGGCAGCTGCAACCGACTGAGCTATGTGTTGTTTGATGTCAATAATGCACCCATCACTTTATTTAATAGGGGGTAAACAGGAGATCTAACCCTTAATTAATGTCTCATTGGCAGTATATGGAGGGAGTATGTCAAACTAGAAAAACTAGGTGTGGCTTTGCCACATCCTCATTTGAGGGCACCAACCCTTGGATGTCAAGTGGATCTTGGCGACTTGATCTTTAGGAATTTTTTTGGGTTCTCCCATGCTGTTGCCACTAAATGGTCGGTTACTTATAACAATTAATTCCTAAGAAGGTAAAATGGTTACTAGCAAGTATACTATATTTTATATATTACTAGTTCACCAACCCCTGCTCTCACAAGGGTTAGAATCTTATGAGACACAGCGTCATAAAAAATAACTTATATTAAATTTCTTTTCCGTTCACTAATATTCTAAAATAATAGATACTCTTCATCCATATTCATTGATTTTTTTATTACTTAGCATCTCTGCGTATCTACAATATATATCTCCTTTGACACATGTGGTAAACTACGATGGTTTTGGCTGTATTCTATAGTTTGACGACACCAACCTAAATTTTGATTATTTCCCTTATTTTTAAGCATATATCAATTGCTCATATACCATGAATGGCTATTATTTACAATGGTGATTATAGTGTACCCGATTTGTAAGAGTTTTAGGATATAACTTTTCTATTTGTTGCAGTTTTGTGAGTAATAATTTTTAGGTTTAATCTTTTCTAGCAGCATATGAATTTAGTGGAAACATAGATAAACTTGAAGTATAGAAACTCTTATTTCTTCCCTTTATGTGATATCATGAAAATCTATAATTTAACAAATTAGTATTTTAACTCTTATTTCTTTTTCTAAATACTAATGCTTGTTCTATAGTTGATTCAAAATTTTCATGTTTTATTTTACTAAGAGAATATTGTAAATCCAAGGCTACACTCTTAGTTCTTACAATGGCATAAATAGTCCTTTTGGCTTACCATGCGACTCAAGATGTTGTTAATTATGTTAAGAAATAATCCTTAAGTTACCGATATTCATATAATATAATGTTGGAATAAAAAATTTAAACTTTTTCCAAAAAAGTAAAATTTATTATTATGACTATAACTTAATTTTAAGTGTACAATGTCATAAATGTGGTTTGCTAAGGATATTATACCATTCTCTATAAGCCTATAGAAACGTAACTATCATGGAGATGACAAGATCAATATTGAAAAGCATGAAGGTACCCGAGATTCAGGGGTGAAGCAGTGAGACATTCAGTACATTTACTGAATAGGCTTCCTACTAATCCTATGGGATATATGACACCCTTTGAAGCATGGAGTGGAAGAAGACCACAACTTAGGCATATCAGAGTGTTTGGTTGTAAAGCACATGTTAGGCCAGCCAAGCCCCACTTGAAGAAACTGGAAGACAGAAGTGTTCCCATGGTGTATTTGGGTGTGGAGGAAGGAAGCAAAGCACATAGACTCCACGATCCACAAACTAGGAGAATAGTTGTGAGTAGAGATGTTGTGTTTGAAGAAAGTGAGAGCTGGAAGTGGAGTGCGGAGTTTGGAGAAAGCTCTAATTTCATTGTTGAATAGAATGAAGAGACTGTAGTGCAACAGTACTACAATGTAGACAATGGTGGAGACAACCATGAAGATCAAGTTTCAAGGGGAGCACAAGAGGGCTTTGCAGATACTAATGATTAAGGGGATCCAAACTAGCATAAATTCAGTGCAACAAGGAAATGGTGAAACACCTGTAACTGTAGGAAATCAGACAATAGAAGGAGAGAGCTCAGTTAATCATGGACAAAGTGCTAACCTCATAGTACTTGATGACAACATGGACATTGATCATGATGATGCTCCTGTTAGGTTTAGGAGCATCTATGAAATGTATGTAAATGCAGAAGAAGTGGAATTAACTTCAGACTTATATAGATGAAGAAGTGAAAGTCCTATTGGCAGTGATGGATGAGCCAAACTGTCATCAAGAAGCAGCTGGTAGTGTTGACTGGAGAGTAGCAATGGACAGTGAAATTCAGTCAATCAATAAAAACAAGACTTGGAAATTAGTCAAGTTGCTAGCTGGTCACAAATCCATAAGGTTGAAGTGGGTGTTTTAATTAAAGAAAAATGCAGAAGGGGAGATAGTGAAGCACAAAGCTAGACTAGTAGCAAAGGGCTATGTTCAGAAGCATGGAGTGGACTACGATGAGGTGTTTGCACCTGTTGCAAGACTAGATACAGTAAGACTGCTCCAGGCCATGGTAGCAAATTGGGGATGGGAGGTGCATCACTTAGATGTCAGGACTACATTCTTGAATGGAGACCTTGTGGAGGATGTGTATGCTGCACAACCAGATGGTTATGTAGTGAAGGGGAAGGAGAAGATGGTCTACAAGCTGAGTAAGGCATTGTATGGCCTTAAGCAGGCTCCTCGAGCTTGGAATGTTAAGCTAGACAAGAGTTTCTGCTCGTTCACCCCTCTTTAATTCCCAATGAACAACATGATCTTCAGCTATCATTTGTTCAATTGAACAGGTTAGGCTTCAAGAAGTGTGCAAGTGAAGCAACTGTCTATACAATAGGAGCTGGGAAGACAAGAGTAATTCTTGGTGTGTATGTGGTTGATATGATAGTGACTAGGGTTGACCCATCAGAGATTGCAGTGTTTAAGAAGCAAATGACCTCAGAATTTGAAATGAGTGACTTGGGAAAATTGTCATTCTACCTGGGAATTGAGGTTGAGCAAGAGTCCGACCGCATAACTATCAAGCAAACAAAGCTATGCCAAGAAGGTATTGTCAAGGTTTGGAATGGCAGATTGCAATCCAACCAAAGTTCCAATCAATCTAGGAACAGTCTTGTGTGAGGACAAGCATGGTGATGTTTTTGATTCAACAGAGTACATAAGGATTGTTGGGTGCTTGAGATACTTGCTGCACACTAGGCTAGATTTCACATTTTCAGTTGGTATGGCTTGTAGGTTCATGGAAAGACCCACTGTATTGCATCAAAATGCAGTGAAGCCAATATTGAGATACTTGTAGGGCACTTTGAACTATGGACTAGTTACCAGAGAAGAGAAAGAAGAAGTCTTCACAGGATATTCAAATAGTGATCTAGCAAGAGACAAAGATCATAGGAGAAGCACAGGAGGGATGGCTTTCTATCTTAATGGAGGTTTGATCACTTGGTGCTCACACAAGAAGAATGTAGCTCTGTCAAGCTGTGAATCTGAGTTTATGGCTGCAACAGCAGCATCAATGCAAGCCTAGTGGCTTAGAAGCTTGTTGAGTGAGCTCGAGGAGAAGAAACCACAGTGTGTGATCATTTATGTTGACCATAAATTAGCTATTCAGTTGATGAAAAACCCAGTGTTTCATGGTCAAAGCAAACATATTGATATCAAGTTCCACTACATTGGAGAATGTGTGGAGAGGGGAGAACTTGAGGTGAAGTGGATTGGCACCCTAGAGCAGAAAGTTGATTCTCTGACAAATTCCATGGCAGTGATAAAGCTTGGTGAGATGAGGCACATACTCGGAGTCAGGGAGCTCGTGGTGCAGCAGTATCAAGCTTAAGGGGGAGACTGTTGGTGTAACCTTGATGCTTGGTGATGTGGAAGAGATTAGAGCCATGATATCGGGCGTGAGCACAGGTAAATTCAAATTTGAATTGAAGCGGGTGCAGTTGCCACGGTGACAGGCAGTGACCGTGCCACATTCGAGATAGTGTCAAGCGGTTGCATTCTACCTCCTTTGTATCGTGTGTTTAGCTAATTTCATGAGAAAAAGGTGTGTTGTAAAGCCTTGGTATAAAAGGTGGATTGTTAGAGAGTGTGTTCGCGGTGTGTTGGTTATAAATACATTTGTATCCGAATCTATCAAGAGCGAAAGGGGCGCTGTCACCCTTGCGGTTCCCGACATGTTCTTGTGTTTCTCGTGTGCAATCTTGTTTTAGGTTTAGCCAAAGCTCGGGATTAGCGTTTGTGATTGTGTTCCTGGTCTCAACAAACAGGTATGCAAGCAAATGATGCGAGGTTGAACGAGGTGCACGACACGCCCCTGCATCTTGAAGTCACTAGAAGTGAAGCCACAACCATGACATTGAGCAAGGAACCAAAGATTTTAGGAGACGAACATCACAAAACCAAGTAGATGGCCCCAAGTGGCTCAGTAGTGGAAGTGGCATCAACAATCAACAAGTCTGTGGAGATAACAATCCAAGACGCCGAGGATGCCCTTCTCCAAATTGAGAACACTGCAGCTAAGGAAAACCCTTTCGGTTTCCTTTCATGTTGCTCACCAACTCATGCTATCCATAGGAATTCTGACTTGCTTTCGCTCTCCTTGGGATCAACAAATGTCGAGCCGTCTTGTCTTGCTCAACTAGAGGAGCAGATAGCAGGTTCTCCAGCTCAAATGCTAGGCTGGGGAACTATTGAGGCCACTACACCCACATTGAAGACCACTGCATTCTCACATGTTCTAACGTGCCACTAGCTCAAAGATACGAGAACTAGCAAATAGGAGCCTAGAAGCAACAATGATGCTTACAAGGAGTAGATGTCATTTTTGGTAGGGCCACATGTACACCAGGCTTCCGCGTTGTGGGTTTGGGCTCCCTCATCATGCTACTGTCGATGTCATGCCTCGAATGGACATTGAAGGGGAGGGGGGACACCGTGCCACCTTCACTAGAGGATGGTGGACAGACTGTTCATGAGGTAGCTCTTGCAAACTTTATCCGGTCAATAACCAAACCTGTCCAGGAACCCTTGGTGCCTCTACAGCAACATGGGCTAATGAAGCCACGCAGGGGGAAGAAGAGGTCGAGCAAGTCGCCCGGGCGCTTGCCAAGACGTAGCGACCATTGCTTGGCCGTGTGGTGATGCACAGAGCAGAGCAAGGCAAGTGCTCATGAAGAGGCTGGGTGTCACACATGAATAAGGTGAAACTAAGGAGATGGCCTTCTTGCATGCGTTGCGCCAAGCTTATCAAAGGCACGACGTCCGACCTTGTATTCAAGGCGCCGGTGGATCTCAGTGGGCTCGACGGACCAACCATGTCGAGCAGACCGTGATGTAAGGCTTCCTTGCACCATCTGCACCGATCAAGGATCGAGGAGTCATTCATGCCATGGTAGGACAAGTTGTTATGGAGGGGATACTAGATAAATTTGAGAAGTCAGAGCTGCTCTTTTCCAATTTGGTGACAAGCTATGTGCATTGTTTGTTTTTCTATGTTACCTTGTGCGTAGGAGGACTGTTGTGGGTTAGTCGTTGGGGCTTTTGTGATCTTGGGAGGATCTGTGCATGTGTAAGGTTTTTCTTCCTGGTTTTTCCTTAAAACTAGGTCAATTCTATTCTTCTTAATTGAAACGTGAGCTCCCGCCATTATGTTCAAAAAATTAAGTACATTATCATGTAATAAAAAAAATGCCTGTGGCAACTTATTTAATGCAAAAAGAAATTTAGATGAAACTTCCACTTTGAGATTGGCCTTATCGCATTATTGTTGTCGGTTGTTTGGTAAATGGTAGTGCCAGTGTAGTACCACTAATTCATCATTTTAACTAACGGTGATAATACAATCGGCAGTGATAGATAGTATACTATCACCAGCTTTCATAGTTACAACCACCGGTCATAGTTCACCTATGGTCCGTGCTTGAATCGGTAGTGATAGGCTATTTTTCCATTTTTCCATAAAAAAACTTTTATATGACTTTGTATCAAGATAAAACTTATATCAAAATTATAGAATTCATACGAAAAAATTTTGTAGTTATCAGCTTTTAAAATTGAAATGTGTTACTTGCCCAAATATTCAATATAAGTTCTCAAATCCGATTTGAGATGCTTAACAATGCTAATGAAGATAAAGTCAATGTCAAAGTTATAGTACTCGTCGTGATTTACAACTTTGTAGTTAACAATACAAGTTTAAGAATTGTGCAGTTAAAAGAGTAAGTGTCAAATAGACAATATAAGATTCAGAATTGTGCGATTAAAAGTAACACCAATTGTACAGTCACATATGTTGTATAGCTCAACTTTTATGGATGCTACGTCGTGAGTTCAAATCCTAGAAATAGTTATTTTATTATCACTAGTGGGGGTCGGAGGGTGGATATAGAAGACAAAACTTGGACCATAAAGAAATAAAAACAAGTCATAAAAAAACTTACTCGGTCCTATCATACAAAATACAACATATTATAAAGAGAAATAAAATTAAATTCTATTTTGTTTGACTTTTCAGATCAAATTGCATTTGTTATACCGGGTAGAGGGGGTATACATGATTTGCAGTTGTTCTAATAAGTCAAACCGTCCTAAGTTTAATAAAGTTTGTAGAAAACAATAGTAACATTTGCAATACCAGATGTGCTTCTTTTAACAAACATGTGAAATTTGTTTTCATAATTTACCGCTTTCACTACCGGATGCAGGCTCTTTGCCGGCCCTTATACACTTTCGGCAAGGTGGCATTGCCGAAAGTGTAACATTCGGCAAAGGACTACACTTGACAAAAGAAGTGACGGCAAAGGCCACTTTACCGAAAAAATCCCCAAAAATGTCAAAAAAGTAATCTAGGGAGGGCCCCACCGGACAGCCACCCTCCACCCCTAGCCATGGTCCTTTTTCATAGTTTTTGCAAACTTTGCAAAAAATCCATGGGGCTTCGAACCCACCACCCCTAGCCATGGTCATTTATTCACGGATTTTGCAAACTTTGCAAAAAGCCACGGGGCTTCAAACCCCAACCTCCCCTCGAGCACTTACTTCTCTACCACTGCACTACATCACATATGTCAACATTACGTTTTGGTTCTCCAAATACTGTACTAAATTGCTTGTTTGAGGCCCTAAATGAATTTAAATCAAAAAGTGTTTAATAAAAAGATTCATAACTTTTTGACATCTACAATCTTTATTTAGAAAGTTTCTCCATCTTAATAATCCCTCATCTAGTTTTAGGAAACTATGAGAGGATATGTGGGAGATGTAGGATTTGTGAACAATATTATTAAAGCTTTGTCAAATAAGGAAATGACCAAAATAAATTTGCACTCCCTCCGTCCTACAAATAAACGCAATTCTAGGACTTCTACGATTCCTGTTCAACCGTTTGCCTTCATTAAAAAAATAATAAATGTTATTTATTTTGTTATGACTTATTTTTGCATTACAAATATTTTTATAATGATTTATTTATTTTATTATTTACACAAAAAAATCTAAATAAGACAAATGGTCAAAGATGAATGAAGTCCTAGAATTCTGTTTATTTATAGGACGAAAGGAGTAGATCTTTAGAAGACATGAAACTATGTAGTTGAAAACTTTTTCATTTGGACTTGTTTAGGACCTCTAGAACTGCCTTGAAAACTGATTTGCCAATTGCCTGTTTTCTGGAAATAGCACTTTCGGCAAAGACGCATTTTGCCATGTGACTGGAAATAGCACTTTCGGCAAAAGACGATCTTTTGCTGAGTGGCCGATAAAATACACTCGGCAAAGACTCTAGCACTTGGCAAAGAGCGAAATTTCGGTAGTGTTTGATGCATTAGATGTTAATACTCTTTCTACAAACTTAATCAAACTTAAAATGGTCTAATTTAAGAAAACGAAAAGTCCATAACATTCTAGGAGTAAAGCAGCATATGAGTATGTTGGAATCCACATTAGGATTTCCAAGGCGAACAAAAACCAAGGTTGGTCATATGTTCACCGAGTTGCGAATTGGCTTGTTGTCCAATGGTAGGACGGTCCAGTGGGATACTACCCACCAGGGATCAAATCCAGGTGCTCGCACCTTTTCCTGGGATTTTCCCAGAATTTACCGGCGTTATGCATTCAGTGGTAAGCGACGTTCCCGTCGACGACGAGGCGCCAATGGTGACTTCAGGAATCTCCAGATCTGTCGGGTGCTCAGTCCTTTAGAGGTGCTCATATGGGTAGGGTTTGCGTACATGTATTCATAAGGGTGAGTGTGCGTGCGTGTTTTGAGTGTTTGTGTTGTACTATGTAATTCTCAAAAAAAAAAAAAAAGGCTTGCAACATATGAAGTCTTGTTGTGACATTAATATAAACATTTTTATTTGGTTAAATTTTTGAATGGATTTATTGATATTTGTCATTATTTTCTGTAAACTGCCAAGTGAAACAGCTTCCTTTATATCTAATATATAGTTTTTTTTATAGTTTTTGGAGAGTCACGCTGAATGCCTATCCCGCTATTATTTAAAACGGTGTATCGTTTCTTCTTAATATTTAAGGAATTCCAAATCAACTTCGCTCATCCGTGAGTTTGAGTGTCTGCTGAGGTCCACATCAACGTCGGGCGAGCGAAGTCCGCTCCGGCTTTGGGTTCGGGCGGCGGCAGGTGTCGACGTTCTTCGACGGCGGGCGGGTGGGTTCAGTTCGGATCCATGGACCACTTTGTAACTTTTATTTTCTTTGAGGTCCTTTTCGCATGTAGGTTGGACGGTTGTCCTCCATATTCTCATACGGTGCACCTGTATTTGTTACGCTTACGGTTCTCCTTACTTAATACATGCATGTATACTTTATCAAAAAAAATTCCAAATCAAACCGATCGATCAAAATGGCTAACAAAGAATAGGGAGCCAATCCAAGCGAGGGTAGGGTTGTGTCACAAACCTGAAGGATTCCGGCGATGGTGACATGATCGGGCGGCGAGCTCGACGGCGGAGCACGGGGTGGAGGCGGCGCGCGGTGGAGCTGGGGCGGTCGGGGAAGAGAGGAAGGGGAGGGGAGGTGGCGGCGGCAGCCCAAGCGACGGCGCAGCCGGCGATGGCCGCCCCCGGCGGCGGGCGGGCGATGTGGCGGTTGCGGGGGGAGGCAAGAGACATAGAATTATTCTTTATTGCTTGTCCCCAAAGAGATTACATACCCCTATCTATATGGCCCTCCTATGGGACTTGTAATCCAAGCAATCTCTCTAAAGGTTTCCTTATAGAGTTGGAATACCTTTTACAAGCAATCCTATTTATTTCCTAATAAGAGATTTCCTTATAGAGTTGGAAAATCCTTTGCACACTAAAAGTCCTAATTTAATTCAAACTTGATGATGAAGTATGGACGAAGATGATGATGATGTGGCGGCGGCGACGCCCTCCCCCCAGGCCGGCCGCCACCGGTTGGGCCGCTCTAGCTCATCCCCGGCCGGCCCAATTTTGACACGTGACATCTCCCCACCATTCGATGAGGCGGCGCGGCCCGCCACCGCCAACCCACCAGGAAGTCGCAACACCTAGTCCGTAGCTAAGCATGAGGTAGCCCGACTTGTCGTTGGAGTCGTTGCGGATCGTAGCTTCCTCGTCGTCGAAGGAGAAGTCAAAGTGCAGGCCGCAAGTAGACGCTAAACTTATAGCTCAAGAGGGGCTGCACGAAGGGCCAATCCATCCACGCACGCCTCATGACCGAGGGCACTAAGGACGCCGGACAGCTCGAGTGTCCGGCGGGTAGCCGAGGGTGCTTTGGAAGGAGTAGGTGCACGACACATGTACCGAAGCATGGATGTGCCTACAGAACACGTGACGAGTCGATATGACCGGGCGACGAGGTGAGGCGAAGTAGACGGACGTAGAGGAGGTCGCCGACCGCTAACGGGTGGCCCAAGTTGGGGCACCGGCGCGTCCATTGCGTCAACACTAACATTGTCGATGCGAGAGGAACTCATGGTTGTTGTCGTCGAAGAGGAGCACCATGACGTCATCCGACCGACGTTTGGGCACACCATCATGAGCGGGACACTTGCCGGGAAGGCTCGCTCTCTCTTGAACGCGTCAAGAGATGGAAGCCCACTGCAACACCATGCATGGGGACTCCATTGTCGAAGAGTAGGTCCTGGAGTAGCTCAGAAGCCGCAGGGATGTAGTAGCGGTGGAAGTACCTCACAATGCCATTGTAGAGGGTCCACTCAGGTGCAGTCGCCTATAGCTCGATGGCGCCTGCGATGATGCCGAGCTCCTGGTTCGTCGTTGTGCCCAGGTGTAGCTCGGTGAGGAGGTCGGTCTCCACCTTGTCATCGATGGCCTCCATGGCCGAGGCAAGGCGCAATCACCCCCGGGCGCCCTGCCTACTAACGCCTTGTCGATGTCGGCGTCGATGTCGGCGATGTTGTCGTCGTGGTTGTTGGCAACGTCCTCTGGCACTTCTGCTGGTAGCTCATCGTCATAGCGACGCGCAAGGTCAATGGCCTCATGCATCGAGTGTGGCTCAAACCACTCGAGGACTATGCGAAGAGTGTCGCGTAAGCCACCGACGAAGAGGCCGACACGGTGAAGCCGGCTCTCAAGGTCCATGCGAGTTGCATAGGCCTCGAAGGCGTCGACGTAGTCGTTCAGCCCGCCCTCCTATGCTGGAGGCGCGAACTCACCTATGGTGTCGGTGATGATGGGTGGCCCGAAGTCACGTCGTAGGTAGTGGGTGACGTCGTTCCACTCAACCAACGGTCTCTTTCAGGACAGTCTATGTAACCAGACTATAGTAGGACCCGTCCGGATGGAAAGTAGCATACTGGGCATGGAACTTGAGATCGATGTCGTCCTTCGGTTGTAACAGAGCTCCATCTTGTTGATCCAGAGGTCAGGGCTGTCGCTGTCATCACACCGCGGAACCTCTAGGCATACCGCGTAGAGAGGGGGGTAGGTCCTCCGCGGGTGGCGCCGGCTGAACTGCCTGGAACTCCCGCGCCATTGCGGGTGTTGGTAGAGAGAAAGAAGCGACGGTGCCGTGTTGTTGTCGATGGCGATGTCGATCACGGCGATTCATCATCCCCGCCAACGTCATTGCCCTCTTCCAGTGGAGGATGGCAAGCTCGGAGGCGTCGTCGATGGCGTCGTCGGGGGCGGAGGTGGTGCCTGGGGCGGCCCCCGGCCAGCGGCGGCCTGCCATCGGGCTGTCCTCCAGCGTCGCCGCCGTCGTCGTGGAGCGTAGACGAGGAAGCTAAATCTTGGGGCTGGTGTTGAGGTACTCCATGTGGCGAAGGCGGGTCTCGATCTTGCCAAAACGACGTTCGATCTTGGCGCGCTTGTCGTCCGAGGAGCTCCTTCAACGCCTTGGTGAACTCACGCATCTCGGATGCCATCGGTGGTGGGGAATCGCCCCGCTCTCCGGATACCACCGTCACAAACCGGAAGGATTCCGGCGATTGTGACATGATCGCCGGCGAGCTCGACAAATGGAGTAGGGGGTGGAGGCGACGGCGGTGGAGCTGGGGCTACTTGGGGAAGAGAGGAAGGGGGAGGAGAGATGGCGGCGGCGATGGCCACCCAGCGGCGCGCCTGGCGGCGGCGGGTGCGGGCGGCGCGAGGCGGTGGTGGTTGGGGGCAAGGAGGCAAGAGACCTCGAATTATTCTTTATTTCTTGTCCCCCAAAACGATTACATACGCCCTATTTATATGGCCCTCCTATGGGACTTGTAATCCAAGCAATCTCTCTAAAGGTTTCCTTATAGAGTTGGAATATCTTTTAGAAGCAATCATATTTAGTTCCTAATAAGAGATTTCCTTATAGAGTTGGAATATCCCTTGCACACAAAAACTCCTAATTTAACTCAAACTTGATGATGAAGTATGGGCAGAGACGATGATGACGTGGCGGCGGTGGCGACGCCCTTTGACCACCCCGGGCTGTCCGTCGCCGGGTTGGGCCGCTCTAGCTCGTCCCTCAGGCTGGGCCAATCCTGTCACGTGACAGGTTGAGGTTCGTCATCAAGTCCCACGTTTCTCACCAACAGCCCATATGAAATTACCATTTCTTCTAGAGAGTTTCAAATCAGACCAATCAAAATGATGAGAGGCAAGTTTAAGGTAGGCGAGAACCCATGAGAGGGTCTCCATCAAAGGAGTCCTATATAACATGCTCCCATGCACATTCATCGACACAAACCTTGCCCAAATACCTCGGTCGAGCTGAACACGAAGACCCATGCACTTCCTAACACAAATATATATGATGATGAGCTCGAACGCCGTCATCGAGCATGACACTAGCACCTAGCCATGCACATGGCGTCTTCATGGCTCTCTTGTCTACACTACTTTGCACCTTTCTTGGCCTTGTTGCTATATTAGTTCTCTATCGAACCAATGCAACAACGCCGCCGCCAGAAAAAACACAACAGCACCCACTGCCGCCAGGGGCGGGCCGGGTTGCCGATCATCGGCGGCATGCAATCGTGGGTGTCAAAAAAAGCCGGTGTTTCGTTGGATCCATGGCCTTCTCAAGGACATGAACACTAACATCCTATGCCTCCGCTTCGAGCCGTCCATGTTGTAGCAATTTCCTGCCCCGAGATAGCCCGTGAGGTTCTCGAGAAAGAACGATGCCGTCTTCGCGTCTCGCCCTAACACCCAACACCAATTGTTCACCTTCGGGTACAAGGGCTCAGCCCTGTCGCCGCATGGCGAGCGGTGGAAGAAGATGAGGCGGGTGATCTCGTCCCGAGATCCCGTCCCACGCCAATGGAGAAGCGGATGCAGCCGACGGGCGAGCCGAGGAGGCCACCCACCTCGTCGGGTTGGTGTACAACCGATGCAACACATCAGCTAACAAAGATCGTTGATGTGCGTCATGTAGCCCAAAGATTTTCGTGGCAACATGATACGGAGGCTCGTGTTCGGCAAGCGACACTTCTCGGTTCTTTGCCCGATCTGGCCCCGGGTCCCGAGGAGGTGGCGCACTTGAACGCGCTCTTCACGCGGGTCACCACGCCACAACTTCTCTGTTTCGGATTACGTCCCCCGCTGCGTGGGCGTGGATGATTGGCCGGCCTCGACCTTGAGGGCCAAAAAGAAGGTTGCCAAGAGCGTAATGAAGACTATAAACAGGTTTGCATGATCCCATCATACAAGAGAGGATCCATGAGTGGGATGATCTCCGCAAATGCGGTGACAAGAGAGAGGCCGAGATTTTCTTGACGTCCTTGTTTCCCTTGAGGATTCACAAGGGCGACCTTTTCTGTCATTTGAAGAAATCCAAGCACGACAGCGGTAAGATATTTAATATTACCATGTTGCACTCCCAATAGTTATTTAGAATCATTCAAAATATTATTAACTTTTCCCTTATATAGCCATTCATGCATGGAGGTAGAAACTTGTTATTCACTATGTGTAGATAATTGTTTCATGTTCAGGAGATAATGTATGCAACTGTCGACAACCCATCAAACGCGGTTCATTGGGCACTCGCAGAGATGATGAACCAACCGGAGGTCATGCACAAAGCAATGGATGAGCTGAACACCGTGGTTGGCAAGGACAGGCTCATCCAAGAATCGACATCCCTCACCTCAACTATCTGAAAGCGTGCATACGGGAGGCCTTCCGTTGCACCCCTACCACGCTTTCAACCAACCCCACGTCGCCATGGAAGATGCCGTCATCTCCGGCTACCTCATTCCCAAGGGCAGCCATGTCCTTCGAGCCGGGCTGGGCATTGGCCGAACCCCGATGTCCGGGATGCTCCTCTCCAGTTCCGTCCCGAGCGACATCCGACCAACGAGCAGCGGTCGGGCGGAATGTGCTTCTCCGCAGCCGAGCTTAGGTTCATCTCGTTCAGCGCAGGTAGGAGGGGATGCCCAGGGGTGTCACTTGGCAGCTCCGTTCGATGATGCTCTTCGCAAGGCTTCTGCAAGGGTTCACATGGACCAAGCCTCCTGGCGTTGGTACCATCGAGCTCAAGGAATCCATTACAAGTCTGGCACCAGCTGAGCCACTCTTGTTACAAGCTCAGCCTCGTCTGCCAGTGCATCTCTATGTGACTGTTTAGTCATATCACTGCTTGTACGTGTGGACGCTATATATGATGGAGCGGCTTTATATATATATATATATATATATATATATATATATATATATATATATATATATATATATATATATATATATATATATATATATATATATATATATATATATATATATTCCTACACAAGTCTACGGTTTAGGTAAGGCAATGCATATGCAGTTATAGTTTGAAAGTGGGTGAAGTATGTGTGCTAGTGGTATCAATGATGTTACGACATTGAGTGCTTATGTAGTTTACTACAGCTTGTTTTTCGGTTGTGTTCACGGGCCGGCCGGGTGTGTGTGGTGACCCGTTTATGGTCGTGTACGGCGTGTATGTCTAATGAAATAAATGGGTGAATATATGCTGTATCTATATTAATAGTCGTGTGTCATTGTGTGCATGTTTTATTGTGATCACTTGGAGGCCCGTAGAATTGGGTGGTGCAGCGCATTCAGATGTGTACGCTTCTTTCTTTTCACAAACAGAATAAAATGATGTGTACGCTTCTTTCTTTTCACAAACAGAAAAAAATGATGTGTACGCTTCTTTCTTTTCACAAACAGAAAAAAATGATGTGTACGCTTCTTTCTTTTCACAAACAAAAAAAATGATGTGTACGCTTCTTTCTTTTCACAATAAAAAATGATGTGTACGCTTCTTTCTTTTCACAAACAAAAAAATTGATGCGTACGCTTCTTTCTTTGCACACACAAAAAAAAATGATGTGTATGCTTCTTGTACTAGTTGGGCACACATGCATGGAACGAGAAGCATGTGCCTACGCCACTCTCAATCTTTTTTTGAAGAAATACGCCACTCTCAATCTCAGGACGATCATCACAACACGAACGCCACTCTCCATGGGACCATGGTTTGCCTGTCTTGAACGAATGCATCCACGGACGGAAGGGCCCAACCACCTGCATTCATTTGGACAGCATGCGGATGCCTCCCCTCGTCGCGTAGCTACTAGTAGCTCTGCACTCCATGCGCGCGGGCCCAAAAGGGACGAGCTCTCGTCTTCCACCTCCATCTTTGCTTTGTGGCCACCAGACCTTCCCTGTCCTCATCGCGCCGCATATATTGAATTGAATCCCAGTCAGTCCCAGCGATCCATTATAAGCAGCACTGTACTGTGCCTGCCGACGAGCACCGCTGCTGCTGCTGCCTCGGCCGGCATGGCGGCGCCGGTGGAGGTCGGCGCGCGGGGGCACGATGGGCTCGCTGGTGCTCCAGGAGGTCGAGTACTTCCAGCGGATGGAGCAGGTCGCTGCCGCCACGGGCCACGGCAGGAAGAGCAGCAGCAAGGTCGTTCTTTGTTAGAATTGATCTCCTCTCGCTGTTGGGCCCAGCCCACAACAGAACTTGATCCGCTCTCTGATCGGGGAGCCCAACCCATCGGGGGGTTGGAGGGCCCCCACACACCGCGATATAAAAGGAAGGTGGGGCCAAGGCGCAGGTCAAGGGATTCACTGCCGCCACACTCCCCACCAACATTCCTACCCTAATCCGATCTTTAGAGGGTCGCAGCAAGTGACGGGAAGTCCTCTGCCGCCATCACTACCTCGACGTCCGCACTCCGTCAACCGTCGCTGCCGGCGTGCAGAATCACGCCGGGACTCCATGGCGGATGCAACCAATAGCAATGGTCTGTGCACCATCTACCCCTCTCTAATTCCCTATTCTTCTAGATCTTGTAATAGGGACTGTTGTTCATGTTATTACCTAAGTGTTCATCAAGTTAAGAACGTTTTAGAACCACTGATCTACACCTAGTTGATCCCTATTTTTTTCACAATGGTGTCACGAGCTCTGGTTCTATGGTGTAGATCTATATCGGGTAATCTCTCGGATCACCAAAATCGAATCGGATTAGTACAAACCCTAACCCTAGGGTTTTGGGCGTATCGGCGATTCGATCAAGAACTTCGAGTTGTCGGCAATTAGAAGGAGGTGAACTTTTCTCGATTCAATTCAGATCGGGAAGAATAGAAAATCACCCAAACTCGTAAACCCTAACCAAAAGTACGAGACCGTGGAGCCGTGATCAACTTGCTTACCCGGCTTACCTACCGCCGTTGCGCGGACCATCGTGGCACCGTCGTCGCCAGCCTCGGCGGCGACGCTCAATGACAGCGAGCGCACACGCCGACGAAAGCACGACGGCGGCGCCCGTTCTTCCCTCTCGACCGCCATGGCAAAAGAAATTTGTGTGTGTGTTCAAGAGAGAGAAGGGAGATAAGAGGAGCAAGGTGGGCGGGGGGACGGTTAGGGGCGCCCGTGGGCTTTCGCCGGTGTCGCCATGTGAGCCGCCGCCCGCGCCGCTATGTGCTCGAAAGGAAGAATGAGAAATGGTCCTAGGGTTTCTCGGGGAGCGGCCGGTGGGGCGACGTTTCACAAGCGTCGCAGCCGGACGACGGCGCCTCACGGCCCCGGCCGTCGTGGCAGCCGGACGAGCAGTCTGCGCGGCGGGGGGCCCTTGTTGCCGTGTTGCTAGCTGCTAGGAGCAGCGGCTAGGGACTCATCAGAAAGAGAAAAGAAAGAAATGAGCTAGGGTTTGGCTGCTAGCGGCCCAAAGGGGTTTTGTTCCTGCGAGATCTTTGCTCGGCTGTCGGATATAACCCTAGTCCGAATCAGTGGCTCAGATCGCCCCTTGCTGTTACATGGGCCTGTGGTATTTTGGCCCAGGCGGGCGGGGGCGTGCGGCGCCAGTTGACAGGCTTGGGCCGCATTTGGTTTCGGACCGAATCGTTCGCCCCGGCCCATTAAGAATTGAAATGGTTTTTCCATTTTTTTTTCAGAAATCAAAAAAGGGAGGCGCTGCGGGCCTGGGCCATTTTGCCTTGCAATGTCGCATGGCAGGCGCTGGCGTGCGGCAAATGCCTCGGGCTGGAGGAGATAAGTCGGGGCGAATAGAGAAGGATGTTTAGTTCTTGCTTTAAATTGGATTCTCTTTTTTCCGGGAGGTGCTATTTGATATTTTAAGTGCATTTTCATCTCTATTCAAATTTGAACCAATGGGATAATTTCATTAGAGAGAAAATCAGTATTTTGAAATGCTTCTGGTCAAAGAATTTTAGTACATAAGTCTCAGCTACTAAGAAAGTTTTTCGAAGTATGTTTAAATAGTAAGTTAAGTTTTGAGTTTTTTACTTTCTGTTAAATTTATGAACTAACGGGATTAAATTTTTTCAGAGAGTAAATAAGCACAATAAGATAATTTTTAGAATTATTATAAGATTATTTATTAGCTTTTCGCTGCTAAGAATCTTTTAGAAGTAAGTTTTGTTCTCTATTTAAATTGGAACCAACGGGAAAATTTGAATAGAGGAGTAGAGAGATATTTGTTTAACATTTCGGTTTAAAGTTTTTGAATCTCTGGTCGGTTTTTGTGTCAAAGTGACAAAGTTTGAAAAAGCGATTAAGAATTTTCCACGCTAAGTTATATTTAGTTGTCTCTTTTAATTAAATTTGAACCAATGGGAGAGTTTAATTTTAAGAGCAATTATGAGTTTCAATAAATTTATAATATTGTTATTTTTCTGACCAACATTGATTATATCAATATTATGAATGTCTTTGCTATGAGAATTTATACATTAATTTTATTTACGCTCAACGGTGATGTAAAATTAATGTAGAAGGAATTGTATGCTTTTAATTCTGACCAACGTTGTTTTAAAGCATGCAATTTTATGTTAAGTTATTTATGCTAAGTTTCCTCACCAAGAAAAAAAAAACCTCGGTGCAAGTTCTGCAAAGTAAAGTGGGCATCATATGTCTTATTGCCGATATTTCCTGTCTACTATTTAAGGACCGGGAAGAATTAAGATTGCAAGTGGAGTACAAGCTAAGGTTGAAACCCTCAAAGAATTTTTAATAGAATTATCAGATTGTTTTGTACTCAGGCGACATGATGTATTCTATGTTCCCATTTGCAAAGAAACTTATTAAGTGTTTTCCAAATTAGACATGATGGATAAGATTGCTATTTTTCTTTAGTGGCAAATGTAAGACCACAGTTTGTAATAAATGTGTTGATCTTGCCATCCATAAGACAAACTTTATTTGCTATCAATTTATGAGTATGTATTTTTTGTAAGTGATAAGAATAAGAACGACTCCTCGCGTCGATGAATGTAAGTTGAAAGCATAAGAAAGTTCAGAATGACTCTTCAAATTATGGCATAGACCATATTTTGAGGGGAGAATAGATAAGCTTAATCAAGGCTTAGATATCTTAATCAAGGTTTTAGAACAACTCAGTTTAAGAATTACCTTTTTATGTACTCTTTATCAAAAGAATTTCTTCACGCATTATGATAAGAATTGTACTAAGTTACATGCATGTTTATTTTTACCAACGTCCGATTAAGCATGTATATTATAGAATATTCGGATTTATTTCTGAATGTGATAAGAAAAGACCCAATCATAGCACTTAAGTCCTTTCGAGGGAATTATCTCGCATGGGGGAAGAGTTTGAGTCAATAACTAGCATAACCCACATGATGGGGTATGGTTCCGCGCCGTCTTTGCTGCTCGTCGCCGCCGGCGAGAGGCTGCAGCCCCACGCCCGTCGGCTTCAGCGGTCGACGAACACGTGTCAATTCCGGCCCAATCTAGCTGAATCGACAAATGGTATCCGGAGACCAGACCATCCCCACCACCCATGGCTTCCGAGATGAGGAGTTCACCGCAGCGTTGAAGGCGCCCTCGACGACAACCGCGCCAAGATCAGCCGGCGCTTCGACGAGATGGAGACTCGTCACGCCGCATGGTGTACGTCTGCATCACCTCGAGGACCCCCGCACGCACGACGACTACACCGGGAGGACGGCCCGCCGCCGCCGCCGCCGGGCACGGCCGGCCCCCTGCGCCGCCCCGCCGCCGCCCCCTCCCTACCGCGGCTTCGTCGACGGCTCCGACCCCGCCATCCTCCAACTCGAGGAGGAAGATGGCGTTGCACGTGATGCACCGGCCGTCATCGACGTCATCCTCGACGACACCGCAGCACCGGCTGCCCTCTCCTCTCCACCGACACCGCGACCCGTGGCGGGGACTCTCCGGCGAGGCGGCGTCACCCGCGGCGCGCCTCGCCCCCCGAAGCCACCAGGCGGCGCCGCCGCGCCACCACCCGCGGGCGCCCAGGATCGTGGTGCCACCCGCGGCATCACGCCCCCTCCCTCGTCATGCGTGCGCAGAGTCTAGGAGTACGACGGCACCGACGACCCGACCTCTGGATCCGCGGCGGAGCTCTTGTTCGAGCTCAACTTGGACATCGACCCACTACTACGTGCGGTATCTTTGCCTTCCACCTCACCGGTATTGCTGCAGTCTGGTTCCTCGATTTGTCCAAGAGGAGGTCCCCGCTCAAGTGGGGCGAGTTCACCCGCCGCTGCGACATCGCCGGACCCCCGCCTACCTCGACACTACACAGCGTACGCGCCGCCTTCCCAGGGAGGCAAGCCGACAACTACATCGACGCCTTCGAGAACTATGCACTACGCATGGAACTTGAGGGTCGGCGCCACCGTGTCGACCTCTTTGTTGAGGCTGCGTGGACGACTTCGCATGACGCCGAGTGGTTCGAGACCCGTTCAATGGAGGAGGCCATCGACCTTGCCCGCCGCTACAACGACGACGAGCCTGCCGATGCCGAGCCAGCGCCGACGCCCGACGCCGACGCCATGTTAGCCACCACGCCGACCCGGGCGACATTTACATTGACATCGCGGCCGCCTGTTGACCGCGATACCAGGCCGCCAGCGTCTTTTGCGGCCGCAATGGATGACATCGACGGCTTGACGCCGAACGACATGATCGATCGCTGAGCCGCACTTGGCCACGACGACCAACACGGAGCTTTCGGGATCATCTCCAACACCATCGAAGCTGCGGGCAACCGCGCTAGAGTGGAGCCTCCACTATGGCATTGTGGAGGTACTTCCACCGCTACTACATCCCCGCTGCCGAGCTTCTACGAGGACTTCCTGGCCAGAGAACGCACCACGGCATGGCGTCGCCGTGGGCTTCCACCTCCCCAACCGCCCACGGGAGGATCAGGCGTTCCCAAAGAAGCGTCCTCCTCCTCCGGGTGACCCCTAACGTCGAAGGTCGAGAAGCGCCACCGTCATCCTCTTCGACAACAATGGCGACGTCTTCTTCTCGCATCGACAACGTCACGGTCGGTGCACCGTGGACACAGGAGATGCGGCTAGGGCCGCCATCGGCACGCCCGGCCGACCTCCTCTCACGGCCTCCTCCTCGACTTCACCTCCTCGCCCACGCCGCCCGACACGTCTGCTGCAGGCAGCTCCATGCTAAGGTGACGGTGCCGACGACCTACGCCTACATCTCCTCCCCCGACACGCCGGATGCTCGAGTATCCGCGGGCACCCTCGCCCTGGCTATGCGCCGTGCATGGGCGGAACGTCCCTTCGTGCGACCCCCGGGCCGAGCTTCAAGTTTAGCATCTACTTCGGCGACCTCCACCTTGACTTCTCCTTCGCCGACAAGGACGCTAGCATCCGCAACGATGACAACGACAAGTGCGGCCCGCTTGTCTTCTACCGGGCCAGAGTGGTCACTTCCCGATAAGCGTGCCTTCGCCACCACTTGGAGGGTTGGGCGGCACGTGGACGCGCCGCCGCCTCGTCGAACGGTGGGGAAATGTCATGACCCAAAATTGGGCCAGCCCGGAAGGGCTAATTGGGCCCGACGCGACGGCCGGGTGCCCCCCGCGAGCGGGGCAGCTGCGCGGCGAGGGCAGGGGCCGGCGCCCCCTGCTGCCGCCGCCGCCTCTCTCCCGTACAAGTCCGACTCTGCCGTCTTCAAGTTAGGATTATCTTAGGAATTTTTTGTATGTAAAAGGATATTCCAATCTATAAGGAAGACCCTTATTAGGAAATAAATAAATATTGCTTGTAAAAGGTATTCCGATTGTATAAGGAAACCTTATAGAGATTGCTTAGATTACAAGTCTCATTAGCCTATATATATAAGCAAGAGGCATGTAATCTCTAGGGGATAAGCAAGCAATAAAAAAAGTATCCATCTATCTCCCCTGCTCCTCCACCACCGCCGCCCCGACCAAGGCCGCCGCCGCCGGGCGCGCGCCGGGCCGCGGCCGCCCCCTCCCACGCCGTGGCCTCCTCCTCCTCGCTGCCGCTCGCCGCCGCCGGCGAGAGGCTACAGCCCCCCACGCCCTCGTCGGCTTCAGCGGTCGACGAACACGTGTCAATTCCGGCCCAATCTGGCCGGAATCCGACACCATCACGCTCACTTAGCGTGTTCACGCGGCTACTTTCGCATATTGGGGCTCAAGGAGTTGCTTATCTTCTATCACCTTCAGTTGCAGCTGTTGGATCGCCCCGGGACAACGTGCTTCCCTGTTACCACTCCGAATGTGATCATGTTTGACCCAAATGGGAGGTACTCATCTTTTGCACACGTGTTTGTTCATGTAATTTAGGCAAGTCGTGGGCGTGATGCGATCACACATCCGCATTACCCGGCTGATGACGTTTTTTCTTTTTTTTCCAAACAGATCCTGATTTTGATATTAGAGATGATGTCCAAGAAGAGTGTTCCAAGTTTGGTGCGTGAAGCATATTTTTGTAGTATGCAAGACATATCTTTATACATGAATGTATTTTGGATTGCCCGAGACAAACTATAAAAAATATTAGCGTCTCATTGGTTTTAATTAAGTGTATTTCTTAAATGAAACCGTAGCAACGCACGGGTACTATATTAGTTAGTCTATATAGGCCGCTGTTGACACCTGTTATAGCATAATATTAATAGTCAACTAAACATGAAATAAGGGCATAAAATGAATAATCATATAGACTAGGGGCTTGACTAACATAGTTCCACAAGTTTTGGTGATTTATATATTTTTAGGGACTAAATAGGAAAAGCCAAGAGTTTGCAAGACATATGAAGCATAAAACATGTTACAAACATATTCATCACACATGCATCACTTGATCAGTATGACTCGTGACTTTGGATCTATTGCTTAAACTTACAATACAAGCTTAGTAAGTAGATGTAGTTTTCTCCCACCTATGAGCTTCACATATAAGCTTTAGATATAGGGTGAGAGAGAAGAAGGCATAGTATCCTACTGCCTTATTCCAAAAATACCACATATGATGAGAGAAAGGCAACACAACATTATTGCCTAAGTGAGGACCCATAAATACCACAAGTGAGAGACTTGAGAGGGTCATACAAAAGGAACTTTGAGTTTTATTTTGAAAACTTGCAAAAACTCCAGAATGAAGGTTGATCGAAGAGTCAGAGACATGGTGCTTGACTTGATTGTTCTATCTTTCAATTGCCCAAGATCCTAAGAAAAGGCTATAAGCTCCATGGTTAAAGGTAATATGGGTAAGTTAAAGGTTGAAAAAGTTTATTCTAATCCGGAGGAGAAATTATGTTTGAGAGCATGTGTACTTTTGAGGCGTGAAAGCGTTGTAGCAACTCCTGATCCATTGCTAAGTTTGGCTTTGCTAGAGACAGCAAAGGGTCAGCTTGGGGGAACTTGTTTACACCTGTTATAGCATAATATTAATAGTCAACTAAACATGAAATAAGGGTATAAAATGAATAATCACATAGACTAGGGGCTTGACTAACATAGTTCCACAAGTTTTGGTGATTTATATATTTTTAGGGACTAAATAGGAAAAGCCTAGAGTTTGCAAGACATATGAAGCATAAAACATGTTACAAACATATTCCAAGATAGGACCATTGCAAAGAGCTCATCGAGACGATCGAAACGGATATATTGTCTGCTATATTTAGAGTCTAGAATCAAAAGATATCAGTTGCAGAGCAGAGTTCACTAAAACGGCCATAACTTTCTCATCCGGACTCCGTTTCCAGCAAAATACTAGTTATTGGAAAGCTATCGACGAGATCTACGCACCCACGAAAGCTCGGGCCCAAACTCCATGATGGACTGGCGATCGGCAGGCCCATCCATGGCGACCGCCAGGAGTTGGAGTCCTACTCCACTCCGCTTCGTAGGTCGGTTTCTAACTGACATTGAGGTTGTATCTATGCCGTTGCTCAAGGTCGGTTTGATCCAAGGGCCGTCGTTCATCACCAAGGGCTATATAAACAGACCCCTTACCCCTGGGTGAAACCCTAATTCATTCCATTCATTTTCTCTTGACCTGTTGGTCATTGAGGTGTCCTAACGTGAGAACAACCTCTCCACTAGAAAATTAGGGCTAGACACTCCAATGTAGTAGATTAGCAACTAGAGAGTTAGGGAGAGCGGAGCTGCGCTCCGGTTCTGGAGATGTCTACAGAGTTTGGTATGTCTTGTATCCTTCCTTTGTAAGACTTATGGTTTATATATTTATCTTCTCTATTTGTTTCCATCTCTTTCATATTTGGTTAAGTATAGTTATTATGCTATTGCATGGGATCTCCGCTCATATTGAGGGCTCTAGTTATGCTAGGTAGCTAGAGTAGTAATTGATAGTGTAGACTTGGTGTCTAGGCTATAGGTTACCTGAGGTTGCGCCCAAACCTACGGATAGTTGTGGTAGCCCCAGAGGTGACAGCTCTGACCGGCCGATGTAGTCCACCACGTACGGGTTGGTGTTTCGTAGAGCTTTTGGCAGCCTTCTCCCGACTACCTTCTTCCCAGTCTTTCTCGAGAGTATATCATAGAACCTAAGTAATAGAGAAGTACATAGGAACCTTGATCTCTCCCACTGTCTGTTGGCATTTGTTAAGTGCTAAAAGAATATGAAGGATTCTGTAAGCGCACAGAACACCTACCATTGTAGCTTTTCCCTAGGATGAGTATTCTAGAGTATCGCATCTACAGGGAAGCTTTGGCTAAAGAATTCTAATAAGTCACAATCATGTATCCACTAACTTGGCAAACCACTAGACTATAGTGAGGGGTAATTGATAAAGGATAAGTTAATATCAAAGCATAAAATAATAACCTACCTAAGATATCAAAGAATAACTAAACTAATCAAGAGGTCAAAGGGAGAGTTTGAGGTTCCCGGATACTTCTCTATTACTTAGGTTCTATGATAGCAATCATACCATAACACTTCGGGACATCGAACACTAGCCACAGAAAAGAGATGAGAAGGGGGGGCTAGGAAGCTCCGACTACGGTCCTACAAACACCAACCCGAACGTGGTGGAATACGTCGGCCATCGTGGCCATCACCACCACAGGGGCTACCACAAACTATCCATGGGGTTGGGTGCAATCTTAGGTAACCTATAGCCTAGACACCAAGTCTATACTATAAATTACTACTCTAGCTACCATGAATAACTAGAGTCCTCAATACGAAAGGAGATCCCATGCAATAGCATAACAACTATACTTAACCATATATGTAAAACATGGAAGTAAATAGAGAAGATAAATATGTGAATCATAAGTCTTGTAGAGAAGATACAAAAACATACCATACTCAAGACATCTCCGGAACAGGAGCATAGCTCCTCTCTCCTTTACTCCCGATTAGATCTAAGTTAGATCTAATCTAGTTCTAATTACATGGCTAATCTATCTCTAATTACATGACTAATCTTCTTCTAATCTACTTCTAATTCACTAATCCCGCAGAGAGAGGTTATCCTTACATTGGGACACCTCTACAACCGAGAGATAATGAATAGAATGAGATAGAATGAATTAGGGTTTCACCCTGGGGTCAGGGGGTCTTCTTATATAGGCCTTGGCGATGAATGATAACCCTTGGATCAAACCGACCTTGGCAACGGTGTAGATACAACCTCAAAGTCGGTTTGAAACCGACCTAGGAATATAAGACCGACAGGTGGGACCTACCTGGCGGCCGGCCTAATCCTCACTGGCGGCCGCCAGGCCATGGTGGGCCCATGCTTTGTCGTCCTTCCCCGGTGTCTTCTGGTGTCTTCTAGAATGTTTTAGTCCACAATTCGGGTTGAGTTACTTCACGGTTAAGTCTTGTCATCGTATGTGAGATATATTCCTAACTTTCTCCATTCTTCTCGGTGTTTATCTGTTAAGTCCCTGAAAAGATATAAATCACCAAAGCTCGTGGAATTATGTTAGTTAGACCCCTAGTCTATGTTGATATTCATTTTACGTCCTTATTTCATGTTTAGTTGACTATTAATCTTATACTATAACAAGTGTCAACACTGTCCTCTCAACTTGCTTGCTACACATTTATCTTAGGAATTCTCTTATGTGTGTTTATGCTTAACTCCTATCATATATCATTTACACTTTAGTCTAGTGGTTTGCTAGGTTAGTAGATGCATGATTGTGAATTATTAGATTCTTATGCCAAAGCTCTTCCCTGTGGATACGATACTCTAGAATACTCTCCTAGGGAAAAGCTACAATGGTATTCAATAAACTTTTATGAACCTTCATATTCCTTTAGCACTTAACAAATACCAACAAGCTTTTTGGCGCCGTTGCGGGGAACCAATTCACATAAAGATTCTAATAATGATCTTGATGTCTTCTAATTTAGTGTATCACTAGCTTTAGTAGGATTACCCTTGTTCTATTGAGTTATGGAATAGACATGACAAAAAGATCAAGATTCCACAAGAAAAGAAAAGAAGAAAGATTGAAGGACCTAGGGTGCCTGATCATTCAAGATTCATCACACATTGGAACCCTGCTATCTCAAGCAAGGTATGTAGTGAAATATATATAATCTTCTAACCATGTATAGATTGGAGAAGAAGTCGCTGTCACATGAATTCAATCCAAACATCTCAAGTGACGTACATAGAAGCTGCACATCATGGTAAGTATGATTAATAAAGGTGAGGAAGTCTTTCTCATGGGCTATAAATTGATTGAGTAGTTATCATTTAATTTCTTGCATTGCATTACATGTTTATATTGATCCATGCATTCACTCTACTTAGTTTATGTTTTCTTATAGTAGATCCATTGCATGATTAGTTCCTTTGCATACATCTATCCATGTAATTTGCATCTAAAATAAAAAAAGAAAAGAAAAAAAATCCTCGCCATGATCATGCTACTTCCTTCTCTAATTAGGTGAATCTCTATAATGCTTTCATGTCACCCTTGTTTGCTATAGTATGCTTTGGTTTGGAAGTGTTTCAATTGGGTACTTCCAAAGGCTTTTAAATTAAGCGTGGTGCTTAGGCTAAATAGTCTTCCTTAATTGAATTAGACATGGAATCTAGTTTGGTTATTGAACTAAAAATTGCTTGCGTAGACATTGGTTATTGTGTTGGACTAACCCCCGTAGAAAACTCTCAAATCCAATTCGGGTAAGTCAAGAGATGAACTCAGATCGAGAGACAAAGCAAGGCATATGATGAACTCCAACCTTGTGCAAAAGACACGGCTCATTCATCATTGATGGAAGAATTTTAAGTATCAAATATCATTCGCTTTTTCTTTTGCTACAAGTTACATTTGCCTTGATCCTTATACTAGAGTGCAGCCATAAACAAAATTGGTTACAAGACATGATGAATAGATCTCGTGCTAAGAGTAAACAAAGAACCACCTTTTCATTAGCATAGATGAGATCTTATGAACTTTGGACAACAACCCCTACTTCAACCATGTTGTATTCCCTCGGTATGTGTCCATTGACATTTTGCAGAAAGGATTATGCTAAGTCTATTCATAGAGTGAAATGAACCTGAAACCAAACCACCACTTTAGAGATGGAACAAACAATGACATTAGTGTCATATATGAGAAAAGCTCTCACTCAAAAGAAGTGGATGGACAAAGCAACATGCCACAAGAACATCAAAGACAGTAAGTGAATATAAATCTCATATTTGTATCCAACTTTTTGTCTTATATTCTAAAAAAAAATAATAATAATAATATATATCTAAGCACATGAAGGCTCATGCTAAAAGAAACATGTTCAGTAGGACAAGTTTCCTTCGGGTATTCTTCAGAACTAAACTTGCGGGAACAAAGGATGAACAATGTCTAAGGACATGGTGATTGCAACACACTATTAGGGATGGTTTAGCATTCACACTTAAAGTGTCGAGTGATAGGAAGGCTCGAGCATGGGGGAGGAAGGTCGACTCCTCTAAAGATCATCCGACATTACTCTTCCTCCTCTCAAGCTCCCGTCACTTTGACATGCTGGTTTGCAATCCCTCTACTCATAATTACTTTGTCTCTCTAAGTTTGAATGGTTAATAAATCTCATACATCAAAATCAAACTTAAGATATAAAAAAAATTCCACTAGAGAAAAAGTAATGGTGAGCAATTGCTAATTAAAATTTCCAACCAAACTTTTTGTAACATAGATGCAACCATTAGCCCCATGACAATCCTACCCTTGTTTGAGATTACTTGTATATTCCTTCTGGTATGTGTTGTCAACTAATATTACAGAATAAAACCATGAGAGGAGCTAAATGGTCCTAGCACAATTTATAGGACAAGAGAGAAAGTACGATGCAATAAAAGAGATAAGTGAGGAGCAAGATACACAAGAGGCTATTGACACCTGTTATCCTATACTTTTATATGTCAACAAGAGATGAAATAAGGACATAATTTGAATATACAATAAGTTTAGAGGTTTATACTAATAAATTCCATGAGTTTTGGTGATTTATGTATTTCCGTGGACTTAACAGATAAAATGCAGAAAAGATGGAGAAAGTTCTCGAATATACAAGACATATGATGACAAGACTTGACCGTGAAGCAACTCAACCCGAAAAGTGAACTAAAACATTCTAGAAGGTACCGAGGACACCGTAAGGAACCGTGGCCGCGAGGAGAGGAGGACACCGGGGCGTCGCCGCCCGTTCAATCTTGGCCGGCCGCCGGTGGGGCCATGATGTCGGCCTCGGCTTCCTAGGTCGGTTTACTACCGACTTTGTGGTTGTATCTACGCCGTTGTTGAAGGTCGGTTTGATCCAATGGTCATCGCTTCATTGCCAAGGCCTCTATAAGAAGACCATCATCGCCCCGTGGTTAAACCCTAACTCATACTTTTGAATTCATTATAAACCAAAGTCGCGCGAAGTAGAAGAGAGTTTCTCCACCGTAGATTAGAGTTAGCTACTAGTTCTAGTTCTAGTTCATCTAGTTCTAGTTCATCCAAGTTGATTAGCGCATGTATATAATTAGAGCCGGGTGTGCCTACCCGAGTTCTCGATCTTCAAGTATTACGGTATGAATTATCTTGTATCTATGACATTACACTTTATTAATAATATGTGTTTGTTTGGTATGTTCTTACTTTATTCTAATAGTATGATTGATATAGATGTAGTTTATGATAGATATATGCTACGTTGTCCGGATATGGATACGCAGTATCGGATACGATACGTATCCGACACGCAGATACGTCATTTTTGAAAAACAATGACACGGGGATACGGCAAATAAATATTTTTTAATATTATATTTAGTGACTAAATACAAACTAACTGCAAGCGAGTTCAATAAATGGATATATAGCCATAGGATGTTTAACTTAAAAATACAGAATACATATGCAAAAGGGTATGAAATAAAATTAAAAGAGGAAATACATACGTTAGTAAAGAAAACAAGTTAGTTGGTATGAATACGACCTATACAGGGCAGTGGCTATGCACGTGCCTGCTGCAACCTGCAGCCAATGACGCACGAACGCCCTTTGGTCGCTGGATAAGCGTGTGGGATCGGAGAGCTCGTGGTGGTGTGTGTCCGCGGCTCTGGGGGGAGGGGATAAAGGTGTCGCCGGGCTGCCCGTAGTCACCACGGGAGGAGTGGGCCGGCCGCCCGGGAGTCCATTTGACGTGTCCAATGCAGCCCAGCCGCACCCAAAGACGCGTGTCGGAGGTGATACGTTCTCGATATTTGCGACACGCGTAGGATACGTATCCAGCTCAGATCCAGCTCAGATCCGTATCCATCCCGCACCGGATACGGGATACGCTACCCCCCGCACGTATCCGTTGCATCGTAGGATATATGTATCTATTTGTAGAGCGCCTAATTCAGTACTCGAGTGGGTTAGGTGGTAAAGATATTTATGTAAGCGTGGTGCTTATATATGATTTACCCGCAAATACACCTTATATTCCGGCCGTGTGGTAGATCGCGGGAGTGACAAGTCCTGTTGAGTCCTTTGGAATCCACCCTCCGTTTATAAGACACGTGGACATTGATTATGGGGAATATCTTGTTTCACTCTTGATTTTCCTTGATAGTCGTCCTGGATACATGATCTAGAGTCTACTACGCTATAGGTGATAACATATGCCTTAGAATAGATGTAATGACTTAGTAGATTAAATGCTATAGATGAATTCCGTCTCTTAAAGTAGTCCTATGTTAAGTCTAACTTAGTAGTTATTCTCTATCTCTCGTGTGTGATGCCTCTTATTTTTATCATTATCATATTATTATCATTATTGGTTTAACCCCCTCGCTAAAGTTAGCACTAGTAACGTAACCTCTCATAAGTATGCCACTTATTAATCATGTTTGTTCCCATCTTTAAATTATTCCTCCCCGTGGTAGAATATAAATGACAAAACCCTGGATTACTCCCTGAAATGCTACAATGGTATTTATATCCGTGGCGCTTGCGGATAGACCTTTTATATTTATTTCCTTAGATTGCAAACAACACATATCACAAGTATCACATATCCATTTCCTAGCATTACCGCTGGGGATGACAACCTAGCACATAGTAGTGTTAAGAGATGAACCACACTGAAGTTTCTCTGATGGCTTATAGCCTTAGGTGAGATTAACTCCACCTAAAGTTATAGTGACGTTAGATTTACCAACAAGCATTTCTCTGGCGCCGTTCTTGGGAGGAAATAAAAGTTAGTTAGACATATTAATAAATGAAAACTTATGATGAGAATCTAAACTAGGTAGTTGCTTTAGCAGGCTTACCCTTGTTTTTCTTTTTGATTATTTTATACGGGGTTTATCAAATTAGAAATTGATTGTGATTCACTCCACTTCATTCATCGTAATCAAATCGATCAAGAGAGCATAAATCGCTTCTTGAAGCTATGGTCGAAAAATCCTCAAGAGAGTTCTCTCGCTCCAAGCACCGAGAACATTCGTGACAGACCAACACTTCAACTTAAAGATCTTGAGTTTGAGCTCAAGCCAAGCCTCATCAACATGATACAAGCTACTCCATTCAATGGAAAGATTCACGAAGATGCACGCTCACATCCGCAGAATTTTCCGGAGATTGCCAACACTTTCTCACCTAAGGATGTTCCCCAAGATATCATACTACTCCGCTTATTTCCATTCTTATTGAAGGAGAAAGCGAAGTCATGGTTCTACGCCAACAAAGAAGAAATCAAGAATTGGGATGAATGTTCTACAGCCTTTCCTATCAAAGTTCTTTCCCACCTGTAAAACCAATGTCCTACGAGGAAAAATTACCAATTTCCAACAAATAGAAAGGAGAATCAATTCCGTGTGCTTGGGAACGTTTACAAGAATACATATCGATTGCCCTCATCATGGAATAGAAGATTTATTGCTTATGCAAGGATTTTATCATGGATTAACGCAAAGAGCACGAGAACAACTAGATGCAACTGGCGAAAGGATCATTTTTATCACTCACTCTTGACAAAGCCGAAGCACTCATGAATAAAATATCGAAAAACCAAAGTCGAATCAAGACACTCAACACTACCATCGATTGAAGAAGTTCCGTAAGAAATAAAAGCAATATCAACCAAGATGGATGTGTTATTTGATTGGCTTGAACAACGAGCCAAAGATAAGCAGGAAAGACAAGATTTACAAGACTATATTGATTCTCGCATCAAACTCAAGTATGGTGTTAATAACTCAACATCAACTCAATCACAAGAATGAAGGTTACAAATAAATTTACTCAACAACCCGTAAGTATAAAGGTAATGTCCCTAGAAACCCATTTTTAAGAGAATTAATTGAAGAACAAGATAAGTTAAATAATGTTCTTCTTAAGAAGCTTGTTGCTAATAATAAAGTTTTAGAAGATATAACTCTTAAGATGGATAATTTCTCTATTGCTTTTAAAGATCAACATCTTTTTAATAAAAAGGTAGAAAGTCAAATAGCAAAGTTATTTGCTGCAAAATCTATTGCCACTAACCTTGAGCAGTAAATAATGTTACTACAAGAAGAGGTAAATCTACACGTGATCCTCGTTGACCCCGAGAAAATAATAGAAACAAAGCCGGACACCAATTACGGCACCTCGCAAAGACCAAAAGAACAACAAGACTGTGGTACAACCAACTAGAGAAGAAGAAAGTGATGACATAGAAGATTTGACTCAAGAACCTCAAATGACACAAGACATTCATGATACAAATCTCTTACCATATCCAAGAAGAAACCGTGGACCCCAAGTGGATGATCGCTTTATAAAGTTTATGGAGGTAATCCGTAAGTTATATATCAACATACCTCTACTAGACGCTATTGAAGTCCCAACCTATGCCAAGTATCTCGTAGATATCTTGAATAAGAAAAGACCACTACCCACTACGGAGGTGATCAAGTTAACGTAAGAATGCAAAGGCGGCTATCCTTAATATATTGCCACATAAGATGACGCATCCAGGATACCCCGTAATCAATTGCTCAATTGGAGATCATCATTTTACAAAGACTTTGTGACATTGGAGCAAGTGTTAGTGTAATGCCCAAGTCTGTCTTTGACAAACTTAAGCATACAACCTTGGAACCAACTTCAATATCATTACAACCGGCGGATCAATCAATCGATACCCCTCGGGAATTGCGTAAAACGTACGGTAAAATATCGAGGATTCTTTATACCCGTGGATTTTGTAGTTTTGAATATGCCAAATAGACTCCGTATCAATCATTCTCTGGACGACCTTTCCTTAGCACAACAAATGCACATATCAATGTCACGGCCGGAGAGATTACATTCAACTTAAATGGAAAGGAAGAGAAGTTCGTATTCAAACCCAAATCGATCTTAGCTTGACAAAGAAATAAGATTGAATCGAAATTGAAGAAGAGTCGCCATCGGTACCATCTCCTAACCGAGAATGCACCTGATAATTAATTTTGGGAAATCCCAGTTCGAGGACTTTAACTACGGACATCTATCACAAGGTAAGTCGGTAAGTAATTATATTTACATACTAGGCATTTTACTTATAGAAAATTTATGCCTCATATAAATAATTTTACAAAGTGTGTCACAACTCGTGAAAATATTTATTGTGGAGGCTCAAAAATATTTATTCTTGCATTATTATTTTTACTCCCCGCATTTTATATATTGAAAATACAAAAATAGAGTCACTATGTGATGGGTCCTACATGTCATACACTAAATGCCATATTTCACCTAACTTGGACAAGACATATACCACTCAAACCTCACCTACCACCATGCACCACTACCTGCCATTCTTTTCCACCGAAGAACCCACTCAAAACCATGGCATTGGGGTGAGCAATATGCTGCATGAAGGTGAGCGAGAGAGGACCCACCACCATGGCGGCCGGCGCCATCACCACTGGCGGCCGCCAGGCCTCGAGCTCCTCTATAAAAGGCCCCTCATCCCTCGCTTCTTCATCACACCAACACTGCTTTGCTCAATATTTCAGCTTGCAATTCGCAGTTCTAGTATTCAGAAAGTTTTGGGCTTTGTAGTAGAAAGAAAGAGAAGTGAGAAGGAGAAAGGAAGTTCTTAGTAGCAATAGAAAGATTTCTTGAGAGAGGAGAAGATCTTGAGAGTATTAGAATAATTAAGAGAGATTAGTGGAGGTGATGTCCCAAATGGAGTAATCAAGATAAAATTTGTTAGGGGAAGTTCTGTCTAGATAAACAACCTTGCAATCTTTCTTTTGGACGACTAACCCCTGGACGACTAACTTTGGACAGCTAACTTCTAACTTTTTATTCTAACCCCTCCGTTAGTCTCTTGTTTGTTTTGTTTGTGAATTAACATTTTGCAGGATGAGCTTCTGGAAGTCATTCACCGGAAGAAGATCACAACGTCTCCAAAAACTTGGAGAATCATCTTCCGTAGCCCCATCGAGAGATGAGTTATGAGCCGAGCAAGATGTGCCACCACATCCAAACCTGCCGCATAAGGAGGTTAACCTCGACTCACACCTCAAGTTTCACGGACAATATGAGAAAGCAAGGTACAATCAATTGAAGGGTCGTAAATTCACTCACACTCCTGAATTCGACCATGATCTTCTAATCCGCATGTGTATGGATGTTGAATTTGCTCATATTTTCCGCTTTTGGGCCGGGAAACTTTTTGCGAAAATTTACGAGGAAGGTTCTAAGTTTTTGACCATAGAATTTCTTTGCACCCTTCGTTGCAATCGATGAAGGAGTCACATTTAGATTCTTCCAACAACAATAATCTTCTCTCACTTGGAGAAATCTAAGTGATGCACTTGGTTTCTTACACTCTTGTGTCATGGACTTAGATGTAGCTTTTAGACGATTTTAACCAAGCAAATCTGCTTGGAAAGACCTGACCAATGTAGATGCATTTTTGGATGCAAAAGCCGAGACTTACACTTACCCACCTTTCGCTTCTTCCATAAATGGATACTTTTCACTCTTTTGCCTAGAAAGGATGGTCATAATGTTAGAGTAGGAGAGTTACAGTTGATCTATGCAGCTATAAAGAGAAGACAAGTTTCACCCATATACATGTTAGTTCAACATTGGATAGTCGTGCCATCTCTCCTAGGAAATGTCAATTGCACGTCACTTATCACGAGAATTGCTAACCACTTAGGACTCTTGGATGATAACGCTCATGTTGCCTATATAAGGGATGATAGACCTATCATAGGTTTTGATTTCTTTAGTAAGGGACATATCTTGAAGAAAATTGGAAGTACTCTTGTCATGACCCATGCTATCGTTGGGGAGATTCAGCTTACCTAACCCCGAACTCTCCATATATCGTGTGCGCCTTATCTTATTGAGTATGCAGCACAACCAATTAATATGCAGAGAACCATGCCAACTTGACGCACACGTGCCCATGATCCAGTTTGGACAGAGCGCACTCCAAGACCACAAGAGCCAAAGATTTGGAGGATATCGCCATGGACCTACCCTACACCTTCACAAGCGAGACATACCGTGTTGATCAATCACCCGATTTGAACAAGGAGGCCCAAGTGAGCGGGGTGGTGATGCTCATATTCGTCGAGAAACCTATCGTGGAAGTGGTTACTTCTATGATACTCCGTGTACTTCGCAACACCCTACTCCGAACCACCTCGTAACTCTTTTGCGGATATGATGCATATGCGTTCCAAGGGATGTACAACACCATCCTAGACATAAGGCATGACCAGTCAACCAAGAAACTATCAAAGAGAGTGGAATGCCCTGGACAGACCGTAACATCACCGACATCGAGATACCGTTGAACAGCCAGAATGAAGAAATGAGTGCCATGTATGGACGCCGCCGTCGCGGGCGTCGGTGAACCCCGAATCAACACCGGCCTTGGGGAGTTGTCCCCACTTGGCCGTAAGTCTCAATGACCTCGGCAGCTTATCTATTTTATATTTTATATTATATATATATTATAGTTTGTTTAAATTTGCTTCGCTTTGTTTGATAAAAAAATGAATAACCATGAAAAACCAAATAAAAAGAGTGTGTATAATTAGTTTGTTTTAAAGTTTGTTTAAATAATTTAGTAGCTATCTTTTTGGAGATGATGAATAGTTGCTCTGTTTTATTTTCTTACAAATACCTATCATTGGTTTAGAATTCTCCCATGTTATAAATAAAATTGTTTAAACTTTAGAATTTGCTTTGAGCTTGAAATTTTGTGGGAGCATATATCTAAGCTAATCTAGGTAATTGACGGATATGATATGAGATAGTCCGAGCTTACTATTTATCTTACTCCTAGTTGCACTAAATTCGAGGTTTGATTTATGAAAATCTAAAAATTGCATGATGAGTTTCCTATATGACGAGAGAGTTCTAAATTCCTACCACAGCCATATATATGTTTCTAGAACAGAAAAACTCTTTTATCATTCATTACTTGTTTAGTATTGAGTTTAGTCAACCATTGAGACCCTTGGGAACTTGTCATACAATTCCACTTACACATCTCCACATATTTCACACCATATACACACCACATACCTTTCATCCATTTGCTAGCCATCAAAAATGTTTCACTCCTATCCCGGAAGTAAAACACCAAAAATTTCTCTCATCTCTATATTTATTCTCTAAACCCCATTTATGCTCCATAAATTTCATTTATTATCTCTCAATTATTCATTTGACAAAAAGAAGAAACTTCGGGCTATGCTTAAAAGAAAAAGAAAAGAAAAAGGGATATGAAAAATGGACAAGTGTCCTACGGGCGAGTAGAGCCTACCTCCCTAAAAGAGATGAAAAATGAACACAAGTTCGAGGGCGAGTAGAGCCCACATCTCTAAAAAAATAATAAAAGAGATAAAAAATGAACACAAGTCCGAGGGCGAGTAGAGCCCACATCTCTAAAAAAAAAAAAGAGAGAAAAATGGATAAAAGTCCGAGGGTGAGTAGGACCCACCTCTTAAAAAAAAAAAAGAGAGAGAGAAAAAAAAAGAAAGAGAAAAATAAAAAAGAAAGAAAAAGCTAGCCCAAGTTCTCTTTTTGTCTAATTAAAAGAGAGATCAATTTCTTCAAAAAGGAGCATAGTACAATTAGAATCATTATATCCCATTACCATCATATATCCACCTCACAAATACATTCTATGCACTCACATTGTATGACTTGTTCCTTTGGATCCGTTGTTTGACTTTACAATATATGCTTTGCAAGTATGTATACGTTGTCTCCCACCTAAGAGCCCCAGATATAAGCTTTAGTAGATAGGTTGAGAGAAGACATGATACATTTACCATATTCCATAAAATACCATATACCTTTTGAGAGAAGGCATCACATCATTGCCTTAGTAAGGATCCAAAAATACCACATATGAGAGACTTGAAAGAGTCATACAAGGGAAACTCGAAGTTTTATTTTGAAAATTTATAAAAACTCCGAAACGTAGGTGAAATGAAGAGTTTGAGACATAGTGTTTGACTTGATTGTTCTATCTTTCAATTATTCAAGATTAGAGTGCAGGTAAAAGCCCCATGTTGTTTATGTAATAAAAGAAAGTTGAAAGATCGAATGTTTCACCTATCTCGAGGGAGAATTGTAAATTGATGACATGTGTATTTGTGAGAGAATAATTCATTGTAGCAACTCCCGATCCACTCAGGTGAAAAGCTTTGCTAAGAGACTAGCAAAGGTTAAGCTTGGGGAGCTTGTTGACACCTGTTATCCTATACTTTTATATGTCAACAAGAGATGAAATAAGGACATAATTTGAATATATAATAAGCTTAGAGGTTTATACTAATAAATTCCACGAAGTTTTGATGATTTATGTATTTCCGGGGACTTAACGTATAAATGCGAGAGAAAGATGGAGAAAGTTCCGAATATACAAGACATATGATGACAAGACTTGACCGTGAAGCAACTCAACCCGAAAAGTGAACTAAAACATTCTAGAAGGTACCAGAGGACACCGAAAGGAACCGTGGCCATGAGGAGGGAGTAACACCGGCGCCGCCAGCTTCAATCTTGGCCGGCGCGCGTGTGGGGCCATGATGTCGGCCTCGGCTTCCTAGGTCGGTTTACTACCGACTTTGTGGTTGTATCTACGCCGTTGTTGAAGGTCGGTTTGATCCAATGGTCATCGCTCATTGCCAAGGCCTATATAAGAAGACCATCCGCCCCTAGGGTTAAACCCTAACTCATACCGAATTCATTATAAACCAAAGTCGCGCGTAGAAGAGAGTTTCTCCACCGTAGATTAGAGTTAGCTACTAGTTCTAGTTCTAGTTCATCTAGTTCTAGTTCATCCAAGTTGATTAGCGTACGGATATAATTAGAGCTAGGTGTGCCTACCCGAGTTCTCGATCTTCAAGTATTACGGTATGAATTATCTTGTATCTATGACTTTACACTTTATTAATAATATGTGTTTGTTTGCTATGTTCTTACTTTATTCTAATAGTATGATTGATATAGATGTAGTTTATGATAGATATATGTATCTATTTGTAGAGCGCCTAATTCAATACTCGAGTGGGTTAGGTGGTAAAGATATTTATGTAAGCGTGGTGCTTATATATGATTTACCCGCAAATGCACCTTATATTCCGGCCGTGTGGTAGATCGCGGGAGTGACAAATCCTGTTGAGTCCTTTGGAATCCACCCTCCGTTTATAAGACACGTGGACATTGATTATGGGGAATATCTTGTTTCACTCTTGATTTTCCTTGAGTCCCGATACATGATCTAGAGTCTACTATGCTATAGGTGATAACATATGCCTTAGAATAGATGTAATGACTTAGTAGATTAAATGCTATAGATGAATTCTGTCTCTTAAAGTAGTCCTATGTTAAGTCTAACTTAGTAGTTATTCTCTATCTCTCGTGTGATGCCTCCGCCTTTATTTATCATTATTATATTATTATCATTATTGGTTTAACCCCCTTTAAAGTTAGCACTAGTAATGTAACCTCTCATAAGTAAGCCACTTATTAATCATGTTTGTTCCCATCTTTAAATTATTCCTCCCCGTGGTAGAATATAAATGACAAAACCCGGATTACTCTCGGTGAAATGCTACAAAGGGTATTTATATCCGTAAACGCTTGGGATAGACCTTTTATATTTATTTCCTTAGATTGCAAACAACACATATCACAAGTATCACATATGCATTTTCTAGCATTACTCGCTGGGGATGACAACCTAGCACATAGTAGTGTTAAAAGATGAACCACACCGAGTTTCTCTCGATGGCTTATAGCCTTAGGTGAGATTAACTCCACCTAAAGTTATAGTGACGTTAGATTTACCAACAGAGGCCAAAGAGGGAAAGCTTCGAAAAGCGTAAGAAAAGGACAATCACAAGGTGTTATGATGTTTGTCACACTCCGATATTAAGGTAACATCTTAAGGTAAGTTATCATTACTTAAGCTTTACCTTAAGAATGGCTTGTGCATAATAAAGAATTAAACATGTTAGAGTAACAACCTTGCCCGATCCAACTTCATTAGCTCAACATGTTTTGTTTCTTTAGTTGTTCCTATCACCACTCTCTTGATCTCATAGTCCTAATCATGTAAGCTAGAATGTGTTCACCTTGCTTTGGAAGAATATGATACTTCATGCATGGATAAGAAAAACCTTTCAAAGAGTCAAGGAGTTTGATTCAATTTGCCAATGTTTTAACCACAAACAATCGTGCTCAATCTTCTGATCTTGTCACCCAAGTTAGGTTTAAGCAAAGCATATAAGAGTCGACTCTATCTTGTTTATTGTGCCTATGGTTAGAGAAGAATAAATGAAGTTTGGTTCTGTTGGGGTTTTCCCACCAATAGAGCCCATGCACTTGATCTCTACCTTGACTTTGCAAGTGGGAAACACTTTTAGCAAAAAGGTGGAGAAGCCTATCGCCTCTCCAAAATTCAACAAGTGAATGTCTTACAAGCATGCATACTAAACAAGACGCTGCCTACGTCCATTATCAATGCCTCACTCCAACTCAAATACCACCAAAGAACAAGGGTGACGTTGTCCTTCACCATCTCAAGGAGCACAACCGTCAAGATCGTAATACGCTCAAGGAAATGACAACGTAAGAAGTCTCGTTCGAGAGGACTTAAAACACCGAACCCTCGCCGAAAGGTAAGATTGGTAGTTATCTATATGCATAGCATATTTACCTCCTTGCATTGCATAATTATTTTCTTTTAGCATATTTACATTATAGCACTAGCCTTGCATTAGAAAAGAAAATAAATAATTTTTGTTGCATATACATTGAAAAAGCTCTAAGCCCCATGTGAGTAATTTTGTGGTGTGTAACAACCCACAAGGATATTTATTGTGGTGGCATAAAATAAAATAAATATGCATGCATCATCATCCTTATTTGCATAGGAAATAAAAAAATATTAATGATGTTGAACTATTGTCTTAAAGGTATAATCATAATCATTGGCAACAAGAAGCTAAGTGGCTAAAACCACCAACACTTAACTAGTTCCACTAGCTTTGTTGTTTATTTGAGTTTAGGAAGATTCAAGGAAGAGAGACATGATAGGATGACACCATCGTCGTTGTCTACCTCTACTTCCACATCATCATCAAAGACTATGTCAACATCCAGCTTGGGGGAGGGCAACCTGAAGATCTCTAGTTTGGTTTTGGCTAATTAGTGACACCTAAGTACTAATCTCTCGATGCTAAGTGTTTGATTAGATTGGAGATTGGTCGTGGCCGGAGTTGGTGCATGGTGATCATGGAGGATGGATCGAGGTGATCCAAAAGATTGATCAAGCATCCAATTCGGTGTTGTTTGGAGGTCAAAGGTCTCAAGGCAAAGGTATAACCATAGAGCTTTTGATTTCGCACTCAAGACACCATAGAGGGTGTGAGTGGTTATAGGACCGATAAGCCGTACTATAAAGAGGGAAACTTATCGTACATATCAATCCTCCAAAGGCCTCTAGGTTCAAAATTCATTTGCATGCATTCTAACCTAGAGAGCTAACTTCGCACTTGGTGAAAATGTTTTGAAAATGCTAACACGGTGGTCGGGGTGCTCTTCGACGTGTTGGTAACATAAGACAAGTGACCTTGAACAAAATCTAAGTGAGACCTCTTTAGAAAGCACCTGATTAGAAGGATGACAAGGGCTCGAGGATGATGATCATGAACATGGACAATGGTGGTGGACATGATGGATCGCCCGACGTCGCCGAAGCTCGATGAAATCGTTTGGTTTTGGAAATTGATGACGACATTTCTTGAAATCCTTGCTCTAAGTGTATGATTTAGAAAGGAAGGCAAAAGGTGATGATCTTGAACATGGACAATGGTGGTTTGGATCCTTGATCGGTGATCAAGGCAAAGGTATACTTGATAGGGTTTTCCTTTCGGTGATCAAGACACGATAGAGCGTGTGATCACATTATAGGATAGATAGCCGACTATCAAGAGGGGATGCCGCGACAATCCTTGCATGAAGTGCTTCTAGGTCCAATTGACTTGCATATTGCATTTAGGACATGAGAGCACTAACTTCGATCTTGCCTAACATCTCGACGTGCTAACATTGGTGATAACGTGATTATCTTGGACGTGTTGGCAACCCATGGCAAGAGGCGAAGCAAGTTGGAAGCAAAGAGCAAAGAAAAGGAAGAAGATGCTGCTGTCCAGAGGCGACCGGACGCACGAGGTGCTGACCGGACGCGATCGGACGACGCCCGGCCGATGCGTCCGGCAGAGAGCTCGCAGCGCCGAAAAACACCGGACGCCGTGGATCGGACGCCGGCGGACGACGCTTCCGGTGGTGACCGACCGCGGACCGGACGCCGGGTTACCGTTAGTCGTGGGCCCGATGGCCTTGTCGGTAGCGACCGGAAGCGATGGACCGGACGCTGATCGACCCGGTGCGGTGCGTCCGGTCGGTGCGTCCGGTCACCCCGCAGAGAGCCCATTTTGAAGTCCAACGGCTCTATCTCGTGAGGGGGTCTATATATATTGGTTTGGCCGGTATTGGGACCCCTCTCTTGCACATTTGAACACTCCTACACACTTGTGAGCTTGTGAGACTCCTCTCCACTCATCTCTTCACTCTAACTTCGAATCTTGAGTGAGTTTGAGAGTGATAGAAGTGCATTGCTTGATTAGTCTTGCATCTAGAGGCACTTCATCCTTGGAGAAGCCGCGGGATTCTTGTTTTCTTGGGAATTTGCTTGGTTCCCTAGCGGCTTGGAGCAAGAGGCGGTGTTGAGCTCGATTGGAGCTTGTTCGAGGCCACACCGGTGGTGATTGTGAGGGGTTGAGCCTTACCCCGCGGGAGGTACGCGAAAGGCATCACTAGTGGATTGCTCGTGGCTTGTTGGACCCTCTCTTGTGTTCGGTTGATTGAGCTCCCACCGGGGATTTGGCATAGGCCATTAAGCTTATCATCCGTCAAGTGAGTGCGTCGCCACAACGGGGAGTAGCGTGCCGGCAAGCACGTGAACCTCGGTGAAAAATCATCGTGTCGCTTGTCATTGCTCGTTGGAGATTTCTTGTACACGGTGATTGGCTTCCACCTCGACTCTACACCGGTGGTATTGTATTCTAGCATCTCTTGCATTACCTTCATAGTGTATCTTGTTAGGGTGCTTAGAGTAAGTAGCTTGAGTAGTGTTTTAGGTTGCTTAGCCTTGTTAGCTTCTAGTCGGTAAACTAGTTAGACTTGCTTGTTCACCTAGGAGTAAAAGTAGAGACTTAGCCTTGTGTGAATTAGAGACAATAGAATTGACTTGTGGCTTGCATAGCTAGTTGAAGCCTTGCTTATTTGCTACGCCACCTTATTGTCTAACCCGGTTGCTTAGTGTTGTTTGTAGAATTTTTAATAGGCTATTCACCCCCCTCTAGCCATTAGGACCTTTCAAGTGGTATCAAAGCCGAGGCACCGTATTTGAGTGGCTTAACATCCAACGGTGACAAGAAAATGGCTACAATGTTTCATGTGAACAACACCAAGAAGGCGCCACCTTTCGATGGCACAAACTTTGCCTATTGGAAGGTTAAGATGACCGCACACCTCAAGTCAATCAATAGAGAAGTGTGGGTTGTCACGGAGAAGAAGTTTGAGGTTGCCAAACCCGAAGAGCCAACCGCCGCCGAAGAGAAGAAGCTATATGCCAATGATGTGGCCGTGAGTGCTTTCCATGAGGCATTCAATGATCGTGTCTTTGAGCAAGTCAAGAGCCTCACCATTGCTCATGACATATGGAAGAAGCTAGAGGAGTGCTATGAGGGCACCGAAGGCGTCAAGCAAGCCAAGGCATACATAAAGCTTGAGCAATTCAATAGCTTCAAGATGGAAGATGATGAGAGCGTGCTTGGGAGATGTTCCACCGCATGCAAGTGTTGGTGAACGATCTCAATGCACTTGGTGAGGAGATCAAGGACAAGACCTTCAACATGAAGTTCTTGAGGTGTTTGCCGGAGAGGTTTGGGATGTTCATCACCGTGCTTGTGAGGACAAATTTGAAGGATTTGACACCCAACCAATTGCTTGATGAGGTGATGACCGATGACTCTTATAGAGATGATAAGAAGAAGCAAGAACTCATCAACAAGGCAAACAAGAAGGTCAAGGAAGAAGACAAGAAAGAAGACAAGAAGAGCTTGGCACTCAAGGCTAGCTCATCATCCAAGGGCAAGAAAAAGAAGGAAGAATCAAGTGATGAAGAAAGATGGCACTTCAACTAGTGGAAGTGAGATTGATGAGCACATGGCCCTCTTTGTGAGGAAGTTGGGCAAGTATGTGAAGAAGAGCTACATCTCCTCCAAGAAGAACAAGAAGAAGCAATCATCCAAGAAGAAGACCAAGGATGGCAAGAATGAAGGCAACATGACATGCTTTCGTTGCCATGATGATTGTCACTTGATTGCGGAGTGCCCATATGAGAGTGATGATGAGAAGGGCATCAAGAAAGCAAGAAAGAAGAATGATGCCAAGAATGAGAAGGAGAAGAAGCCAAAGAAGAAGAATGAGTCCCATGTGGCAATATGGGATAGTGATGGCTCATCTTCTTCAAGTGATGAAGAGGAGGACAAGAAGAAGAAGAAGGGACAAGCTCACCTTGCCATGCATGACAAGATCTCCCTCTTCGACACTCCTTCATCATGCTTCATGGCTAAGGCCACTAAGGTACAATCTATCACTAAAGATGATGATGATGATAATGATAGTGATAGTGATGATGAGGAACCCACTTACACTAAGGAAGAATTGAAAACCATGCTTGATGATAGCATTGACATGTACAAGGATAGTAGGAAGGAGGCCAAGGGCTTGCGCAAAGGAAATAAAAAGCCTTAAGCAAGAACTTGAGGAGCTTCGGGCATCTTATGAGAGTCTAAAGGTAGACCATAAGAAGCTTGAGAAATCTCATTCTAAGCTAGAGAAAGCTCACTCCTCTCTACTAGAAGAGCACAAGTTGTGCCAAGTTGTGGAAGATATTAGTACATGTCATGCTAGCATCATGTGTGATCTTCTAGATGATGATTCATCTCCCAAGTGTGACACCTCCACTAGCATTATCACTAGCACATCCATCTCTAGTGAGGATACTTGCAACCCAATGCTTATTCATGAGAATGCAAGTTTGAAAAGGGAAGTAAAGGAGCTCAATCACTCCTTGGCTAAGGCCTATGGTGGTGAGGACCGCTTGCTTATGTGCTTGGGTAGCCAAAGGGCATCCTTGTATAAGGAAGGCTTAGGCTATATCCCCAAGAAAGGCAAGGCCGCCTATGTTACTCACAAGACATACTTTTGTGAAGAACAATGGTAGCTATTGCAAAGTTTGCAAGCAAGTTGGTCATGTAGAGCAAAAGTGCATGAACAAGAGAACCAATGTTACTTCCATCAAGCTTGATCATTCTTATATGCTTGTGAAGAAGAACAATGGTGTTCATGCTAGGTTCATTGGTACACCATGGATGGGCTCAAAGAAGAAAGCCATTTGGGTACCAAAGGCCTTGGTGACTAACCTTGAAGGACCCAAGCAACATTGGGTACCTAAGAAGAATTGATCTTGTCTTGTAGGTCAATTACCGTGCCGGAGGAGAGCATTGGATAATGGATAGTGGGTGCACTCAACACATGACCGGGGATTCCAATATGTTCAAGACTATTAGCATCAAGGGCATTGATGAGTATGAGTCAATCACTTTTGGCAATGACAAGAAAGGCAATGTGTTGGGGCTAGGCAAGATTGCAATCACCAAGAAAAGAGTCTATCAAAAGTGTTGCTAGTTGATCATCTTGATTACAACCTCTTGTCGGTCTCTCAACTTTGTGACCATGGGTACAAATGCATATTCACAAGTCAAGAAGTTGAAGTGGTTAGTGGTGATGGTGCAAACATGATCTTCAAGGGATTTAGATATGGTGATCTCTACCTTGTTGATTTCAAGTCCAAAGAAGCCAAATTGACAACATGTCTACTCTCCAAGGCTAGCAAAGGGTGGTTGTGGCATAGAAGGTTTGGTCATGTTGGGATGAAGCAATTGAACAAGTTGATGAAAAATGACTTGGTTAGAGGCTTGGAAGATGTGAAGTTTGAGAAGGACAAACCTTGTGGAGCATGTCAAGCCGGGAAACAACATGGCAATGCACATCCAACCAAGAGCATCATGAGTACAAGCAAGGCATTTGAGTTGCTACACATGGACTTGTTTGGGCCAACATCATATTCAAGCATTGGTGGCAACAAGTATGGTTTTGTCATAGTTGATGACTACACTAGATACACATGGGTGTTCTTTTTGCATGACAAGAATGATGTGTTTGAGCTTTTCAAGACATTTGTCAAGAGGGTTCAAAATGAATTTGAAACATCCATCAAGAAGATTAGGAGTGACAATGGAAGTGAATTCAAGAACACAAGAATTGAAGAGTTGTGTGATGAGCTTGAATTGGACATCAATTCTCACCAACCTACACTCCTCAATCCAATGGTGTAGTTGAGAGAAAGAATAGAACCTTGATTGAAATGGCAAGATCAATGCTTAGTGAATACAATGTTAGCCATTCCTTTTGGGCCGAAGCAATCAACACGGCTTGCTATTGTAGCAACCGATTATATTGCCATGGTATGCTTGGAAAGACACCATATGAGTTACTCAATGGAAGGAAGCCCAACATTGGTTACTTTAGAGTCTTTGGATGCAAATGCTACATTCTCAAGAAAGGCACAAGATTGGGCAAGTTTGATAAGAAATGTGATGAAGGCTTTCTAGTTGGATATTCAACCACAAGCAAAGCATATAGAGTTTGGAACTTGGGTAGTGGCAAACTTGAAGAGGTTCATGATGTTGAATTTGATGAAACCCAAGGCTCTCAAAATGAAGTTGAAAATCATGATGATGTGAGTGGTTCCAACTTGGAGAATGCAATGAGGACAATGGATATTGGTGACATTCGGCCTAGGCAAGTGCAAGATGAAGAAGACACCCCAATGCCTACCACATCGGTTGACATTGGTGCAAATGAAGCAAGCACTAGTGGCACCCAAGATGAAGATCAAGATCAAGAGCAACAAGCTAGTCCAACTCCTCATCCTAGTCATCAAGTGCAAGTGATGCAACCATCCAACATAGCAAGAGATCATCCAATTGATCAAATTGTAGGTGACATCAATAGTGGAGTGATCACTAGAGGAAGATTAGCATCTTTTTTGTGCACATCATGCCTTTGTTGCACAAGAAGAGCCGGAGAACATTGGAGATGCACTCAAGAAGGAAGATTGGATCAATGCCATGCATGAAGAGTTGAACAATTTCAAGAGAAATGATGTATGGGAATTGGTGGAAAGGCCAAAGAACTACAATGTGATTGGAACCAAGTGGGTCTTCAAGAACAAGCAAGATCAAGATGGAATTGTTGTGAGAAACAAGGCAAGGCTAGTAGCTCAAGGGTATTCACAAGTAGAAGGTCTTGACTTTGGAGAGACCTATGCACCGGTTGCTAGACTTGAAGCAATTAGAATCTTGCTTGCCTATGCATGTGCACATGACATCAAGCTCTATCAAATGGATGTGAAAAGTGCATTCTTGAATGGCTTCATAAATGAGTTGGTGTATGTTGAGCAACCACCGGGCTTTGAAGATGAGAAGTATCCCAACCATGTTTACAAGTTGAAGAAGGCTTTGTATGGATTGAAACAAGCACCAAGAGCATGGTATGAGAGATTGAGAGATTTTCTCCTCTCTAAAGGGTTCAAGATGGGCAAGGTGGACACCACACTCTTCATCAAGAAGATTGGCAAAGACTTGTTTGTGTTGCAAATATATGTTGATGACATTATCTTTGGGTCAACCAATCAAGAGTTTTGTGAAGAGTTTGCTAAGATGATGGCTAATGAGTTTGAGATGTCAATGCTTGGAGAACTCACATTCTTTCTTGGTCTCCAAATCAAGCAAATGAAGAATGGCACATTCATTAGTCAAACCAAGTACATCAAAGACATGATCAAGAAGTTTGATTTGCAAGATGCCAAGTCAATGTCCACACCAATGGCAACTAATGGAAGCCTTGACCCCGATCCATGTGGCAACATGGTTGAGCAAAAAAGAAGTATAGGTCCATGATTGGAAGCTTGCTCTATGCAACCGCATCAAGACCGGACATAGCATTTAGTGTGGGCATGTGTGCTAGATATCAATCCGATCCAAGAGAAAGTCACCTCAAAGCAACAAAGAGAATTGTGAGGTACTTGAAGGGCACACAAGATGTTGGACTATGGTATCCAAAGGGATCCAAGTTTGATTTGATTGGATATTCGGATTCCGATTATGGAGGATGCAAGATAAATAGAATGAGCACAAGTGGCACATGTCAATTCCTTGGAAGGTCACTAGTATCATGGTCTTCAAAGAAGCAAAATAGTGTTGCTCTCTCTACCGCCGAAGCCGAATACATTAGTGCGGGAAGTTGTTGCACTCAATTGCTTTGGATGAGGTCAACATTGAAGGATTTTGGATTCACATTTGACAAGGTTCCATTGTTTTGTGACAATGAAAGTGCTAGAAAGATGACTCAAAATCCGGTTCAACATCCAAGAACAAAGCACATTGATATAAGGCACCACTTCATAAGAGATCATCAACAAAAGGGTGATATTTGTATCATGGGCATTGGCACCGAAGATCAACTAGCCGACATATTCACCAAGCCACTTGATGAGAAGAGGTTTTGCATGCTAAAGGGAGAATTGAACATTATTGACTTCTCCAACTTGAGTTGATGCACCCCACTTATATGACATGCCTCTCCTTCGACAAACACCCAAGGTAAAAAAGTTGGTTGTCATGGCATTCATACTTGCTAAGGACTTGTTAGTGCATCTAGACATTATGCAATTTAATAGGCTCATTCATGGTAAATAAAATGATTTCAATGTATGTGTGGCACCACTATTGCTTTGAATGTTTTTATGAACTAGTGGTGGCATATGACATGTTTATGTGCTTGCAATCCTAGTGTCAACTCTAGAAAATGAGTTATTGATGTGTATTCTAACATGGTGCAAGATAACCCTTATGTATATGAGGTGTGAAAAAGCTTGTCCTTGGTTCAAACTTGAATACATGGAAAGGCAAGTGATCTAGATGAGACCACATGTGATACTTTGATTGACTTGATTTCTCTCATTTACACCTTTTTGGTGATTGTTGACAAAGGGGGAGAAATAAGTCACAAAGATGTTGAAAGGATCACACAAATAGGGGAGCAAGCTCATAGACTATTTGTGCATTTGTATGTGCATGATCATAATGTGATGTTGCATTGGCAATCTAAATTCAATATACATGATTGCATGCTAGTTTTTGAGGTGTATTGACCAACTAGCATTAGGTTGTATCTAGACAAAGCTCACATTTTAGCCTATAATGTTGATCATGATTGAGTTTTTTGATGAATGTCTAGATACATGATGCTTGGTGTATGCTAGTTTTTCATAATGAAAAAAATTGTTTGGTGTATTGACCAACTAGCATGCATAGGTTGTATCTAGACAAAGCTCACATTTTAGCCTATAATGTTGATCTCATGGGGTATGTTGAGTTTTTGATGAATGTCTAGATACATGATGCTAAGGACTCCGATGGTTTCACGCTTCAAAGGTCCAAATTCTAGAACCTTAGCATCTCCTTGGTATTAGTATCTCCTCCCAAAGGTTTCTATCTTTACATATGTGTAAACTTGAACCAAACACATGGAAGCACATATGTAGGGGGAGCTACTACTACCAAACCGAACCTTGAAATGATTGTCCATTCCTTGACTTTTGTTCAAAACTCTAATGGGCAAGCAATTCAAGTTAAATTGAATTTATTTCTTATCTTTGTGAGTTGGTTGTCATCAATTACCAAAAAGGGGGAGATTGAAATCTCATGTTTGGTTTTGGAAATTGATGACGACACTTGTGGACTAATCCTTGCTCTAAGTGTATGACTTTAGAAAGGATTAGAAGGATGACAAGGAGCATGATGATCATGAACATGGACAATGGTGGTGGACATGATGGATCGTCAAGCTCGATGATCGGCTTGAGAGGAACCCGAGATCAAGGCAAAGGTATACTTGATAGGGTTTTCCTTTCGGTGATCAAGACACGATAGAGCGTGTGATCACATTATAGGATAGATAGCCGACTATCAAGAGGGGATGCCGCGACAATCCTTGCATGAAGTGCTTCTAGGTCCAATTGACTTGCATATTGCATTTAGGACATGAGAGCACTAACTTCGATCTTGCCTAACATCTCGACGTGCTAACATTGGTGATAACGTGATCATCTTGGACGTGTTGGCAACCCATGGCAAGAGGCGAAGCAAGTTGGAAGCAAAGAGCAAAGAAAAGGAAGAAGATGCTGCTGTCCCCGTAGGCGGCCGGACGCACGAGGTGCTGACCGACGGGACCGACCGGACGCCCGGCCGGGCGTCCGCGAGAGCCGGCAGCCGCGTCAAAAAAAAAACACCGGACGCCGTGATCGGACGCCGGACCGGGGCGCTTCCGGTGGTGACCGGACCCCGTGACCGGGCGCCGGTTACCGTTAAGTGGGGGCCCGATGGCCTTGTCGGTAGCGACCGGAAGCGATGGACCGGACGCTGGACGACCGACACCGGTGCGTGCGTCCGGCGCGTCCGGCCACCCCACCAGAGCCCATTTTGAAGTCCAACGGCTCTATCTCGTGAGGGGGTCTATATATATTGGTTTGGCCGGTATTGGGACCCCTCTCTTGCACATTTGAACACTCCTACACACTTGTGAGCTTGTGAGACTCCTCTCCACTCATCTCTTCACTCTAACTTCGAATCTTGAGTGAGTTTGAGAGTGATAGAAGTGCATTGCTTGATTAGTCTTGCATCTAGAGGCACTTCATCCTTGGAGAAGCCGCGGGATTCTTGTTTTCTTGGGAATTTGCTTGGTTCCCTAGCGGCTTGGAGCAAGAGGCGGTGTTGAGCTCGATTGGAGCTTGTTCGAGGCCACACCGGTGGTGATTGTGAGGGGTTGAGCCTTACCCCGCGGAGGTACGCGAAAGGCATCACTAGTGGATTGCTCGTGGCTTGTTGGACCCTCTCTTGTGTTCGGTTGATTGAGCTCCCACCGGGATTTGGCATAGGCCATTAAGCTTATCATCCGTCAAGTGAGTGCGTCGCCACAAACGGGAGTAGCGTGCTTGGCAAAGCACGTGAACCTCGGTGAAAAATCATCGTGTCGCTTGTCATTGCTCGTTGGAGATTTCTTGTACACGGTGATTGGCTTCCACCTCGACTCTACACCGGTGGTATTGTATTCTAGCATCTCTTGCATTACCTTCATAGTGTATCTTGTTAGGGTGCTTAGAGTAAGTAGCTTGAGTAGTGTTTTAGGTTGCTTAGCCTTGTTAGCTTCTAGTCGGTAAACTAGTTAGACTTGCTTGTTCACCTAGGAGTAAAAGTAGAGACTTAGCCTTGTGTGAATTAGAGACAATAGAATTGACTTGTGGCTTGCATAGCTAGTTGAAGCCTTGCTTATTTGCTACGCCACCTTATTGTCTGACAACCGAGAGTAACTTGTCGGTGTACAAGCGAACTCCGGGTCAACACATCGACGTGTCTCTTGTCTTGGTGATTGGTTCATCATCTCATTGTGTTGATTGGTTCATCCTCTTCCCGGTGATTGGTTCATAGCCTCTACAAGTCAAGTACAACAAGATTCTCACTCTTGCATTACTTTCCTAGTTTACCTTGAGTAGAGAGCTAGCACTTGCTTTGTGTAGTTGTTCTTGCTAGCATAAGGACCATTTTAGGATTGCTCATTAGCTAGAGTAGTGACATAGACTTTGTGTGAATTAGAGATCATAGAATTATTTAGTCTTGTCACTAGAAGGCTTGCAAGACTACTAGAGCTAGTGCAAACCGCTTTTGTACGTGTTTTTATACTAATCGGTTTGTTTAGTTGAGCTTGTAGAAAAATTTTATAGGCTATTCACCCCCTCTAGCCATCTAGGACCTTACACAACCCCCATGTATCTAGATAAGTATCCCTCTATCTTATTTTAATATTAGCTAGATTTATTTGCTTTATTAGAAATAAATAAAAAGATGCATAACTAAGGAAACCAAATAAAAAGAGTCTATCTAGTCTTTATTAGAGTGTGAGAATAAAATAAACTCAAGATAATCTCTAGCCTTGGAGATGATGAATAGTTGCTCATTGTAATTGCTTTCAAGTACCTACCTTTCAAGCTTAATTTCTCTCGAGATTTTAATGCAAATCGCTTTGACTTGAGATTTGCTCTGAACCTAAAACCTGTGGGTAGCAAATGCTTGCTCAAGTCTAGGTGATTGACGAATATGATATATGAGAGTCTGAGCTGCTATTTGATCTTACTCCTAGTGATACTAGATTTCTGGAGATTTATCTTTTAAAAATTAAAGTGCACATGCTAAGTTCCCGTATGACAGAGTGTTGAACCTCCTACCACAGCCATATATACATGTTCCCTAGATTAGGAAAACCCTTTGACATATATATAGGTCGCTTGCTTTTGCATTGAATTTGTTCAATCTTTGTCGACCCTTAGAAACTTGTCATGCCGATCATGCACACTCCACTCCACTACAGTCTATTTCCACTCCACTCTTTCTCACTTGCATTTATGCTACTTCTACCTTAGAAGTACGCATCCACAAAGCATCCACCAAAAACGTTCTACTCCTACTGAGGAGAGAGCATCCAAAAATATTCCCTATATCTATCCACTTAGCCAACATCTTACAAAGCTTCATTACTCTTGTCTATCTCTAAAAAGTTTATCACAAAAGAGACTTGGGTTGTATTGAAAAAAAGAAGAAAGAGAAAAGTAGGAAAAAAAAAAGGTGAATAAAGGAGAGTTAAAAAATGGACAAGTATCCGCAATAAAAACAATGAGTTCTTAGATGCCCGCCTCCATGAAAAAAAAAAAAAAGAGATAGAAAGAAAAGGAGAATACAACCCAGGTTCTCATAAATATTTCAAGATTCTAAAGAGAGATGATTCTTCAAGGAGCAAAAAGTAGAATTAGGCTTTCCCCTCATTGCATTCATTACACTCGCACCTACCATCATTTCATCACACATGCATCACTTGATCAAGATGACTCGTGACTTTGGATCTATTGCTTGAACTTACAATACATGCTTAGTAAGTAGATGTAGTTTTCTCCCACCTATGAGCTCCACATATAAGCTTTAGATATAGGGTGAGAGAGAAGAAGGCATAGTGTCCCTCTTGCCTTATTCCAAAAATACCACATATGATGAGAGAAAGGCAACACAACATTATTGCCCCTAAGTGAGGACCCACAAATACCATAAATGAGAGACTTGAGAGGGTCATACAAAAGGAACTTTGAGTTTTATTTCGAAAACTTGCAAAAACTCCAGAATGAAAGTTGATCGAAGAGTCGAGACATGGTGCTTGACTTGATTGTTCTATCTTTTAATTGCCCAAGATCCTAAGAAAAGGCTATAAGCTCCATGGTTAAAGGTAATATGGGTAAGTTAAAGGTTGAAAAAGTTTATTCTTATCCGCAGGAGAAATTATGTTTGAGAGCATGTGTACTTTTGAGGCGTGAAAGCGTTGTAGCAACTCCCGATCCATTGCTAAGTTTGGCTTTGCTAGAGACAAAGAAAGGGTAAGCTTGGGGAACTTGTTGACACCTGTTATAGCATAATATTAATAGTCAACTAAATATGAAATAAGGGCATAAAATGAATAATCACATAGACTAGGGGCTTGTATAACATAGTTCCACAAGTTTTGGTGATTTATATATTTTCGGGGACTAAACGAGAAAAAGCCTAGAGTTTGCAAGACATATGAAGCATAAAACATATTACAAACATATTCCAAGATAGCACCATTGCAAAGAGCTCGTCGAGACGATCGAAACGGATATATTGTCCGCTATATTTAGAGTCTAGAATCAAAAGATATCGGTTGCGGAGCGAGTTCACTAAAACGCCATAACTTTCTCATCCGGACTCCGTTTCAAAGAAAATACTAGTTATTGGAAAGCTATCGACGAGATCTACGCACCCACGAAAAGCTCGGGCCCAAACTCCATGATGGATCGGGCGATCGGCAGGCCCATCCATGGCGACCGCCAGAGTTGAGTCCTACTCCACTCCGCCAGTGGCTCGGTTTCTAACCGACATTGAGGTTGTATCTACGCCGTTGCTCAAGGTCGGTTTGATCCAAGGGCCATCGTTCATCGCCAAGGGCTACATAAACAGACCCCCCTTACCCCTGGGTGAAACCCTAATTTATTCCATTCATTATCTCTTGACCTGTTGGTCATTGAGGTGTCCCAATGTGAGGACAACCTCTCCACTAGAGAATTAGGGCTAGACACTTCAATGTAGTAGATTAGCAACTAGAGTGTTAGGGAGAGCGGAGCTACGCTCCGGTTCTGGAGATGTCTACAGAGTTTGGTATGTCTTGTATCCTTCCTTTATAAGACTTATGGTTTATATATTTATCTTCTCTATTTGCTTCCATGTCTTTCATATATTTGGTTAAGTATAGTTATTATGCTATTTCATGGGATCTCCGCTCGTATTGAGAGCTCTAGTTATGCTAGGTAGCTAGAGTAGTAATCGATAGTGTAGACTTGGTGTCTAGGCCTATAGGTTACCTGAGGTTGCGCCCAAACCTACGGATAGTTGTGGTAGCCTCAGAGGTGACAGCTCTGACCGGCCGATGTAGTCCACCACGTACGGGTTGGTGTTTCGTAGAGCTTTTGGCAGCCTTCTCCCGACTACCTTCTTCCCGGTCTTTCTCGAGAGTTGGGACGGATCTGCTGCTCCAAAGTGCATTAGTGTAATTACTATCATAGAACCTAAGTAATAGAGAAGTACGTAGGAACCTTGATCTCTCCCGCTGTCCTCTCAACTTGCTAGCTACACATTTATCTTAGAAATTCTCTTGTGTGTGATTATGCTTAACTCCTATCATATATCATTTACCCCCTCACTTTAGTCTAGTGGTTTGTTAATTTAGTAGATGCATGATTGTGAATTATTAGATTCTTATGCCAAAGCTTCCCTGTGGATACGATACTCTAGAATACTCTCCTAGAGAAAAGCTGTAATGGTATTACGTGCGATTGCGAAACCTTTATATTTTTTAGCACTTAACAAATACCAACAGCCGCGTCAACAACACGAACACTGTTGTAGCTCCTCCAGCTCCTGCAGTTGAGCCTGAAAAGAATTTGAGCTGGATTGACAAATGGTAAGCGCCAAGCAACGTCTGCTTCGATTGTTCTAGAAAATGGTACCATCTATATAAGATCAAGTTTACTGACTGACAATGCTTTGTTTAACCGTATTTCTTTTTAATGGTGGCACATGCGGTTCCTATCTCAAGCCTCATGTGCTTCACCGGCGGCGGAAAAGCGAGGCAAGAACACGGAACACCCGTTGTCGGCCACGTCATTGACCAAGTTAGAGTGAGATTGCACGCCTGTGCTTGTTTTGATGCGTAGAGAAATGCTGAAAACTTTGTTCTTCTTCCCCATGCTAGTGCTATTCAATTGTACAACTGAATGTAGAATTGCAGATGCAGAGTCAGTTAATCTATTTATGGTCCGTCGGTAGCATTGTGTTGTGGTCAATGATTTAAATCTGATCGTTTCATATGATTTTGTATATATGATGAGTACATAAACATCACAGTGATGGGCTCCTTTTCAGCAGCAGCAGAATTGGAACAGTATGATGAGCTGGTCTGGCATCGAGGATATGGGGCGATTAGTGCAATGAGCATGGTGCGAAAATGATGCTCTCACTTATGGATTTGTCAGTACAGATTAAAGGTTGTTGTCACTTGGATCTATCTAGCTTGTAAAAGATACTTATGTACCTGATATAGTGCATCTTTGTTGGCCGTCAACATAGAGTGTGTTTAGATGCGTGAAAATTGGCACCGTAGCGAACTGAAAAGCATAGGGTGTGATTTAGACTTTTTCCATAAAAATCTTATGTGCGCCCGAGATTGTCACATACATAAGCTGACAAATCGATGAAAGTACCATCTCGATGATATTATATATCGAATAAATATTCATTACAAAGTTGATCGGTCGACACCAAGCCTACTACTCATCACTGTAGTTCTCATTCCAGCCTTGATCTATTGATGTGATATTGTAAGGGTAAGTACAAACGCGTTCTAGCAAGAATACCAAGGAAACATCTACCCAAATTCATAATTATAACATAAATAATGTAAAGCATATAACGGTAAACCATGACTAATTTAGCAACAAAAGTCATCATCTTTAATGTAAAGGTTACGGGGCCGCCCGTGACCTTGGGCAAGGCTAGTATACCAGGTTTCTCAAACTCTGCGCGAAGTGTACACTTTCACTACGAGTCGTGATTCCCAAATGCATGGGTTAATTAGGTCCATGCACCGAAAACCACTAAGAAGCCCCCAAAAGGTTCGTTTAACAAGTTGGGGCGGCTAAGTCGTCGACATAGAAACCACCCTTCCTATGTGGCACATAACTTGTAGCCTATACTCACATATTACGGACCGGGGGCATACTATATCCAAATCGGCACATCCTCCAATATTGCTAGAAAAATGATCTTTAGGGAACTAATGTCGAATCATATAACCCCCTTAGTTGTACTATAATACCGGATCTCTGTCACGCACAAATCCTAATGTTGTCGAATAATTCATATTTAACATTTTAATGCATAAACATTAAGTAGGTCGTAATATCATGGATTAAAACTAGCATATCCCAAAACTAAACTTGCCTTGATTCTCAAAGTCCTGGTGGTTCTTCTGGTCTTGCTCGTAGAGGCACTCCCGATCACCAACGAACGGCTCACCGTCTACTTTCGATTCATCAAGCATCAACACACAATCATCCGAGAGCATTCATACACGAAGCAAAACAAAGAGACTCAATTAGAACAGGTTTACCACCAAAGAAGAAAACAGGTTAAAAAGTATATACAACTAATCTACGCGTTGCTACGATTACATCGACGTAAAGATCATCGAAGTCGGAGCTATAACGGAGAAGTTACACATTTTACAAGTTTTGCATGAACAAAATAATAAATTAAATATGAAATGGTAAATACTGGAATACGTAAATTGAAACTGTTAAGATGAAATACGCTTTCCGATGGGCGTAGCTTAGGTACTGGAATACGCCACGGACGGCGGTGAACGACTTAAAATACTTGTAAGGCCTTTTTGCAATTTAACCGGCCGAAAGGGTACTGGCTGTTTCTGGCCTTCGAATTCAAAATGGACGGTTGTGATTAGATCCACCCAAAAGGGTGGCGCTTCCGCCGGAGGAAACAGGCGCCGCGGCGGCGGCCATGAATGGCGGTGGCCGAGCTCGCCGGTGTAGCTCAATCGGGCCCTATAGGCCACCGTTTTGGACGCAGTTTGATCCAATGGAAAGAGGAGGATGTCGGGGACTCACCCAAGGCAACGGCAAGGTACGGAATCGACCGATGAGGGCACGCGGCTCGGAGTGGCGGACGGCTCGATGCTGCACATGGCAATGAGTCGATATGAACAAAATTAATCAAAGAAAATAGCCTCGGCGAGTTCTCGAGGTCCAGGACGAGCGTTACACCGCCTTACTGCGGGAGCGAGACAGCAGTCGCGACGAATTTAGGGCTTGAGCGGAGCTCAATGGCGGCGGCTTAGGGTTGCGCAACCGTAAGCTTGGGCGAGGGCGGATGCTGCGCGTAGATGGAAAAGAAGGCGGCGCCGGGGCTTCAACCTCTTTATAGGGTGGTGCACGCGCAGAGACAGGGAAGAATATCCCGGAGCTCGCGGGATTTGGCGTGCGGTGCGGTGCCGGTTTCGAGTCGAATTCGACTTCGACGTTGAGCACGCACGGACGAGCGGTCGCAGCGCTGCTGCTTTGCTCCAAAGCTGGGCCGGCCCAAAGTGGGGCGAGCAGGCCAACAGAAGGCCACTCGGGCCAGCAGCAAAAAAAAAAAACGACCACTTGGGCCGAGAATGGGGAGGAAGTCGGCTTGGCTACCTGGCCGAGGTGGGAAATCAACAGGCCATCGGGCCAGATTCCAGAAAAGCTTGAACAAGAGACAAATACAATTTTCAATTTATTTAATCAGATTTCAAAGGAGTTTTCTATCAGATTTAAATAATTTCGAATTTACCAAAAAATACAGACAACACAATATAAAACATGCAGCAGCATGGATGCAGAAATCATGTATCTAACCTTATATTGTATTTTAATTCCACAAAAAATTTTATTTAACTATATTCAATGCATCACAAAAATTACATAATTAAATCAAATTCCCTATTTTAAAAACATGCAAAATTTAAGGGTGTTACATAAATATTATCCTATCATTGGGTAACTAGGCTCAAAAGAATCGTCTTTACAATATACATCTAAACCGTGCAATTACATACGGACATGCGTCTTTTTTGGTGCATTTAGTGTTTCGATGTGATGGGAATTTTAGAAATTTTGGAGAAAAGTTCTTAACTAAACACACCCATAATGGTTTATTGTGTTGCCCTTCATCCTGAGTTGGTTTAATGGGTGATCTTTGAATCAAGAAAATGTGATGACGAGGATTCCCCTGCTTTGAGTTCCTAGACCAGTCGGATTTGATATCCCCCATCCATCCAGACCTGTCGTTGTCGAATATTTGATATTGACTACAGTGTGTATGTGCTTGAGTTTGGGGAAGCAAAAACTGATGTGAAAGAAGGTGACTATCACGTGCCAAATCAGAGGGCCCAATGGGCCATGCGCTCACGCGCACGCTGGAGGGCGGCCGCCCTAGCGCCGTCGCCGCCGCGCCGTCGCCATCAGCTTCTACATTAAGTAATACTTCCTCTGTTTCATTTTCTTAGTCGTTTTAGGACCCAAATTAATTGTCTAGGTGCATGCAATGTTGCATGTATATCTATATATAGATGAGTCTAGATTCATTAAATTATTGTTGCATTTGCATTAATCCTAAAACGACTAACAAAATGAAACGGAGGTAGTAGATATTAAGGAAATAAAGATTGGAATAAAATAGGAAATCAAATAAAGGATTTCTTTAGATGCAAGTCTTCCCGGACTATAAATACAAGAGACTTGTAATCATTTAGAATTAATCGAGAAAAAATTAAAGGGGTATCACCCAAAAGCTCGCGCTCTCTCTCTCTCTCTCACCCCGCGCCCCCTGCCCTAAATTTGCCGCCGCCGCAACCAAACGCCGCTTTGTCGCTACCACATCGCCGTCTCGCCACCACTGGGCAGCTGCCTCCGCCGTCTTCCTCCTCTTCTACCTCGTCTCTCTAACGGCCAGGCAACCACGATTCTTTGCCAACACCGGCGCCCGGCAGCCACGATTGTCGTCGGCGCCCGGCAACCCGATTGCCGCCCGCCCCCAAAGTTCGGGCAGCCGTCGCTGCTTGCCCGTCGTCACCCCGCCCTAGAGTTCTCGGCCGTCGCCCTCTGCGCCGTCGTCGCCCCCGTCAAACTCATCGTCGGCGTGTCGCCGGCCCAATCAATCCGGTTTGTGACCAATCAATCCGGAGACCCCGGGGCGATTCCCACCACCTAAGGCTTCGACGACCCGGCATCGTCTTCAAGATCGGATGGCGGTGCATGGACAATCGAGTTCATGGAGGACCTCCGTAGAATCTTCGGCGACTACGAAAGCGGTATGCGGCAAGAAGTCGCCACGGACAACGACAACGCCGTCCTCCACATCCACGACGGCCCGATGGCCACGCCCGGAAGCAACACCGCAAAGACGCGGCCATGCGATTCGGCGTGCGTGCCTCCGGCGTCATCTCAGCCACCACCGGCGGCGTCCACGCCATGGGTGCCGCCGACGGTGGCGACGTCCCTCTAGGCGCCGTCGACGTCACACCCTCCACGATCATCGACGCTGCAAGCAACAAGTACGCCTATCCCAAGAAGCACACACCGTCGCAGTCCAGATCAGATCAGAATAGGAGGCTACCACCGACGCGTCCACCCGCTACTCGACAAAAAGCCTACCCAACTAGGCCAACGTCGTGAGTCTCCAACGGCGGTGTAGCTAAGTCCCTACACCAACAACATCATCTCGACTTCCGGGAACACGGGGAGAATCCACACAATCACCATCAGGGGAGCAACACAATGACCTCGCTCGACGCCAGGCACCGGCGTCGACGATCTCAACTCCAATGTCCTTGACATTGACAACACCTCCAAGGGCGCTACCAACTTACACTACCCGGGCACCAACACCGAGGATGACCCCCCATTGGCGCCAACGACGTTACCCACGACGTCCTCGTCATCACCATGCTGACCACCGGCACCATCGACGACAACAACGCCACCCCTACGGGCGCGGCCATAGGAGGGAACAACATCGCCCTCATGAGTGCCAATGACATCACCGGCGACCACAACATCTCCATCGGCGTCACTACGCGCGACACCCTTGGCATCGGCGATATATCGCCAACAACAACGACGCTACCATGGGCACCACGAATGGCAACAAAGCTCTTAGGGCGCCCGGCGCGATGAGACCCCCGGCGTTGGCGCACTCATCCACTCGCCGACATTCGACGGAAACAAGAATCGCTACACACCTGTTGGACATCCCTCGGACTTCCACCATGGCGGAAAACGTCAACAAGCAAACTATGGATCTCATCGCGGCCGACACGGCAAGTGCTTCATCGACAACCCCACTCCCGCGAATCGACTTCTTGATGACACCGGCGCCAGCCGGGCTCGGCGGCGCCTCCATCGGCACGCGTCAGCGGAACATCGGCCATAATGAAATCTCATGTTTGGTTTGGAAATTGATGACACACTTGTGGACTAATCCTTTGCTCTAAGTGATGACTTTGAGATAGGATTAGATGGATGACAAGGGAGCATGATGATCATAAACATGGACGATGATGGTGGACATGATGGATCGTCAAGCTCGGTGATCGGCTTGAGAGGAACCCGGAGATCAAGGCAAAGGTATACTTGATAGGGTTTTCCTTTTGGTGATCAAGACACGATAGAGCGTGTGATCACATTATAGGATAGATAGCCGACTATCAAGAGGGGATGCGCGACAATCCTTTTATGAAGTGCTTCTAGGTCCAATTGACTTGCATATTGCATTTAGGACATGAGAGCACTAACTTCGATCTTGCCTAACTTATCGACGTGCTAACATTGGTGATAACGTGGTCATCTTGACGTGTTGGCAACCCTTGGCAAGAGGCGAAGCAAGTTTGAAGCAAAAAGCAAAGAAAAGGAAGAAGATCAAATGCTTTTTTAGGGTGACCGGATCTTGGCCGCGGCGGCCGGACGCACCGGCCGTGGCTCCGATCGGTCGCGTCTAAGCGAGAGCTCTGCGAGCCGCGATTTGGCGGACGCGTCGGCCGGAAGCTGCGCGACGGACCGCGGAGGTGGAGTGCCACCATGGGCCCGACCCTTGTTGGTAGCGGCCGGAAGATGGCCGGGACCGGACCGGACCGACCGGTGGTTCTGGTCGATCGCGTCTGTCACCCGAAAGAGCCCAATTTGAAGCCAACGGCTCTATCTCGTGGTGGAGGCTATATATATGGGTTTGCCCGGTTTCATAGTCTCTCTCTTGCACATTTGAAGCTTCCAACTTGCTAGTGAGCATTTGATACTCCTCTCCACTCATCTCTCCATCCATTAACTCGAATTCTTGGTGAGATTGAGAGTGATAGAAGTGCATTGCATCATCGGTTGCATCTAGAGGCACTTCATCCTTGGAGAAGCCGCGGGATTCTTGTTTTCTTGGGAATTTGCCCTGGTTCCCTAGCGGCTTGGAGCAAGAGGCGGTGTTGAGCTCAAGTGGAGCTTGTTTGAGGCCACACCGGTGGTGATTGTGAGGGTCGTTCCTTACCCCGCGGGGAGATTCGCGAAAGGAGCACTAGTGGATTGCTCGTGGCTTGTTGGACCCTCTCTTGTGATCGTTTGCTTGAGCGCCCATAGGGGTTTGGCACCGGCCATTAAACAGCACACGTCAAGTGAGTGTGTCGCCACAACGAGGGGACTTAGCGTCTTGCAAGAAGCACGTGAACCTCGGTGAAAAATCATCGTGTCACTTGTTCTTGCTCGTTGGAGATTTCTTTGTGATCACGGTGATTGGCTACAACCTCGACACTACATCGGTGGTATTGTATTCTAGAGCTCCTTGCATTACTTTGGTAGTATATCTTGTTAGGTTGCTTAAGTTGAGTAGCTTGTTTAGTTAGCTTAGCCTTGTTAGCTCCTAGTGGTAGATTTAGTTAGTGTTTCTTGTCCACCTAGGAGTAGCCTAGCAACCTAGCCTTTGAGTGTGATTAGAGATCATAGATTTGCTAGAATTGCTAGAAGGCTTGCATAGCTAGCTTGAAGCATTTGCTTAATTGCTACGCCGTCTTATTTACTAACCGCCTTGCTAAGTGTTGTTTGTAGAATTTTTAATAGGCTATTCACCCCCCTCTAGCCATTAGGACCTTTCACATAACAAAGACATGAGGTATGCCGCTATCCACCTGATAATAGCGGTACTTCTCTGGTTCATCAGCATGCCAAGCCAGGCGCGCCCGGGGAGGAGGCTGGGACACCTCCACACGGTGTCTCCCTTGCGGCTTCAAGCTACCCATCTACGGCGACCTCATCAACAACATAGCACCAACAGGACTACATGAGGACTAGTACGACTACATCTATGCTTCCAAGTTCGCCAACAGACTCTACAACCTACCAGGGGAGGCCCTACAGCGGAAGGAGCCCCGCACGAAGGGCACAGCAATCAGCCACACTCATATCCTCAACACCCCTCTGCCACGTTCATCGCACAACTCAACGAGGCAAAGGACATGATGACATCGACAACGACATCACCGGCGTAACTTCGGCTATGGCAGCGGGAAGACTCAAGGACCAAATTAGTCGGCTCCCTCGATCATGGATGGCGACATGAGGTACATGCCACCCACATTGTTTCCCTACCTCATCGGCCTCGTCACTACCCCGGCAGCTCTCATCAATCCTCAACTTGCTACACCGACCAACAACAACCGACATGGCACCGCCGGAACCATCACGCTCAAACCGGGTGCAACGGCTTGGGCGCCACGCAAGGTGATTGGCATTCAACTCCCGACGACCGCCAACCATGCGGGCATCACGACAAGCACCGGTGATGGTGGAGTGCCCACGAACTTCTTGCCATCGGTGCCAATCTTCTTCCTCGACAACCACCGCTACTACGCCTCAGAATTATCAAAGGTGCTACGGGATGTTCCCCAACCAGGTGGGATCCTTTTGCACACTGCGGAGGTTGGCTTTCACCCCTCGACATACGGCACCGATGCACCATCCCGAGCAATGGAATTCCATCCATTGAATCGGCATCGGCAAAAGGTCGGCGTCTTCATCTTCGACCAGCTCATTCCCTCAACACAAACAATCTTCAGGCCGTGCTACTTTGATCAACCCGTCAACAACAATAGCCGTGCAGAACCACAACGCGAGGGCCTTGTCGGGGAAAGGGGAGAGATGTCACGTGCCAAATCGAGAGGGCCCATTGGGCCATGCGCCTGGCGCCAAGACGTTGGAGCGGCCGCCCTAGCGCGTCGCCGCGCTTGCCAGTCTTCATCAGCTTCTACATTAAGAAATGGATATTTAGGGAATAAAGATAGGAATAAAATAGGAAATCAAATCAAGGATTTCTTTAGATGCAAGTCCTCTCCGGACTCGGGTTTCAATAAAAAAAGTCTTCCCCGGACTATAAATACAAGAGACGTGTAATCGGTTGGAATTAATCAAAAAAATTAAAGGGATAAAAGCTCAGCGCTCTCTCTCTCTCTCTAGCACCCGTATGCGCCCGCCCTGCCCTAGCCGCCGCCGCCACCGCAACGCCCGTCGCCGCCGCCACATCGCCGTCGCCTTTGCCCGGGGCGGCCGCCCGCCTACGCCGTGTTCCTCCTCTTCTACCTCGTCTCCAACAGCCCCGCAACCCCGATTACGCCGCCCGGCAACCTTGATTGCCACCAACACCAGCGCCCTGGCAACCCCTGATTGCCGCCCGCCCCGGCAACCCCCGTGCCTGCTCTAGAGTTCCCGGTAACCCCGATTGTCGCTGCGCCATCGCCGCCCGCTGTCAAGCCCGTCGTTGACGTGTCACTTCCGCCCAATCCATCCGGTTTGTGACAGTGACATTCATGTGCATGCTGACATTTATTTGTAGAAATTGTGCAAAAATATTTTAAATACTCTCATCTGATATTTGAAGTATACCAGGATATATATGTTGACATACCCTATTGTATATATCACTGCAAATTCAATTATTTTTTATACAAATAAATATGAATTGACAGGTAAAAAAATTAGTAACATTGATTCATATTGTGTTTGAAATGGTTTTATAACACATATATATAGGTGTCTACTAGTTTGTATAAACAGTCTGTGCATATGCACTTGTTGACGAAATAGTATGGGATTCCCAATTAGTATACAAAAACACATACAGATACAGTAGTATAAGCAAACAACAGGGTTCGCAACACATATAGATACAGATATATACGGTGGCTTTTGGCTCCATCGAGATTCTCAGAAACAAATGGTGCCCCGCAAATGTAGCTACAAGTTGACAATCAGGTTCCCAAAACCAGCGCCGTGATGAAGCTAGCAAGGGTGTCAAGCATGCCAAATTATTTCGTTTTCTATTTAAAGAAGACCGATTTCGACCGATTTTTTTATGTCTAAAAACGGAACAAAATGTCGAAAAACGAAACCGGTCGGTTCGGAATATTTCTGTTCCGCTTTCATCCTTACCTGCGATCTCCCCAAACTAGTTCTCAAGCATGCCGTCGACATTCAGGGCGCCGCCACCCACATCGTCCCGGTTGCGGTAGCAGGACTCCCAGCTGCGGCGAGCCGTCTCCTTGAGGCACGCCACGTGCAGGTCAACAACAGCTTCTTCGCCGTCTCCTTGAGGCTCTCACTTATCAATTTGTCTGTAGAGATTGAAGGTGGTTGTTTTGTCACTAGGATCTATCATAGGTTGTAAAAGATACTTATGTACCTGATATAGTGCATCTTGGTCAGCCGGCAACAAATGGTTTGTTTAGGTTGCCCTTCATCTTGGTTTGGTTTAATGGGTGATCTTTGAATCAAGAAAATGTGACGAGGATTCCCCTGCTTTGAGTTCCTAGAGCAGTCGGATTTGATATCCCCTATCCATCCAGACTAGTCGGATATTTGATATTCACCACGGTGTTCTGTGTATGTGCTTGAGTTTGGGGAAGCAAAAATTGATGTGAAAGGGAGGTGACATTCATCATTCATGTAACATGCTGACATTTATTTGTAGAAATTGTGCAAAAAAAAATTTAGATACTCTCATCTATATTTTAATAATACCAGGATATATATATGTTGACGTACCCTATTGTATATATCACTGCAAATTCAATTATTTTTTATACAAATATTATTTTTTATACAAATAAATATGAATTGACTAGTAAAAAAATTAGTAATATTTATTCATATTGTGTTTGAAATGGTTTTTATAACACATATAGGTGTCTATTAGTTTCTACAAACTAGTTTGTGCATATGCACTTGTTGACGAAATAGTATATGATTTCCAATTAGTATACAAACACATAGAGATACATTAGTAGAAGCAAACAACAGGTCTCGCCCACACATATTGGCTCCATCGTCATTCCCAGAAACAAATGGTGCCCGGCTAATGCAGCTACAACTTGACAGTGAGGTTCCCAAAAACCAGCGCCGTGATGAACCTAACAACAGTCTAGTTTCATAGGCAAATGCTCCTCAATGTGCGTGTCTTCCAATGAAAGTTGCAGCTCTGAAATGGTTCGCAATGCATCATAGTTGGTAGGCATTTGTGTATAAAATAGTGGATTTCCAGTGTCAAGATCTTGAAAGAAATCAAAATCCTCTGTTGGTAACTCATTTAAATCCATCCCAGCTACAACCTGCAAGGACCTGCAAGTTACAAACAACAATTATATGTTATTTTTCAAGTACTGCAAATTAGCAGGCAATTACTCACAAAACTAATAGTACTTTCATAGGCAAATGAAAGTAATTCCTAGCTGAAAAACTGAATGTGTTGAAAGCAAATGATAGCATTACAAACAACAATTACATGTTATTTTTCAAGCACTTTACTGAATGTGTTGCAATTATATGCACTGATGCTTTTCTTTTTCATGCATGTTGGATAGCCATCTCAAGGGACCAGCAATGTGAAGGCCAAAGGGAAGGCACCAACAAAGTGAAGGACGGCTGGTGAATTCCTCATGTTAAGGCAAGCTGCTATGAAGGCATGAAAATCTGTGGATAATACCTAGCAATCTGTAACTATCCTACCAACCTGTTACTTCTAGTAATCTGTCAATTCCAAATGACATGTATAGTAGCAATCTATCACAGTCCCATAGAAGGATCTAAAGCAGTAAGAAGGAAGCAAATTGGGATTACAACTAACTTGAAATACAACTAACTTGTAGCAATCTGACTTGAAATACCTGATTTTTGTTGCCTGGATGGATGTTCTTCAATACTGGATGGATGTTCTTGTCTGGATCATATTGTGTTCTGTAATTTTCAATTTGGGAGAGTTTTTTTTGAGTATTGTTTGTTCGTAGATGGGGAAGAACCTGTTGATTGCTTGGGTTGTTGACTTCTTGGGTGAGAAGAAGGTCACCTGATCGGATCCGTGTCTGGCGGCGGCGGAGAAGCCCTGTCGGTCTCCGCGTCGCACGTTTGGGATTGTAGGGGAGCCCACGCCTGGGAGGACAAAGTCGCACGGGGAGAGTTGTGCGCGCACACGTCTCCTGTCTAATAAAGCGCGCGGGATGGGGTGTGTGTCATGTGTCAAGCGGGGTCAAGCGCGGGTGTCAGGCGGGCGTGTGTCAGGCGGGGTCTGCAGCCGGAAGCAGGTTTACCTGCGCGCACATGCTGTAGTCGAGTCCTAAGTTTTAAACCTCATTTTCTTAATTATCTAATATAAATTAAAGATGCATACCTGTTTGCTTGATGAAGGAACAGGAGGGGTCGTTCCCCTCACCCACACTCATGCATCCACACACCCTGATCCTGCATGCGGAGAGGTGATTCTATTGCCGCATGCTCTCGTGCTCCCTGTATCTCCTGCATGCGGAGAGGTGATTCTATTGCCGCATGCTCTCGTGCTCCCTGTATCTTGATCTGGTTGCCCGAGTCCTTTGGTGAATTGAGATTGGTTTAGACGGGTTAAGTGTGGAGGAGCCGTCATTGTGCTTGACATGAGTTGTTACGTCGTTGGAATTGAGATTGATTTAGATGGGTTACAGGGGTGTATAAGATTGTGTTTTTTTATTTGGTTATAGTGACTTTTTCTTTAAGAAATTTATTTTATTTATTATAATGGCAGAGGTGGGTAATTTTGTACAAAAATAGAATAGATCTAATGGTTAAAAATGGTTGATTCTTCTGATTTGATGGTTAGATGTTTTACGCAATGTGAAATTTTCTAGCATTTATCTATTTTTATAGCGGCGTCGTGAGAAACGGGAGCCTCCAATTACTAATAGTAAGATAAGATGCGCATCCATTCTCAGTTATTTAAGTTTGTATCTCCCTTTGAAATCGATCCGCTTTATATTACCCGCCGTGTTTTATTTTTCGTATATATGACACCCGGGTGTTTTGTCAAGTTGTAACACCCCGGATCCGCACCGTTGATTTTATCCGGGTCGCCGTTTTGAGGCCAACCGATCTAGTGTGACCGTTTTGACGTTTGTTATGTTGTTTTTGTCTCCTCGACTGGTGGGTCCCACATGTCGGCGCATCCCCCCGTTGTATCGTTCCTCATTTCATTTGTCCGTTGTGGTTCGTCTTCTTCCTCGGAGGCGGCGAAGGTGGGGAGTCTGCTACGGCGATTTATCGTTGCCGCCTAGGGTTTGGCTAGGTAAGTGGCTCCCCCCGATGCTATGCTTTGCATGATTGCTCCTATTTCGGTGCCCTGATTTTGTATTTGGTTGTTGGATTTTGTGTTGTTTTCGCTCTCCCCTCAATGGAATCTGGGTTCGTCGGACGATTTTCTCTGGGGTTGTGCATCCGGGCCGCTCCGCCGCCGCATGGCGTGGATTGGTGGTGCTCGTTTGTCGCATGGCTCCGGCTCCTTCTTCGCCGCATGGCGGTGGATTGGTGGTGCTCGTTTGTCGCATGGCTCCCCTATGTTTGGTGGTTCTCCGGGCTATGCTTCCGACGCGGTCTTGCTGGTGGTGGTGGTCAACCGTCTTCTTCGTCGACGGCGACTTGGACTTCCCCACGAGTTTTGGTGGTTTTCGTTTGGTGTTTGCTCAGGTATGATCCTTGTGCTGTGACGGTTAATGGTAGGGTAGTTGCCAATCTGCCCGCGCTTGTGTGCTGTTGGTTGGTTTGGGGATGCTTCATTTTGGTCGAATTTTTTCCTGAAGGATCTGCTATTTCCTCGGGATTGGAGGCTGGGGTTGGTGATTGATTGGTTGCTCCGGTTGATTCAAGCTCCTATTAGTTGAGGAGTATGTATGCAAACACTTTAAAGTGCTGGTTAAAAATAGTATAATTGACTATTAATTCTCATGATTTATGGCTAACTCTATATTTGCATGTAATGTCTAGCTAAATATAGTTATTGCTTAAGAGAACATTTGCAGCCCAGGTTGTACATTTTGTCCTATTTTTGTTCATGTTACCTGTGAGGTATATAGCAACAATACTGAATGTGACGATTGATTAGCTATACATGAGCAGTTTTTGATGGTCCTTTTTTTTTTTTCTTATGTATATATGTTTGAAAGTTGTTTGCTACTCCCTCCGTCCCCAATAAATGACGTTTTTCTTTCCTTAAAACATCTACCGGCAATTATATATTAAAATAGGATTAATATTTATATTACATAATTAGTATCATTGGAAAGATCTTTTGATCTAGTTTTTTTAACAAATTTATTTGGAGATTTAAATCTTCTACGTATTTTCTATAAATCGAGTCAAACTTGTGGCACGAAAACCCAAAACGTCGTTTATTTTGGGGACGGAGGGAGTACTTATCATTTGTAGCATGGAATGACTGTTTGTTTTCCGTTAAACTTGTGCTTATGGATTGCTAATGCTTTTTGCCTGTGAGATATATGTTAATTTATTATAGAGATTCTCACATTTATGCCTGAATTTTTTGTTACTAGATGGCACCGAAAAGATCTGCTCCTGTTGTTGAGCTATCAAGTTCTGGTGGCTCTGATGATGAAGATTTTGATGATGTTCAATGTGCTCAGCGAAACCTTTTGGTTTCAGATTCAGATGTATCTCTTTCACTTACCGAGGTTTGTTCTGTAATTGGTTATAAGATAGTCAATAATATGGGTCAGATTACTATATGGTATTCCCCTATATGTTCTGTCAGATTACTATGCCCATGTTTGCCTTTCTGCTAAATGGTTATGGTGTAATAACGTAATTTTAAAAGCTAACTGATCATATAGTTATTTGTATCTAAGCTATATTTATCTGAGATGTATATTTATCCCTTAATTATACCAATCTATTCAATAACTTACAGTGCGCAATATAGTGTAAATATAGATATCATACACTGTAACTACATGCAAAATTTATCTTGTTGGTATATTTTAACGGTGTGCCCTCTTACCATGTGACAGAAACCAAGTATCTTATTTTTTTCAGATGGCTCATTTGGAAGGGAAGTACATTGCCAACCAGATGGCAGTGTCTGCTTATGTCTCTGAGATCGTTGGATTGGATTATGGTTTTGCAGTCTAAGCTGTTATGGTCTGCTTATGTCTCTACTTATCCTGGGAACCTTTTTTTTAATTGTATTTAACTATGGATTTCATATATATGTACCCTTTGTGTTTAATAAATGGATTTCATATATATGTACCATATAGTACTTTGCAGTCTAAGCAAAGTGGTGCATGCATATCAGTGTGCTTTTTGCCAGCTTTTATCACTATGGCGCTTTATGACTGCATGCATGTCAGTTATCTAAGTGTGGGTTGGTTTCCCGCTTGTCTCTGTCAGGGTTCTTTGTTCTGTTTCTTTACTCTGTGTTCAGTTCAGTCCTAGTTTATGTGTGGTGTGCTATTATTGTCAGCTAGTCTGCTATTTTTTTTCCTAACATGAAGGTGAATTATTCTAGGATGTGCATGTTGATATCTAATTTTTTCTACCTCAACCATAGCTGTGGCCTGCGCGCTCCTTGTTTGCCATGGTAGACCATAGAAGCACAGCCTAAACTCCTGACTCATTGTACATGTGGATCTCTCCATGTTAATTTTTTTTAAAAAAATTCTTGTGAAGTGGATGTTTATATGTAAGACCTTATTGAAATAGTCTTGTGTACTAAACTTGGTTATTCTCATTCCTCTAGGCCCTACTTCTTGCTAGGTCTTGAAATGAGTGTTATACATGTCTGGTTGGGCCTGCAGTTGTTGTCGTGGCTGCTGATTGTTGAACCAAGATGGACATATCGCTTCCATGTTGAATTGGCTCTCTGCCTTGATGACATCATCATAGTAATCTTTGCATGTCTTTGGATTATCCTTTGGCTGTATGGTTTGTCTTTGCCTTTCCTTTTGACATTTGATTTGATTTTGGTTTTAGATTTGATTTTGGCTTTGGCTTATCCTTTGGCTATGTCTTTGCCTTTGGCTTTTGGCTTAGCCTTTGCCTTTTGGCTTTTGCTCAGCCTTTGTGTTTGGCTAAGACCTTATTTGAATTTGACCTTTGATATGATTTTGGTTTAAGATTTGATTCTAGATTTGGCTTAGCCTTTGGCTATGGCTTAGCCTTTGGCTTTTTGCCTAGCCTTTGTCTTTGGCTTAGCCTTTGCCTTTTGCTTAGCCTTTGCATTTTGCTTAGCATTTGGCTATGGCTTAGCATTTGGCTTTGGCTTAGCCTTTGCTTTTGGCTTAGCGTTTTCCTTTGGCTTAGTCTTTGGCTATGGCTTAGCCTTTGGCTTTGGTTTAGCCTTTTCATTTGCCTTTGTCTTTGGCTTTGGCTTTGATTTTGGTTATTTATTTTGCTTAGCTTTTGCCTTTGACTTTGGTTTTGGCCTAGCTTTTTCCTTTGACTTTGGCTTATGGTTTGCCTTTTTCATTTGTTTTGGCCTATTGTTTTTGTTTTTAAAAGTTTTTAACCCCGCCTATGTTTGTGCACATTTCATGTTTGTTATTGCACATCATAGCAGGTCCAAAGCCCTGGTAAAGGGTGATGGAAAACTTTTTAAATTTTTCAGGTTCCTTTCTTCAGGTATTTAAGGGGTTCAGCTGTCATAGAATTCGGTAAGCTTTCTATTCATATAGCTTTGCTAGGTTCTATCGTCGATTTTATTATATGTGAAGCAATTTTGTTAACCCCGCCTATGTTTTGTTTTTGCAAATGGCATGCGAGGACTGTTGTGTCTGCCATCAGAGAAGGCAAGAAATGAAGGAAGCAGTAATGTCTGCCATCAGAGAAGTTAAGTTCCAGGTTCAATTGATAAAATTTACAGTATGAGATAGGGCAATTTATAGTCTTGTTATCAGTGTAATTTTTAGTCTTGGTGGGTGTAATTTGTGGGGGATCTGATATGTATATTTATGGGTTTTGTTGCCATCATGTTTTCCACAATTATTGCATTTCTATATGGTTTACTCGTCATCTTAGTTGTCCTGTGTGTTGGACAAATCCATTTGCTGTCCCTAATATAGGTGGTTTACTTGTCATTTTAGTTGTCCTGTGTATTCGGTTGAATCCATCCTGTTGTAGTATTTTGAATCTGACTTTGTTTGTTCTTTTTGTTATGTACTGCATCGTGAAGTTTGGTGGATGGAGGAGCTGCAAAGTGCATCAGTGGATGTGCCTGATGAACATTGATGCGCATATCTTCATAAAATGTCAGATACATCCAGGTGTTTATTTTTATTGCAGCCAATGTGCCTGATTCAGAGTTTTTGGATGTCAAAAACATTCAGATTGTTAGTGTTATTAAAATCTGGGTGTTTCAATATGAGAAAACACCCGGATGTTTTTGGATGTCAAAACACCCAAATTTTAGTCTCCTGGGATCTGGGTGTTTTTCTATGACAAATCACCCGGGTGTCTTTGGGTGGCAAAACACCCGGCTACCAAATAGACAACTACGTTATATGATACACGTCATGCAATCCTCACGCGCCAGGGCGCGAGATTACCACTAGTAGGCAATAATAACGCATGGAAGGAATGCATCGCAGCACATGCACCCCACTGGCAGCTTTGGCAGCTTCCCAGTCACGGGATGATGACTGCTAGTTTGGTCTCCAGTCCTATTCATTTGAGAATCGAGCCCAGAGGAAGCAGTTGCGATGATATCAACCATAAATGGCAGTCGCTGGCTTTTGCAGCTTCCACCTTGTGCAGCTGCAGCCATGCTGGGATATCCATATCCAACGAAAGCCCACCTGCTTCTCTTCTTCCAAGCTCAGCTCTGCCTCCTGTCCTCCCTCGGCAGTGGCGCCGCCGCTGGCCTCTTTTCAGCTACGACTTCTCCATCCCGGACCCCGGCGGCATCCACAGCAAGGACTTCACGTACCTCGGCAGCTCCATCCGCTGCCAGACCGAAATGTGCCTAGCCTTTAGCGGCAGCAACCGCACCGGCCGTTTCTTCTACTCGCAGCCGGTGCGCATGTGGAACAGCCGCACTGGCAAGCGGGCCAGCTTCAACACTAGCTTCTCGTTCGCCATGACCTTGAAGAACCCGAACGGCACCCTGCCACAAGGTCCCGGCATGGCGTTCTTCGTGGGGCCGTTCCCGTCGAGGCTACCACCGGACTCGGGCGGCTGGCTCATGGGCCTCTTCAGCAACCCGGCGAGAGTGGACACCGTGGGCGTGGAGTTGGACACGCACTGGGACCCCGGCTACGACCCAGACGACGTGGCCGGCGGCGACCACGTCGGCATCGACGCGGACGGGATGCGTTCCGTCTCCTATACCAGGGACCTGGCAAGAGGGGACCTCTCCGCCGGCACCGTGTCGGCGGACATCGCCTACGACGCAGCCTCCAACCTGATGGTGGTTACGGTGAGACTGGCCAACGGGAGTAGCACGAGCATCAGCGCGTTGGTCAACCTGAAGAAGCAAGGAGTGCCGCAGGACGCTGCCGTTGGATTCGACCCTGGCTGAGAGCCACCAGAACCTCGTCAAGCTCGTCGGATGGTGCACCGGCAACGGCAACGGCAGCCTCCTGCTCGTGTACGAGCTGGTGACCAACCGGAGCCTCGACGAGCACCTCCACGGCCCGGACCGGCTGCTGGCGTGGCCCGAGAGGTACAGGGCCGTCCTGGACGTCGGCTTCGCCATCGAGTACCTCCACACGGGCAACAAGGACCCCATCCTGCACCGGGACATCAAGCCCGCCAACGTGATGCTGGACGACGCGTTCCGCGCCAAGCTCGGCGACTTCGGGCTCGTCAGGCAGGTCGACCCCGGGCAGGGCTCCCTGGGTGGCACGGCCATGATCGGGAGCTGGCACTACATGGACCCCACGTGCGTCACCGCTGGCACCGTGGGCACCGCGTCCGACATGTACAGCTTCGGCGTGCTGCTGCTGGAGGTCGCCGCCGGCAAGAGACCCCACGCGTCGCTGGACCCAGAGGCAGGCTTCTCCAACAGCCTGGTGGACGCTGTCAGGGAGGCTTACCGGAAGGGGGCGGTCCTCGAGATGGCGGACGCGAGGCTCCACGGCGATTTCGACGAGAGCCAGATGAGACGACTGCTGCTCGTTGGGCTCTTGTGTGTCCAGCTGGATCGCGAGTCCCGCCCGGAAATCAGAGAGGCCATCTACTGGCTCAGAAATCCAAGTCATCCGCTACCCCAAATTGGTGTCGTCTGAGATGATGATCCACGTCGTACGTACGCAAAGTGTTGCGCGAAAGCCCTTCTGTGAGTGATTTATATTAATAAGCAGAAAGAAGTTTACCTTTCAGCAGAAGAGAAAAAAAAGTCAACAAAAAAAAAAAGAAGAGAGACGAGATTTTTTTGGGGAAAATGAAATTCTATATAAAGAGTAAAGGGCAACTCGAACGGTTTACCATCTGGATTTCCCAATGCGTGCTTTTTTGGGAAAATGATTTTTTTTTAAAAAAATAGTTTGACATCCTCCTTTACCATCTTTCCCAATTTCAAATATGTGCGCGGGTCACGCGCGCATTTGCGGCGTCGCCTTCTTCGTGCCCCGGGCCAGCGCACTCGTTGGCGTCTCGTGTCGTCTCGTGCTGTCCCGTGTTGTGGTGCTGCATTCTTCCTGCCACCTCTCGTGCTGTGCCGGGAGGAACTGAGGGCGGTGACGCCATGCGGCTGCGGGACACGGGAGCGCTGCGGGACACGGGAGACTACGCTGCCGGCTCGTCGGGTTGCGGCCACGGCTGCGCGCGTGCTGCAGTCTACATAGCCAGCAGTCCAGCCACATTGATTGGGAGTAGCCGAAAACAAAGCCAGCTGTCTGGGCTTGCTCCCCTAGCAGTTCTACATGATTGCTTGATGGAAATAGCTGAAATACCAGACGATACACGCGTAGAAACCCACACTGATAGTTAACAGGACCCTGAATAATGTTGGCAGGTTTAAGATTCATTGGGAAATGATCACAACCCCACCAACATGTCCGATACATCTAGGTTGCAGCCTGTGACGAAATAGTATGGATTCCCAATTATTATACTAACACATTCAGATACAGTAGTAGAAGCAAACAACAGGGCTCGCAAACACATACAGATACAGATATAGTGTACGGTGGCTTTTGGCTCCATCCAGATTCCCAGAAACAAATGGTGCCCCACAAATGCAGCTACAACTTGACAATGTGGTTCCCAAAACCAGCGCCGTGATGAAGCTAGCAACAGTCCCTGCAATCTCGCCGAACTTGTTCTCAAGGATGCTCTCGACATTCAGGTCGCCACCACCCACGTCCAGCCTGTTACGGTAGCAGGTCTCCCAGCTGCGGCGAGCTGTTTCCTTGAGGCACGCCACGTGCAGGTCAACAGCTGCAGCCTCCTCGCCGTCGTCCATGTAGCAACGGTACGCCCAGAACCAACAGCGTTGGCCCTCATCCTCTGGGCACAGGGCACACGGCCCCGATGCCCGCCGGTGGAGGTCGAAGGCATGGCCGTCCTGGATAATGCGGTCCGGCAGGGACGCGCAGCACGGGTGGATGTCGACGTCTTGTTCGGGGCAGTGGTAGACGAAACCCCTCGTGGCCTCCCCACAAGCGTCGCAGATCCTGTTGTCGACGGCAGACGGAGGCGGCTCGTGGAGGAAGCGGAACTCGGACTGGTTGCCGTAGCCGAACAGAGGATGCACCAGAGTGTGGAGATCGGACAGAGGATCATCTTCGAGCGCGCAACGCGTGTGGAGGTCAAAGGATTGCCCCGCGCTGCAATTGCACCTGTACCAGGGACCGTAACCGGGCTCCTTGCAGCCATCGCACAAGAACGGTGCACCGGCGGCCGTCGTCAGCTTCAGCTTGTGCTCCGGGTGGGCGGCATGGCAGATCTCCGGCAGGGGATCATTGTGCATATTGGTGGATTTCTGTTTTGACATGTTTGCTTCGTGATCAACAGCGTGCCTGCTGCCACCTTTCCTCCTATCATCGAAATCCAGGTACCGGCCGTCCGGAATGGGTTTGAAAATACCGCCCTTTGACATCGGAAAGACATACAGAAAATCAGTTTGATTAAACAAGGACATACGTACATAAGATTTGAATTAATTATTAATGCAGCCATGTTGGATTAAACTTATCCGCCTGACTTATTAGCCATTGTACAGTGTTTGATCAAGTCTGTCGAAAAGAGTGTTACGACACATCAAAGAGGTAAAATATCTATCTAATTAAACTCATCTAGTATAGCAGATATTATTTCAAACTTGGTATGTTTGAGAGAACTATTAAAATTCTATTATGTTTCAGGGTTGAGAGGGTAGCTCGAGGATTTTTGGTCCGCCTCTCGATCTGTTTTGAAGACTGGCGGTCTTTGAATGGAGGATAGAAAAATCAATATTAAGTGGCATAGGAGTATTTTGTCATTTCTATATTTGAAAAAAAAAAAAAACTAGCATTAATTTGTAATAGTGTTTCCAATATATAAATACTAAAATGCATGTATAGTCAGAGTCCAGTGACATGATGATGTACCAAAAGTTCTGCATTTACTATCAACACAGGTAATTTTGGGAAAAATCTTATACGATGGATGGTTGAATAGATTAATAGTCATACCCTTTTCGGCCGCGGCCCCCATGGCATCTCATACAACTGGCTCACAATATCCTTTATTGTAGGCCTTTTATATGTCGATCATTCTCCATGCACCTTCTTGCGATTTCGATACATTTTTTCACTTGTTTGCAATGCACTTCAAGTGATGATGCATACGTGGGTATCTCTTGTAGACATTTTTTCCAGTTGTCATGAACCTTCGAGGTCAAAACATAGATTAAAGCAGTATCGTTGCAGTTAAGATCAATGGAAATTGGAATCGTATCTGGTAACACAACATAGTACTGCCCTATTTTAAATATGGTTCCATGTTTTGAACATGTGAATCAATAACAACAAACCCTAGGAAGTTGGCACAACTAGGTGATCCGAAGGTGAGCCTCTTGTACTACAAAAGCCAAGTTCTTTTTTTATCTACTAATTAAACAATACAAGCACTATAATTTACCCCTTTGTTCCAAAAGAGTAATGTAATTTAGTTTGTCCCAAGTCAAAATTTTATAATTTGACCAAATTTATAGAAAAATGAACTGACATTTATGATATTAAATTACTTTAATGAGTTCACTATTAAATATGTATTGGTGAAAATTTTGTTTGATGTTCCAGAAATATTAGCCGAAGGTTGACAACAGATTTAGATATTGTTGCATAGTGATGAAGTAAGAGATAAACAATTTGTTTGGAGGGCGTTTTCATGGTTTTTTTTTCTCTTCCAAAGGATGGACGATTAATACTTCCTCCATTCCAAATAGAAATCGTTAGTGCTACTTGCAGTGTTGTGGCTGCTATACTGCGTACAAGCCAATTAAAGCTCAACATTGCAGCCTGTAGGCTTGGCTGGCAGCCACAGCCACAGCACTTCAAAGCAGTACTACCGATCAGGCTGAAAACATTTTGTTTTTTTCAAAATACAAAACTTTTATTATGTATCTAGATTCAGTATATATCTAAGTGCATAGAAAAAAATTATGTATCTAAAACAGCTAAAACGTTTTGTAGTTTGGAGATGGAGGGAGTAATAGACTTAGCTTCCTTTCACTTGTTTGCTTCTTTCACACAATGTGCTGATTTTCATATGCAGGAGCTGGATAGCTGAAAACTTTATAACATAAGTTGGGCTGCGTGCTTAAGCACAGACCAGAAACTAATCCTCTTTTTTCTAAGAAAAATATATACAGCATATGGAAAACTAACGCATGGTGAATCTAAAAGTGTTTTGTTACTATGTCACATGCTGTGATGCGAAATTGGTGCAGTGAGAGCTCCTAAAGTCCTAATAGAGCACTACACGTTAAAATAACATATTCTTACATTTTGAACAAATTCTTGGGCACCCATATCGGCAACATCAGAGTAGGCAGTTATTCCAGTGACGATTGTTTTTGTAATTATAACACCTAAACTGTATATATCATACTCCTTTGAGATTACTTGATAATTGATGAATTCCGGAGGTAAGTATCCACTGCAACAAAACATTAATAACATAAGAAGGTGAGATTGAGGAATGCTATATATAATTCAGCTGATTAATTTAAACTCTGTCCACCTCAGCATTACTCTTACTTACATTGTCCCTAGAGGAGTCCATGTCTTTTTGGTATTCTCTTCACCAATGAGCCTAGATAATCCAAAATCTGATATTTTTGGCATCATCTGTCCGCCAAGAAGTATATTATCCGGTTTTAGATCCAAATGGAAAATTGGAGACTCAAATCCTCTTGAAGATATTTTAAACCCTTGCAGATTCCATTAATTATTTTGTTGCGTAGTGGCCAGTCCTTGCCAAGATTTTCACCTGCAAGAGCAATCACTGCGTTCTCAATTAATATACTAACATTATGAACAATGCTTTAGTCACATGGCAGACAAAATATTGATGCAAAATCACCAACTAGAAAGGAGCTTGCCAAGGCTTCCATTAGGCATATACTCAAGGCAGAGCGCCCTGTGTATCCTTTGACAAACTATCCATTTGCCTTTATACTCTACGAGTTCTTCTTCAGCTTCATCGCAGAACCCTACTAGTCGGACAATATTGGGATGCTCGAGCCGCTTAAGGATTTCAACTTCGTTTTCGAACTGCTTGTCATTGATATTACCCATGAAACGGAGCATCTTCACTGCAATCTGTTCTCCATCTTCGAGCACTCCCTGTTCATTATTAATTAGCTTTTGTAGTCTCACATACAAAGCATGTATTATTTTTATGCTTGTATGAGTTGGATTTCAAACAAACAAAATAAGTAAATAATTAAATAACTATAAGCACCATTTTGTTTTGTCTACATGAATATATAAGAACCATTTATAGTTTTACCTTAAAGACGTGTCCAAACGAACCGCGCCCAAGCTCCTGGTCCTTGGAGAAATCATGTGTAATACGTTTTATCAGTTGGTATGGTAGCTTCCTTGGACTGTTGTCACTCGTTCGCTTGCGCTTATTCATGTTTTTTATGTCCTTAAGTCCTTTTGTCTTCTACCACTGCTCTTGATTTTGCAACAAATGATTAGCCTAACTGAAAGGTAAAAGCAAAATGCACATCGATTGGTGAAAACTGAAACGAAAAAAGAAATACAGCTATATTGGTGAAAACTGAAAACACATCGGCCCTGGAAAAAATGCACATCGATTGGAAAAAAAACTGAAAACTGAAAGAGGGATGGAACGTGGCACCCACCTCCGGGAAGAGAGTCGCTGAACAGCGTCTTCCTCTGTTCTGAGAAGTAGGAGACGCCCTCCACCACTATTTATCAGCCTGTCGGCCAGTGGGAGACCCATTCCCATGGGGAGAAAAAAGGTTTCTGCGTGCCGGCATGCGTGATGCTGGCCGGCGCCCGTGCATGCGGATGCCGTCCACACGCCTGATGGTCAGGCCAGTTTTTTCGTGGGGGTTGCACATCGCGCATCACAATGTCTTGTTGCACGGGCGCAGTACTGCATCACGCATACAGGAAAAAAAAAAAAGTTTTACCGATTCCAAGCGCAGACTGGCGGCACTTCTCAGCATCTCGAAGTTAATGGGCGACGACAATCCCGACGACCAGCGTTTCTTTTAGTTTTAACTCTTATGTAATCAATATATTTTGTTACTAACCAGGTTTTAAAAAATATATCAGACTGAGTCCATTGGTCACACCAGGTTGTTGTCACCTGGATCTGTCATAGGTTGTACTACAAGATACTACACGTAACTCATATAGTGCATCTTGGTCAACCGTCAACATAATGGTTTATTGCGTGGCCTTTCATCTTTTGTTGACTTCCCCTGCTTTGAGTACCTAGAGCAGTCGGATTTGATATTCTCTATCCATCTGCACTACTTGAATATTTGATATTCACCATGGTGCTCTGTGTTTGTGCTTGTATCCTGTCATTGGTGGTGTTTGGGGGGACCAGAAATTGTTTCTCATTTCGTCCAAATAGATTTAACAAAAGGTGAAGCTATAACAACACTCCAATAAGTGTTTTTTTTTCATTAACCACAGCTGGACTCAAGGTAGTTAAATATATTTCCCACAACTGAATGGGACTTACATGGGACAAAAAAAGGGAGTAGGAGCAGAGTAAGATAGGTAAGATGAAGATGGTGAGAAAGGGAGGTGACATTTATTTGCATATGCTGACATTTATTTGTACAAATTGTGCAAAAATATTTTACATACACTACTAACCAAATGATTTTTGCGTGACACAGCCTAATATTAACCGTGGCGGACACTTCTTTTGCCCGCCACGGTTAATCAAGGGCATTAAACGTGGCGGGTGTATTTTGTTTTACGTGACAGCAAAAGTGCCCGCCACGGAAAATCGATTTTCCGTGGCGGGCACCTTTAAAAGCCCGTCACCGAATATGCATAGGCCCAAAAGGCCTAGAGCCGGGCCCGATAACCGTGCCGTATACATACCCGACACTTAGGGTTTGGCACTCACCCATTCCACTCCTCCTCACACATCCCACTCCTCCCCTCTCGTCGCCCAGCGCCGGTTCCCCTTCCTCTCGTCGCAAATCCGCCGCCAGCCCCAGCTCCTCCCTCCCCCCCGATTCCCCTTCCTCTCTCGCGGCAGCCGGCGCGGCGGGCCTCCCTTAGCCCGGCTCCCCTTCCTCTCTCACGGCGCGGCGGTCGTCGCCGTGGGTGGGTGCCGGGCAGCGTCGCGTGGGTGGCGATCTGCGGTGGCGTCGCGGGTCCGTGCGGGCAGCGGTCACCGCGGGTGGCCGCGTTACCCGGCGTCGTCGCTGGCGCTCCTCCCTCTACGGTGTCGTCGCGGTGGCCTCCCTCCTTCACGCCCGGACACCACGACGGATCCGGGCGCCCTTCCTCTACGGGCGACACCCGGCGAGGTGGCGGAGGCCACGAAAGCAGATCCGGCGAGGTTGCGGCGCCACGCAGCAAATCCGGCGAGGTGGCGGCGGCCACGCAGCGATCCGCGACGTCCGGCGAGGTGGCGGTGGCCACGGCGCAGATTTGTCCGTCCTCGATGTCGGGCCCAAATCCAGGTCCGAGATGGGTTTGGGTTTAGGTTTTTATTATTTTTAAATTTACCGTGACGGACAACAAACGCCCGCCACATTTGCTCCTGATTAACCGTGACCTTATGGGGGTGACTGACGCCTTTGCCCGCCACCGAAAATCTTTTCCGCCCGTCACCTAAAACCATATGGTTAGTAGTGATAGTCTCATCTAATATTTGAATTATACCAGGATATATATGTTGACATAACCTATTGTATCACTGCAAATTCATTTTTATATAATAAATATGAATTTAATAGTAAAAATCAGTAATAATTATTCATATTGTGTTTGAGAATGGTTTTATAACATATAGGTGTCTATATTAGATTGTACAAACCAGTGTGTGCAGATGCACTTGTTGACGAATAGTATACAAACATATTCAGACACAATAATAGAATGTACTTGTTGACGAATAGTATACAAACACATTCAGACACAGTAGTAGAAGCAAACAAATAGGTCGTCCCACACATATTGGTAGTATACATACGGTGGTTTTTTTGGCTGCATCGAGATTCCCAAATGCCATGGTGCCCTGCAAACTGCGGCGGCTACATCTTGACAATGAGGCTCCCAAAACCAGCGCCGTGATGAAGCTAGCAAGGGTCCCTGCGACCTCGCCAAACTTGTTCTCAAGCATGCTGTCGACGACATTGATGTCGCCACCACCCACCTCCGGCAGGTTACGGTTGTCGGCCTCCCAGCTGCGGCGAGCCGTTTCCTTGAGGCACGCTACGTGCAGGTCAACAGCCTCGCCGTCGTCCATGTAGCCGCGGTACGCCCAGAACCAACGGCGTTGGCCCTCGTTCTCTGGGCACAATGCACACGGCCGCGACGCCCTCCGGTACAGGTCGACGGCACGGCCGTCCTGGATGATGCGGTCCGGCAGGGACGCGCAGCACGGGTGGATGTCGACGTCTTGCCTGGAACAGTGGTAGACGTAACCGCGTGTGGGCTCGCCACAAGCTTCGCAGACCCTCGTGCCCTCAACAGGGGACGACGGGGCCTCCTGGAGGAAGCGGAACTCCAACTGCTCGCCGTAGCCGAACAGCGGGTGCACCAGAGTGTGGAGATCGAACAACGGATCCCCTGCGAGGGCGCAACGCGTGTGGAGGTCGAAGGTATGCCCCACCGCGCCGCCGCTGTGGCACGTGTACCTGGGCCCGTAACCGGGCTCCTTGCAACCCTCGCACAGGAACCGTGAGCTGGCGGCCGTGGTCAGCTTCAGTTTGTGCTCCGGGTGGGCGGCATGGCAGATCTCCGACGGAGGATCCTTGTGCGGCGATCCTAGCATTAGTTCTTCCATATCCATACTTCCCCGTTCGGTTGTTTCTGAGCCGGCCATTCCTGGCCTGGAACTGTTCCCCGTCCTGCCCTCCTCCTGGACAGGGGACGACGGGGCCGAGACGAAGGGGAACTCCAACTGCTCGCCGTAGCCGAACAGAGGATCCAGAGTTTGGAGATCCAGATCGGACAGAGGATCAGACAGACCATCCAACAGTGTTTGGAGATCCAGATCGTCCGTCATCAGCTTCAGCTTGTGGTCCGGGTGCGAGGGATGATGGCAGATCTCCGACGGAGGATCATTGTAGGACGATGGTTCCGTCAAGCTGAAATATTTTGAGGGAAATGACGAGCTGAAATATAACGTATCCGAGCCTTCAAAACTTAGCTTAAATAAATTATACTCTCTTCATTCAAAATTATAAATTATTTTTATTTTTTAGATTTTGCTATGTATTTAGAAATGTGCGTACCAACACTGGTGTATCAAAAGAGTCAAAATGACTTATATATTTTTTTTATTTAGAGATGTTATTTTTTGAACAACTACTCTAACCGTTATCAAACATAATAAGAGAGTACATTAGATAAATGCACCCCCTCACTTAACTTCCTAATTTAGTGAAATCCAATTCTATTCTCTATGATAAAAGGTGGACCTTCAGTTCAATTATACAAAAATATGGCAAGTTCTGAAACAAGTTGCCGGGTATGAAAAATTTACGTGTCATTTAATTTAGCATATAATATATGTCCTACAATTTCGACTGTACCTTGCCTCCTCGTCCGACCATTCCAGAAAACAACTTCCATTGCATAGGCGTAGGCGTCGGCATGGCACCGGAACACTCCTCAGAGGGACCTAGACACATTCAGTTCGATTAAACAAGGATACGATTTCAAATAATTAAGTAATGCAGCGACATAAATGCAGACCGGTATTCTGCCCCAAGGCTTCTTGCACCACAGTTGGTTAGAGGGAGACGCCTAAATATTTGGCACCTAACCTATTCAAAGTGGTGTGCATGAAGAACAGGACGGTTTGCCAAGAGTTGAACAATGGTAATTGGATCGAGATCACTATGTACACGCATCACAGGTCTAGGAGTTTATTGGTCTATGGATTAGATTGCAAGGAGTGCAATTACAGCCTAACACAACTACATGGAAATGGACAGCTAATGGAAACTACGCCACCTGCTCGGCGTACATGATTTATTTTCATGGATCACACTGGAAATTCCAGAAACTGATTTGGAGAGCACAAGTAGAAAATAAGTACAACATTCACACCTGGATCATCTGCACAACAAAATCTGCAAAAGAGAATTTGACCCCATCAGGGATCATTGTCTTGTGTAACGCCCATTGGAGATGGGGATACATTTATCATTGTTGTGCCCCTTTGCAAACGTTGTGTGGGATCAGATGCTAACTAGGAAAAATTTATCTGTGCAACTCCCATAGCAAGACCACGCCTCCTTGTCCGAATAGGGAAAAAACTGGGGTGTGCACCTCGCACACGCATGCGTGTGCACCCCAGTAGATTCGCACCACGTGTTGTGGGGATCATCGTTGCCCAAACGGTATTTTCTATTTACTATGAACAAGGGTATTTTTGGGAAAAAAAGTATTATACCATCGATAGCTTTGATACAACTGATTAATAATGGTACCTCTTCCATCTCAATCTCATCCAATTGGCTCACAATATCCTTTATTGTAGGCCTTTTATGTCGGTCATTCTCCATGCACCTTGTTGCAATTTCGATACATCTTTTCACTTGTTCGCAATCTATTCCAAGTGATTCATACCTGGCTATCTCTTGTAGACAATTTTTCCAGTTCTCATGAACCTTCGAGGACAAAACACAGAACAAAGCAATACAGGTGCTGTTAACGTCAATTAAACGTGGAATAGTAGCTGCTGTAACAAAACATAGTACCCTACTTCCCTATTGCACAAATGGGTTCATGTTTCGAACACGTGAATTAATAACAACAAACCGTAGGAAATTACTGGCACTGTTTGGTGATCCGAAGGTAAGCATCTTGCACTACAAATTTTGAGCTTTTTTTTAATAACTTTAAGCAATTAAACAATATAATAAGCACAGTTTGTAGATTGTAGAGTCTGTGCTACAATTTATCGCTTCCTTATAAATTGTATGATGTTTTGAATTTTCAAAATACGCAAGTTTTGCTAACACTTAGATATACACTATGTTCAAATACATAATAATAAAATTTATCCGAAAAAGGCAAAACATTGTATAATTTAGAGTGTTACAACATATGAGAAAACCAACTAAAACAAAGGTAAACCTACGAGTATTTTGTTACTATGTCACAAGCTGAGATGCAATCTTGGTGCAATGAGAAGGTCCTAATGGAACTCCCGTATGTATTGGTAGAAAAAACGTTAAAAATAATATATTCTTACATGTTCAACAAATTCTTCAAAGCCCATGTCGGCAACATCCGAGTAGCCTCTAATTCCAGTGATTATTTTTGTAATTATAACACCTAAACTGTATATATCATACTTCTTTGAGATTACTTGATGATTAATGAATTCCGGTGGTAAGTAGCCACTGTAGAAAAAACATGAATGACATAGGCAAAGTGAGATTGAGTATTGTAGTACTATTTAGCTAATTAAAAACTCTGTTCACCTGAGCATTGATCTTACATTGTCCCTAGAGGACTCAGTGTCCTTTTGGAATAATTCACTTCACCAATGAGCCTAGATAAACCAAAATCTGATATTTTTGGCACCATCTTTTCATTTAGCAGTATATTATCTGGTTTTAGATCCAAATGGAAAATGGGAAATTCCAACCCCTCTTGAAGATACTGTAAACCCTTGCATGTTCCCTTAATTATTCTGTAGCGTATCTGCCAATTCTTACCAAGATTTTCACCTGCAAGAGCAAACATGGCATTCTCCGTATATAATGAAGCTATGAATAATTTTTTTTCAGATGGGAGACAAAATACTTATGCAATACCGTAGTCACCAACCAGTAAGGAGCTTGCCAAGGCTTCCGTTGGGCATATACTCAAGGCAGAGTGCCCTGTGTAACCTTTGACAAACTGTTGGTTTGCCATTGTACTCTAAAACTTCTTCTTCAGCATCATCGCAGAACCCTACTAGTCGGACAATATTGGGATGCTCAAGCCGCTTAAGTATTTCAAATTCGTTTTCGAACTGCTTGTCATTGATATTACCCATGAAAGGGAGCATCTTCACAGCAACCTCTTCACCTTCCAACACTCCCTATTCATTATTATTAATTAGCTTTCGTAGTACATATATACAAAGTTGTCTTATATTTATGCTCGTATGGGTTGGAATTGAAACAAACAAAATAAGTAAATAAATAGCTATAAGCACCATTTGTTTTGTCCACATACATATATACAACCAAGTTATCAGTTTTACCTTGAAGACTTGTCCAAAAGCACCGCGCCCAATCTCCTCGGAGAAATGATTTGTTATCACTTTTATCTGTTTGAATGGTAGCTTCATTGAAGTGTCACTTGTTTGGTTGCGCTTGTTCTCCACGTTGTGTGGGTTTACTCTTGTATAGCTTGTTACAGGCACCGTAGTGTCTTCTTCACTACTACCACTCCTGATGCTTTTGTGTGCCTGCCTCCATAAGGGGTGAGGTTCGATGCGTTGTGATTGTCTGAGTTGTACTGTACGCAATAGGAACAAAAAAAAAAAAAAGATAACTAGTTTAGCAAATTGACAAGATATGTGTTCATTGTTCAACAGCAGGAGTACTAATCCATGAAGCTGCTTCATCTCCTGAGCATACCGGCCGGCTGTGGTTGCTCAGTTGCCGTCACCATCGTTGGGTGTGGCCGAAGGTATTCTGACGTCCCAACCAAGTATTCTGTTGGTGTCAAAAGGCCAAGTTACTGTATATATTCAACAAACGAGATCAAGCAAACTCAGATCATGGTGTGGTGCGTTGCTGTACTACCACGGGAAGTCTGTGTGTTGGCAGGCTTTGGTTCCGCGGCAGCCGCCTGCGCCTGCTCGTCCTCATTATTCGCCGTCCGGCCGATCAACCATCCTGTGTATCGACGAGGATGACCGAGCAGTGTATATATAATATCAGGAAACCAAAGCTGATTTGAGAGAGCGAGGGATGAAGCGAGATAGTGAAATCTTGTGGCACCTACCACCGGGAACAGAGTTGCCCATGGCAGATGGACGGATTTGTGGCCCAACGGCCTCCTCCCTCCTCCTGCTCGAGGAATACCACTCTGAATTCTGAAAGAAAAACAGAGTAGTCGTAGTTCAAAGAATCCCACCAGACATCAGTAGGAGATAGAACTAATTCAGTCATAGCCAAGATGTTACCTCCTAGCCAAGATCACAGTGGAGAACTGAAGATGAAGGACTGGATCTCACACCTTCTGAACACCGACGGGGCGAAGACCGACTTTTGCTCGGAAGACCGAAGGGACGACGACCGCGTTAGCTGCTATAAGTCGTAATAGCCCTGTTGATTCACGGGTGGCCTCTTTCTTGCAACTAGCCCTGTTCGTTCACAGCCTGTTTGCTAAAATCCCGCCGCCGGTTGCAAACGGCGGCGGCTGGCCCGCACCGCTTGCAATCACAGGTTGGACCAGTTTAGCTGGTCCTCTAACCCAGCCCGTGAGTGGCCAGTTTGATTGAGTTGGTCTGGTTTTTTTTGCCTGCGCAATGGTATTTAACTGGGTTGGGCTGGTTTGGTTACACTGGTTCTACGGTTCTATTGTTGCTTTAGAAATTTAGAACGCTGACCAGTGGCCACTTTGTTTATTCAAATATATAAAACTAGTTAACGTGTCAATTGTTTGTCTATTTTATATATTCAAATACTTGTATCAACCAATGCTATTCAAATATATAAAACTATTTAACGTGTCAATTGTTTGTCTATTTTATCTATTCAAATACTTGGATAATGCTAGTAAAATTCAGCAATATAGGCCAATTTATGTTCTTAATGTGAGTTTTAAGATATTCACTAAAGTAGGCACAAATAGGCTTAATTTGGTGGCTCAAATGGTGGTGAGGCCAACACGTCTGCCTTTTATACCCGGTAGAAATATAATGGAAGGGGTCGTAATCTTACACGAAACCATCCATGAACTTCACATCAAAAAGAGAGATGGTGTCATTTTCAAAATTGACTTTGAAAAGGCATACGACAAAGTGAAGTGGTCTTTCCCGCAACAAACACTAAGAATGAAAGGTTTCTCACCCAAATGGTGTAGGTGGGTTGAATCAATGGTCACTGGAGAAAACGTGGGGATTAAAGTGAATGATGACGTAGGTCCCTACTTCCAAACCAAGCGCGGCCTAAGACAGGGAGATCCTATGTCACCAATCTTATTCAACATCGTTGCTGATATGTTAGCTCTTCTAATTAATAGAGCGAAAGCCGATGGTCAAATAAGATGTGTACTCCCCCACCTTATAGATGATGGGTTATTTATACTTCAATATGCGATGACACCATTATCTTTCTTGATCACGCACGAGCAAGCACAAAATCTTAAACCGTTGCTTTGTGCTTTTGAGCAATTATCCGGGTGAAGATCAACTTTCATAAGAGCGAAATCTTTTGCTATGGTGCGGCTAAAGAGATGGAAACATTTTATACTAATCTCTTTGATGCAATACTTTGGGAATACCCCTTTAGATACCTAGGAATCCCCATGCACCATAGACAACTCCTGAACTCTGAATGGAGAAAGGTGGAAGATCGTTTCAAACAGAAACTCTCTTGCTGGAAAGCAAAATACTTGTCATATGGGGGGAAACTAATACTGCTTAATTCAAGACTAAGCAAAATACCTATTTTTATGATGTCTTTCTTTGAGATCCCTAAAGGAGTGATTAAAAACCTCGATCATTATAGATCAAGGTTCTTCTGGCAAGAATCTTCAGGAAAACATGGATATAGACTTGCCAGATGGGACATCTTATGTCGTCCTAAAGATCAAGGGGGACTAGGTATCCTTAATTTAGAACCCGCAAAATAAGTGTCTTCTAGCCAAATGGTTGGCTAATTTGTTGAACACGGAGGGCATGTGGCAATCTCTTTTAAGGAATAAATACCTACAATCTAAATCCCTAACTCAAGTGACGTACCAAACCCAACGACTCTCATTTCTCGGAGAGGCCTCATGCATATCAAAGATGAGGTTTTGGTTAAAGGTTCCTTCGATATTAGAGATGGAACCACCACTAGATTTTGGGACGATACATGGGTAGGAGTTAAGCCTCTGAAAGATAGTTATCCATCTTTATATAATATAGTGCGGGATCCTTACGCAAACTGTGCGCAAAAAGTGATGCATTCCAAATTCTCTAAATATCTCTTTTTAGGATGGCTTTGGTGGATAAAAAACTTACGTAATGGCTTAGTCTAGTATCACGAATCTCAAATGTCGAATTGGTGGACGGGAAAGATTACTTTAAATGGCGCCTAACCAAATCGGGACGATTCTCATCCACTCCATGTATGTTGACCTTATTGATACACAAACACCTTTTAGACATAAGAAGATTTGAAAGATAAAAATTCCTTTGAAAATTAAAATCTTTCTCCGGTTCTTGCAGAGGGGGTTGTCTTGACAAAGGACAATCTTACAAAGAAAAATTAGAAAGGGAGTTAGAAGTGTGTATGCTTTGTAATGAGAATGAAACTATCCAACATTTATTCCTAGATCGCCCCCTTTACTAAAATGATCCGGAGGATTATCTTTTTGCTATTGGACTAACCCAACCTAGATCAATTAGTCATATGTTCGAAAATTGGCTAACTAATCAAAATAAAAGGATTGGAAATATGATTTGGGTTGGAGCGGCTGCCATGTGCCGGGCTATCCGAGATGCCGAAATGATGTTGTTTTTAATCAAAAGAAATTTAATTCTATTTTGCGGGTAATTTTTCGGATGTGCGTATTGGTTACGCTCTCGGGCTCAAATTGCAAATAAGTGACGAGACAGCCAAGGAAGCTTTCTCAACGATAAGCAAGAAATTATAATTCATTGCTTTAGAGATATCCAATAAAGGATGGAAACATTTATATTGTCCGAACTAGCTTCCTGGTCGCTCTTTGACCAAGGCTTTCTCTTTTCTTTCTCGAAAGTTTGTAATAATTGGTCGTGTACATCCCCGCATGTAGAGGCCGGATATTGTTATCCATTATCTAAAAAAATCTATTCAAATACTTGTATCAACCAATGCAAATAAAATATATAAAATGTATATATTATACATTCAAAATTGCAACCTATCCTAAGAATTGTTTAGAATTTAGAATAAATTATGAAGTTAAGCAGATGTGGCACGTGACATTCCTTAATTTTGAGTAGAGACAATGCTTACTATATTCTGAGTCTGATTATAAAAATTAATGACATACATAATGTGATCACTTGTGACAAATAATTTACCTAACCTACATTGGAATTCATCAAAAAGTTTAAAAGCTTTGGATTACTAGCTTTCTTTCTTTGAGGCAAAAAATAGCATATAGACCTGCGAAAACATGGGTTATTACAAACTGTATGTATAGATTAGATTGTATAATACTACATTCAGAAGTGACGAAAAAAATGCTTGGGGATTAATTTTAAAGAAAAACAGAAGCGCTACAAGTCAAGTCAACTCAAAATGGTAATTAGGCCCCCTGCATGGCCGAGGCTTTAAACAGTTGGAACTTGGAAGTGGGGCCCTGCTGTGGGCCCCTGCCATATGGGCCCACTGCGATGGTAATGGCGGGCAACTATCGGTTGACTCGGCCGGCTCTGGTTGTCAGCTCGTCGTCGGTCGTCGCCTATTAACCTCCGGCTGGTAAGAGCTGCCGCCAGCATGGCGCCGGAAAATCCTCTCTTCAGACGAGGCAGGAGCACGCCCTGATGATAAACATGGTGCGGGCGTGGCGTCTCCTCCCCGGTATCTCGTCGTCGTCTTCATCCCGCCGGTGGAGCAGAGGAGACGAACGGTAACAATCGATCCCATCAGTCATGGGCAACTCTGTTCCATGAGGTGGGTGCCTCAAACTTCACTGTCGTTTCGCTCCATCTGCCTCTGATCGATCATATCTGGTACGTGTAGTGGCACGTGCACGTCGGGTGACTTGGTGTTCTTCGTGTAGCGGTACGTGTTCTCCGTGTCAAGATGGATGACACATTGGTACGGGACAAGACAACCGATGATAAAATGAGACGTGCATATTGCAATTAGCAACGTTATTTATACAGTACTACAAAACATGCAAATATACAACTTTTTTTTAGAAAAAAGATTACTATTTATGCTTGTTATTGTGAAGGATTTCGAAACACCTTAATTTTATTTCTTCCTCTGTCACTGTCCACGGTTTGGCATTGCTACTCTTTGCCATCGGGCCGGCTTTCTAATGCCGCAGCAGCAGAACAGCTCGCCAGTACCTTGTGGAATTCTTTTGCAAAATTTAAAATTTGGGCGATCACATCGTCCCATTTTAGTTTTGCAGTCATCATCAGTCTCGCAGTTGAATGCCGCACATCTGGTTACCTGCACAATGGAAATGAAAAATGTTGAAAGCATGCCCCCATTCACCTTAGACACAGTGGAATGGATTTTCCAAAATTGAATAACAACACAGAACGGCAAGGAATAAACACCTCAAACAACACATGTTCAAATGAACAGGCAAACATGGCCACCATGGTTATGACAAGCGCCGCGGACAACAGAACACCGGTGCCGTTCTTTCGGAGGGCCAAGGTACGTAGCCATGTCGGAATGTCGAACCCGCTAGATTGGGCCGGGAACCGACACCGCCTCGATGATCGTCGGGGAAGAGAGGGTGGTGGAGGAGGCGGTGGTGATGGTGGAGGCGTTGCCGCCGAGGTGGCGTTAGCTGCGCCGGGCGGCGGCGCCAAAGGCGGGTCGGGGGGAGGGCGCGCTGTGGCGGGCGCTTGGTGGCGGCGTCTTGGGAGGGAGGAGGGGCGCTGCAAGTGGAGGAGAGGGAGAGAGAGAGATTGGGATAAATTTTCTTTATTTGCTTATTGCCCCGAAAGATTATGGACCCTTTACTTATATAGCCTGGCTAGTGGGACTTGTATTGCAAGCAATCTCTCTAAAATATTTCCTTATAGATTGGAATACCTTTTTATAAGCATATCCTATTTATTTTCCTAATAAGGGTCTCCCTTATAGATGAGATATCCCCTTGCACACCAAAAAGTCTAAGATAATCCCGGATAATTTCCTTCTTTATTTACAATTAATTGCCGGAAGAATCCGCGGAAGGGAGGCGGAGGCGGCGCCCCCCTTGGGCCTGTCATGCCGGGCCCTATTTCTTGGGTCATGACTTCTCCCCCTTCTCCGACCGCGCGTCCCTCGCTTAGATGAAAGTCCATTCTCACACACCCGGGTGGAGGTCCGTAGCACCCGCATGATGAGCTCGACCGCAAAGATCGGCCGCCGCGGTACCGGTTCTTGAGGATCATGTTCTCCCCGGGTTTGCTTTGGAGCAAACTCCGTGAGGTAGTGAAGGTTCCCCGATGTAGCCATGGTAAATGTAATCGGTGTATGGCTCGCCCCTTCTAAGATGCCGCTTGGCGGGCAGCAAAGAAGGAGCTCCCATGAACTCCCGCCTCAAGGTGCCGATGCACCATATCGCGAGGCGGGCTCTCCAAGAACAAGAAGCGCTCGCCGGGCGTAATGGTGACGAAGAGTGGAAGAAGGCGCCGATGGTGATGTCGCGGCGCGGGGGTGTAGCGACCAAGTTCAACATCGCACCGCATATGAAGGAGCCAAGTCGAACAAGGAGGGAGAGAGCCGGGTGTGTCCCCCTCTCAAGGCATAGCCGATGTGGACGCTGTCGGCGGTGAGGAAGAGGCGATCTATGTCGCCGAGCGACCCGGCGGGGGCGACGTGGTGGCGCCCTAGGCCATATGCCCAACGATGGCGGGCGGTGCGGGGATGTCGGTGCGGCCGTGTAGGGCGCCCGGGAGGCAAGGAAGTTCGCCCCGCGAACTCCTCCCTGCAGCGAGTCTCCTAAGGTCGATGAGCGCGGAGAAGAAGCCGGGAGGTAGAAACGGCCGCCGAAGAGGAGGAGGCCGCCCTCAACCGGGCCAAGGCGGGCAACGGCGCCCGTAGTGACGCCGAGGGCGGCGCGGCGTGGGTCCGGGTCCTCCCGGTGTTGCTCGTCATAGCTGTCACGGCATCCCCGTAGACGTGTTATAGAGATTCAAAGCGCGCATGCCTTGAACGTTTCCCCCGCCTGAGAGAAGTGTCCGGTTGCCATGAAGATCCGTCCCCGAGCACCCCAGGCCGGGCGCTCCTACTCGGGAGGTGGAGCCGACGTGAACGTGTCGGGTGGCCGTCGGGTAGTACTAGAGCTTCGCGGCGTGGCGAAGTCCCACGCCACTCTTCCCAAGCTTGCCAACCAAGGCATGCCAAGGATGACATCGACGCCGGTGCATTCCTCAAGTACGCCCCCGCTAGGCAAGCCCCGAGCATTCTCGCCTTTTCCTAATCTTCTCAATCAATTTGACTTGAGTCTTTTTATATGTTTAATGCATTAAGTTTAGGAAAATGGTTGAAACCGTTGTTGGGCGAGATCCTTGTTGAAGTTTCCCTATCCTATTTATAAGTCTAGGTTAAATGCTCAATATCATGATTGCAGTAGAGAAAGCGATTCCGGTCACTTGAGAGAATGTTGTGAGCAATCACATGGGTGATTGTCAAGCCGGCCGCCGAAAACCCGATTAATAAAACATGTGAGATTGGATGGATATTGTGGTCTTCCCATCTAGATCGATTAAGGACCGATACCTTGTCGGCCGTGGTCGGTTGAACGCACTGCTTCATATAGTAGGCTCCGCCGAGTCATGAGTCACGGCTTGTGGGAATGTTAGGGGCCGCTTTGCCCGCTTTATCGCCTCCTTCTTTGGCGTGGTAGATTGGGATTGATTGGGCGCAAGCGCGGCGACGGCGTTCTTTTGGGTCGCGCGACTTGGTGGCCCGAGAAGGAGGGGGTAGCCGGCAGACGGTGACATACGACCCGTAACATCTTGGAAGTGATTAGGGCTGCCTTTTGCAAAGTAGTCCTAGTGTATGACAGGGGTATTCGCTAGCGGGTTTGCAATCGATTCGAATCGCCATCTCTCCCGGTGAGAACCCGGTTGCGTCCGACATCGTAGTTTAATACCATAATATATGTTATATTTATCATGCTGCTGTTGTTAAAATGTTGATCAAGTTACTTAGGCAGTTATTTATATTACTGAGCAAATGTTTAATCTTGGCTATACAGGACCTATGGTTATTTAGTTTAATAAATACCCTTTTAACATGGAAAAATACAAGTACTAAGTATGTGTAGGCTCACTAATTAACTTTATTTTGAAATTAATGTGAGTCACCAAACCCCGAGATAAAGCCTAGCATAATCCTTGGAGTCTTTTATTTTATTTGTCCGTAAGTCTAGCTAAGTATCCGTATTGTACTCGTGGTTTTATTCCCATTGTTGCGGGTGAGCATTTGTATTATGGGTACCGTAAGACTTGTTTGTATCCTGGCCGATGAGGAGTAAAGGCCAGGCAAGGCATTCCATATCCTTGTCTCATGTTGTTGCGGTGGTTGACTACTTATTGGCACTACCTTATATTTATTTCCGCTGAATACTATTTGGTTTTTCGTAACTACCGCCTCCGTACTATGATCCCGAAGTTTGTAATAAATGGTACATCGCACTCGATATTAATATATGTTCGAATTTGGTTTGAAATACCTGCGATTGTACTACCGAGCTCAACGATCTTGGTTGTCATTGTTGATGAGTTTGAAATCACTTTCGGAGATTTTTCGAATACCGGGTTTATATGGACTCAAGTGTGCGATTGCTTCGGTGATTACGAATTATACTTGATTTCTTATAAATTAGTCGGCTGTCACATGACCGCACCAAAGATGCATGTAGATTCGCACATGACCCAAGTGGCCAAGGAGCCCGATGGATTCGAGGACCGTCTTTATGCGACCACGATGTGACGAGGAGATCCCAAATTTTATTAGCCACCCTATGGTTACACACTAGTACCGAAAACGCCAAAGATCGGGCGCCCGGGGGTTTGACGTGGCGCGCGGGGCGCGCGCCACCGAGCAAAGGTCACGGGTTAATGAAGAAATTTGCGCTCCTCCACCGCCCGCCACGGCTAAAAATTTTTCCGTGGCGGGCGCATTAGGGATGCCCGCCACGGTGTGGTTCAAAAAAAAAAAAAACCCCACAAACCCTAGACAGGCCCGCCAAGCCCATCCATGGGCCCGCCGAGCCCATCTAGGGTAGCCAGCGCTTCGGCCGCCGCCGCCGCCGCCACCACCACCGCCGCCGCCGCCCGTGCCGCCGCCGCCGTCGTCGTTCTTCGACCGGCCGGAGGGAGGAGTGGGATCCACCGCCGCTCCGCCTTTGATCGGCCATGCGGTGGACGCCCGTAGCCGCCGTCGTCAGCGCCGGGCCAGACGCCATCGTCGCTGTCCCTTACCGCCGCCGTCGCCGCCGCCGTCGTCGCCGCCCCCACGGCCGCTGGCGTCGCCCTTGGCGGTCGTGGATCCGCCCGCCGCCGGGATCCGGCCGCCCGGAGTGAGGAGGACCGGCCCGCTGATGTGTCGTGGATGTGCCGACCCGAAAGCAAAGATCACGCCTTGCCCGACCGCCGAGATCCACGCGGCGCTTCAGCCTCGTGATCCGGATCCGGGCGCCCGCCAAGCCGAGGAGCCCGCCGCCGCCGGGGAGAGCTCCGGGCGACCGGAGGTGTTCCGGCGGCCGGAGCAAGGGCCTGAAGCCACCGGATCTCCGACACGGGCCGCCGCCGCTTGGGGAGCTTGGCGCCAAGGAAGAGGGGAGGGAGAGTGGGGAGGAAGAGGGAGGGAGAGCGGGGGAGGAAGAGGAAGAGAGCCCGCTGCTCGGGCTCCCTCGCTGAAGACCGAGGGAGGTGGGGGCGCTGTTGGTGGGGAGGCCGAGAGTGCCAAACCCTAACTTGTCAGATTTATATGCCGACGCTATCGGGCCTCGCTTTGGGCCTATCTATTTTGTGTGACGGTCCGCTTAGGATGCCCGCCACGATAATTTATTTTACGGGCGGGCACCTTAACGCAGCCCGCCACGCAAAAATAGTTTATTTTGGCGTGGGCGGGCGTAGTTAAGTTGCCCGCCACGCAAAATCAATTATCCGCGGGCGTAAAAACGCCCGCCACGAAAAAAAGCTAGACGCGGCGGCGCATTTTTCGCGGACGGGCAAAAGAGTGTCCGGTTACGAAAAAAAGATTTTGGAAGTGCTCGCAAAAATCATTTCGCTACTAGTGACAAATTATGGGACGGAAGAGCTATAGGTTGTGTAGGAGGTAACACTACCGGATAAATGATTTTGCACAACGCTTCCAAATGATTTTTCATGACGGTTATTTGAAACCGCCACGGTTAATGCCTAATTAACCGCGGCGGTTTTTATTGACCATGGCGGTTGTAAAAGCGCCATGGTAAATCGATTAACCATGGTGGTTTTATTAAAAAACTGCCACGGTTAATGTGGCCCAACCACCTAGCCCAAGAGCCCGTAAAAAAGCCCAAAAATCGAAGCTCAGATATATAGAGAGGGAGGAAGTGAGTGACTTAGGTTTCCTCTGACTCGGTAGTGTCCACGCCAACTCCCTCTCCCGTCTCCTCCCCACGCCAACTCCCTCTCTCTGTCTCCCTCCCCATGCCATCTCGCACCCCGCCTCCTCCCCTTTCGCTCCACATGCTCTCTGCGGCGGCTGGTTCCCATCCCCGAGGCTGGCGGGCGGGCTCCCCCCATCCCCGAGATCCAGCGGGCGGCGGGTCTCCTTCCCCTAGATCCAAAGGTAGCCGGCGGCGGGCTCCCCTATCCTCGAGATCTAGATGCAGCGGTGGCGGGCTCCCCATCCACGAGATGGCGCTGGGCGGGCGGGCTCCCCTTCCCGTGAGATCCGCATCCCGGCGGCGGTGGCGGGCTGGCGCCGGGCGGGCGGCGCACCCGGACCAGAACGGCCCGGGCAGCCCGGACCGGGCCTCGTTAGGGTTCGATTTGGATTTTTCTTTTTTTTATTTATTTATTTACCGCTGCGGTTATCCAGTGTAATAAAACCGCCACCGAAAATCCTTCTATTTTCAATGACCTTAGCTTGGTGGCGGTTGCAAAACGCCACCTAAAATAAATGCAGTAGTAGTGCAATCAACGTACAGGAAGGCAACAATTGTTGGCAATGACACGCCTGCTTTTCTCTTTTTTTCTGATTGCATGCTTTTTCTAAACACTTGGTAAGAACATGGTGTGGAATGTAGTGGCTAAGTTCTGGTCAGCGGTGGCGGCAGGGGCCATGCCCCCCAACAAAAAAAAAAAAAATAGTATCCCCGTTTAACAGCTAGGCAGGGGCCAGTGGTAAAAAATGATCCTATATATTGCGCCGTCAGACACTGTGAAAGGGCACAAGGAGGCCATCGCCCGTGGCGGTGAGCTCATCACGCTCCTATGGGCATTGCTGAACTTATTTGGCCTTCACTAGAGAATCAGTTCACATAACTACCAGAAGGCCAAATAATTAACAAAATTTCGTTTTGAGGCCAAATACACAAATTCAAAAAAAAAAAGTTCAGATAAATAAGGAGGTTTTTTTTCTATTGCCAAATAAACAATTCTCCAATCAATTAATAGGGTGTCACGATCCTTCACTGGAGAGTAGTAATTACAAGAGTATTTGATAGATATTGAGAAGAATTAGAGAGAATCTGGGCCGGGAATAGCAGGATCAGAGGAAAGAATAGCAGAGGTGGTTGTCGGCCAGAGAAGTCCCCTACCGATGGCCGCTCGGTCTTCTTCTATTCCTCTGTTCCTCAACGAAGACAGCTTGGAAGCCCAGACATTGGCCCATCTTGAACGCCCATCGAGTGGCCCAGTCCTCTTGAAATGCAACTTGCCCTCGAGCCGCTGCAAACCATAAGCCTACCGGTTAACACCACCCATCCATAAGATGTTTGCACAGGTTGTCATGCATGTTTGAATTTGTTTTGTCCAAGTGAGATATATGGCATACTATTCTTCCATTTTTATATGAAAGGTCTTTTTTATTTTATTTCTCTACTCCACTCCATTTAGATCCAAGAAAGGACCCAATACAATGAAATTCCACTAGTATACAAAAGAGTCTCTTAATGAAGCGAATTCATTAACAACTCAGTTTACTGATAAAAAATGGAAAAAAAACATTGCTTCCTTTCTTATATCTTGTATTTATGGTACTTTTGTCTTGGCGAGTGTTTTTCTCTTTTAACAAATGTCTAGAACATTAGATTAAGAATTGGTGGAATACCAGGCAATCCGAATTACTCTTCGGATAAGCGCAAATGTTGCATTGCCCAGTTTGTGTGGCACCAGACCAGACCTTGGGTGCTTGGTCCTCGATGTGCTGGTAGAACTGTTATTGTACAGCCCGGCCTCCATCTCCACGAGGGCGCACACCTGATCGATGATTGCATATTCAATCATGGAGCTGCCGACTTGTCCAGTGCTGGCCCCTGCTGTCCTTAATACGTATTCTAATCTCGTAGTTATCGAACGACTGTCAGCTGGGGGACTGAGCTGTGCTGAGCTGGCCGAGGCCTGGTAATGATAAGAACGTGGTCACACACACTAGTATCCCGGCCCGCCCTACGTCTCGGTCTTGGTCGTCGTCGTCGTCTTCCCTCGCCTCAGCCGCCTTGCCGGCAGAGGAGCTAGCGGCGTAGGCACCTAACCGGCCACAGATCCACCCAGCCATGGGCGACCAGGCTCCCGGAGGTATGTGTGTCATCTCTCCTCACCGTGTCTGTCTCTCTCCATGCTAGAAGCCTACCTAGAACAGTAGGTCAACGTCTTGAATCTGACATGGACGACGGCGGGCAAGATTTCCCCTCTCCTCCGTGGCATCAGATCTGCTGATCTGGCCTAGCTTCGATTAATTCCTTGCGCTAAGCACGGCTCTGGCTTCTGCTATGCACAGGCTACTTCGTCGGCCGTCCGGCCAACTTCGAGGACAAGCAGCAAGATGTCGCCGATGCACAGAAACCAACAGAGACCGTTCCTGCTGGTACTGGTAGGTGACGCGAACTTCACCGGCGTCGATCCACGCCGATTCTATTCAGTTTGTCTTGGATTTTCTACTTTTCCATCGCTGCTGAGCATGTGTTTCAATTTTTTCCCCGGTTTTTGGTCCAATTCGTAATCCTCTCTTGATTTTTGGTCCAATTCGTAATCCTTTCTTGATGTAACTATTTCGCTGGGTCTCAGAGAACGTCGAACAGCAGCCAGTCCAAGCCCCGGCGTCTGGTGGCCCGAAGAAACCCGGCTTCCTCGGCAACCTGTACCACTCCTGCACCCCCCATTATAATTAGCACATGAGCAAACAAGTTTCTTGGTAACTTTGGATGTGTTGGTTAATCTATTGTTCCTCTGCTTTCTTCAACACCAGGTTTTCATGCTTCTCCGGCGGCCGAGTGGCGGAGAGCTAGCTGACCGGCACGGCCGGCCGTGCACAGCATTCAGAATCTCCAAGATTCGAGTACCCTTTCCAATTTGTACGGCCGGCGTGAGGGAGAGGCCGCGATCTGACTGCACTGTACCTCAAGGGCAACCTCTGCTATCTGGAAAGCTGTTCTCTTCTTTTTTCCTACGATATATACCACTTATTCATTATACTTACTACCAGAAGTGTGATTAAATGTAACTATTCGTTCCACGTATGTTTTTGTTTTGATTTGAATGAATCAGCATTATATTCCTTTGCTGTTAATTTGTCAACAATCCACTCAGTTTGTGCTTGAATTGCAGTTCCTTGTTTTTCATTGGGGAGGTGTTTCAGCTCCTTTCCATCGGTACCTCTTGGCTCTTGTTCATTCCTCTCACAAGTCTTGAATTTGATGAAATTGCCCATTGTATTGTACAGTATACTAGATTTCTTGTATGGATATTCAAGGTCCTGTAGCATTGAATCAACCACTGCGTTTTTTTTAGACCACGCCGTTCGCGTGTTTTTCACAAGCTTGCAATAAAGTTCAAATAACAAGACGCCACGGTAAACAAACAGTTACGGGGCAGAACCTAATCAACCACTCGTTTTGACACCCAATCTTTTAGCTGCCAAAATTGCACAATCTAATATTTGTACAAATTGTACTTGTTCTTTCTAGAGCACCATACATATACTGTAATGTTCATTTGTATACCCGAGAAGTGTTATTGAGACAGCAGATGCAAGTTATTTGTGCATTCAATGGTACAGCTACAATTCTCTTGACTTTTGTTTACAAAATGACTATTGGAACTTGGAAGCAGGAACGGTAATATTTACCGTAACTGGAAGTGCTTTTGGAACATTGCAGTGTTTCTAATTTTCCGCAGATTGTTGCAAACCATTGTGTATTTAGGCATGTTTGACTTGAAGCTAAATTTCATATGGCACGGACAGTGATCCGTATACAGGTTTTTAAAAAATCTTGTAGCAAATGTGTTTGTGGGTTACAACGGAACATATAGCATGGTGACGTTGGATTCAGGCAACACAGTGGTAGCGGCTATTCCCAGGCCGCACACGATCTATGTAAGGACTCCAACCCTGTTGTCGACGTTGAGTCCTTTTTTACTTTCTCGAAACCAGGCACTTGCCTAGACTGCATCTATCCTATCTATCCTATAGTTGAAAACTTCGGCTTCACCAAACGTTGAAGCCTCACGCCGCGACGCACGTCCTCCTAAAATTAGAGAATCGATCCTACATTTGAAAAACTTCGGCTTCACCAAACGTTGAAGCCTCACGCTGACGACGTTCTCCTAAAATTAGAAAACTACTAAAATTAGAAAACTATAGTATTGCTAAACTGTAATCCGTAAACCATCTTCTATCCTATAGTTGAAAACTTCGGCTTCACCAAACATTGAAGCCTCACGCCACGATGTACGTCCTCCTAAAATTAGAAAATGGATCCTACATTTGAAAACTTCAGCTTCACCAAACGTTGAAGCCTCACGCCGAGACGACACGTCCTCCTAAAAAGTAGAAAACTACTAAAATTAGAAAACTATAGTATTGCTAAATCTGTAATCCGTAAACCATGGTATTGAACGGTCATGATTTCTAAAATTAGAGTTCTGATTTCTAAAATTAGAGTTCTTTAATTACACGTTTTTCTAATACTACTTCTATAATTGTAAGTATTGTTACTTGAGTTTACAAAGATAGTGTCTTTTTTCTTTGCATACCTGTCTTCTTAAAAGGTACGAGTTTAGTAAATATTTTATTAGAAATGCATCCTAAAGGCAATTAATAGATTTATCCACCTTCTTTTTGCAAGTTTAATCGATTCTTTGTGCATTCATAAAAAAATCTAATCGATATATAGTGCCTTTGATGTTTGCTCATGTACAAACGCTAACACGCTGCCTCATCGCCCCGCCTCGGCGACTTCGGGCGGCGACACCGCCGCCGCACCTCGCAGCGCCCGCCCCCTCTCCTCCCTCGCTGCCGCCGGAGGGATCCACTGAACGAGGCTTCCAAGGGAAGGCGGTGGGGGTCAGTGAAAGAAACGCCCGGCGCAAGCTCCGGGCGGAGGAGAAGACCACCGCCGAGAATGGTGTGACGACCGGCGGCGCGGCGGCGGCGCAGATCCCGGCGCCCCATGGCCGGATCCGCCCCCTTCCCATGATGGATCCGTGACTTGAGGTGGTGGGGGTGATCGGGGCGGCGGCGAATGACCGGCTCCTTCGACCGGACGGCGCTGCCGCCGCTGACGGGGCAGCTCTTCCACGGGTCGGCGATGCGGCGGCGTGTTGACCACGACGAGGAGGTATGGGGCGCTGCGGCTTTGCGGCCGACCGGCGGACAAAGCGTCGCGGCGAGGGCGGCGGATCGATGCCTTGGTAACCGCTCCAGGCCCCGGTGAAGGGGCGGCCCGACTGCGGCGGCGTTTTCCATCTTTGGGGCGGCATCTGCCCGGCGGGTGCCGGGGCTGGTGGTGGCGTGCTGCTCTTGCTGGGACGTTCTGGCGAGATCGGCCGAGGGGACGGCGGCAGAGATCTTGAGCTTGGCCGCTCGTGAGCATGGGAATTGCGGCGGTGGAGCTCCCCTCGGCCCGGGATGGCTACGATGGTGATCTTTGCTTTGCTTGTGTCGAGCAGCGTCTGTCGCGGGTTTTCGGCGCTCGGGGAAAGCCCTCGCCGATTCTTCGGTGGGATGGTGGCGGCGTCCTGGGGCGTCGCTTTCCTGTTGAGGCGCCATTCTTTGAGAGCTAGAACCACGCGGCACGTGGCCTCACAGGTGAAAACCCCGGCCCAGTTCTTAGACGGCGGCGGGCGGGCGCCACTCGGGCGTCGTGACCTCCTTGGAGGCGTCGTCTCTAGAGGCCCCTTTCGACGGTTAATGGTGGGTGCTATTGCTTTTGGTCGCTCCGGCCCGATGGCGGCAATTCCGTCGCATGCGGCATGCGACGGGGGTTGTCTACCTCTCGCCAAGGCATCTACTCTCCGGTTGGTGGCCATTGGTCGCCGCTAAACATTGTTGAACTTCTGCGTGCGACCACGGCGCTGGTGTTGCTCGGCAATTGCCGGTCGCGGTGTGGGACAACGTCGGAGGACGGCGCTTGGGGGCAACGACAAAGACGGTGATGACTTGGCTGCGGCCGATCATGGCGGGCTAGTCGGCATGGCTGGACCCACACCGGTGGGTACAACAACGTCGGAAGACTAAGCAGCGACTTCCTTGGTCTATTGGCTTGATGGTGGTGACTTCGTGCTAGGGGAAGCAACGGGATGTTTTCGAGCCACGGTGGTGGTTTTGGCGGCTTGGCACGACCTTGGGGGTGGGGCATCTCATCACGCTACTTTGACGGCAATTCAAGAAACAAGTCCGGAGCGTGGAGTCGTGTGGCGGGTGGTGTGCCCGCTGCACGAGAGATCCAACGGCCGGATGTGGCGAGGCCCCCGCGTTTGGTTTGCTTTCGGGCTCGGTGTTTTCATTCCGCCGGGTGACTTGATTTGGTGCAACAACATTGCGGCGAAGGGTCCCACCGGGCGGTGGCCTTCTCGGTGTGGTGATGTCTACCCCTTTGTTCCCCGTATCAACGCCGGATCATTTTCGGGGTTTTCGATGCTTGCAAGAGTCGCGGATGATGGGTGGAACTAGCGGTTGTGCTTCGCCTCCTCTTTAAGTAAATCGGTGTGTAGTGTTTTGGCCGTGTTCATGCCCCAATCCAACCGGCCATTGAGTATAGTTGAGTAGTAACCCGCGTTGATGTCCCAATCCAACCGGGCGTTTTTTTATTTTCCTTTTTGTATTTCTTTGTGTTTTGTACTTGGCCTTCTTGGCTTCTCCTTCTTTTTAATATAGCGGGCAGCTCTCCCGCGGTTCGTTTCAAAAAAAAAAAATGTTTGCTCATGTGAAGTTGGTAAGCATGCTACCGGTCATCAATCGCTATCCGATGGATCCATGATCTAGATTCATGCTTTGTGTACCATCGTTTTATGTGTGTACTAAGTGACAATCGGATGCCTTCTAAGCCTTGAATGTATGTATATAATTTACCGTAGATGTTGATTCAAAAAATTGTTTCATGAGATTGTTGTTTTTGAAATCTTAAAGTAGATGGAACTGAGACATCGTTGCATGACATAAACACATATAGGTTGTGATTACACCGTAGCGTTAGCACGGGCAATATACTAGTTAAGAGAAGTTGGAAAGTTTTTTCAGCCTTGCGAGAACCCTAGCGAGATGCACGAGAGCACGCAAGGCGGGCACACTAACACAAGGCACCGGGCTTAAACGGTGGAGCGTAGATAGGTGTTTCTAAAGGGATAAACTAACGTCCGACCGAAGTGTGTATCCTAGACCACGGGGCCGGTGGTCAGCGCCTATGAGGCCTGGCCAGATGGGGGCGGCGTGCGGGGAAGAGCACCCGCATGGCCTTGTGCTTGTGGTCCGGTATGTGTCCCCCGGCGGCCGAGGAGTCGGTCCGTCACCGCGGCCATCGGGGTAGACGAGGAAGCGTTGTCGGACGGCCTTCCCACTTGTTGAGGAGCACCCGGCCGGGCCCTCCTTTCCTGGCCGCGGGGTCCCCTCGAAGATCAACTTGGCCGCTAGGGCAGAGCTACGCCCTAGGATCCACTCATCGACCCGCGGTACGCAAAAAGCGGCGGCGACGAGATCGAAGCCGCCGCCCAAAGGCGAACAAGGAGTCGACGAAGGCCGTGATGGCGGCCTCGATTGATGGATGCCGCCCCTGGTGCCGAAGCTGGCCGGGCGGCGGTAGGTCCGCCGGGGTCATCGTTGCGGACGCCAACGGAAGAGGTGTCGGCCGCATGTGGGCGCGATGTCCGCCGCTGTGGTCATGAACTCGCCCGACGAGGTCACCCCACCGTCCCACAGCGCCGGGCGCTGGGCGGTGCGCTCACCGCCGTGGGCGCGATTGGGTGTGTCTGCCTTTGGCGCCAGCGCTGGTGTCCGTGGTACGAGGAGCAAACGGCCGGGCGGGGAGGCGCAGCGTCGTCTAGCGGGCGTCGGTGTTGGGGCGCGGGCCCTTGTACGGCGGCGGCGTAAGTCCGTCTGGCGTTCCGATGCAGCGGCGAGCATGGGGTGGCAGGCTGCCGTTAATTCGGCGGCGTCGACAAGGTCGACCCACCGGTCGATGCAACCTGTGGCGTCTCCGGGCGTGGTGCAGCCCGGTCCTCCCGGCTCGGTCGAAGGGCGAGTCAGGCGGGAGGCATGTACGCGGCGGCTGCTTGGCCCAGCGGAAGGAGGTGTGTCACGAACCTGGGACGTCGGCGGAGCGGGGCGGGGCGGAGGATACGCCCAGCGAAGAAAGGAGCTGCTAGCGGCCCGGACGGAGCCTAGGTTCCTGGCATCCCCACAACGGTCGGCGCTCGTGGCGATCCCGAGGGAAGCGTGGGCGCTGCTCCTACGCCGGCCCTGCAGACGCTGGAGCGGGCGACGGTGGCATTGTGCTGCAGTCCTTGCTCGATGCCGTGCTAAAGCGAGTAAGAGAGGCGTGCGGGTTTGGAGAAGAGCACCCGGGCGGCGATGTGGATCCCCGCAAGATAGTTGAAGCGGGGCCGGGCGGCGGTGGGTCGGTGGCAGCGGTGAGGGTGAGGAGCATGGCGGCGATCACCTTGCCGCGCTGCCGCTGTTTAGGGTGAAGCCATCTCTGCGCGTCGACAAGGTCACCCGAGCGGCGGTGGCAGGGTCCCTGGCACAAAGTGGCAACGCGCCGGCCACGTGGTGCGGTGCACGATAGGCGCGACAAGAAGCGGTGTGGGGACACGCGACCGGCCAGGGCCGAGCGCGAAGGCGCGGGGCACCTTGGCCGGGCGAGAGGGCACGGCGGGGCGCTGAGACCGCGGGGTACCGGGCGCCGGGCGCCCGTCCCCATCCTCCTCGCGACGGTGGAGCTGGCGTCAAACGCAGCGCCCGGCCGCGGCAGTTGCGACAGTTTACTAGATTCCTGGTATAGATATTCAAGGTCCTGTAGCCTTGGAATCAACCACTCGTTTTGACACCCAATCTTAGCTGCTAAAATTGCACAATCTAGTATTCGTACAATTGTACTTGTTCTTTTTAGAACACCATATATATACCGTAATAATGTTTATTTGTATACCCGAGAAGTGTTTTTGAGACAGCAGGTGCAAGTTATATGTGAATTCAATGGTACATCTACAATTCTCTTGACTGCTGTTGACAACTGACTATTGGAAGTAGGAACGGTAATGCTTACAGTACATTTGGAACATTGCAGTGTTTTTTTAATTTTCAGCAGATTGTTGCAAACCATTGTGTATTTAGGCATGTTTCACTGGAAGCTAAATTTCATATGGTACGGACAGTGATCCGTATATAGGTTTTTAAAGAATCTTGTAGCAAATGTGTTTGTGGGTTACAACGGAACATATATATAGCTTGGTGACGTTGGATTCAGGCAACACACTGGTAGCGGCTATACCCCTGGTGTCGACGTTGAGTCCTCAATAACATATATATTAAATTGTCAGATTTAATTTAACTCTACATCAAACCAAATTACTTGACTAAAAAAGTGTCAGATTTTATAGAGTTGGATGACTTATACTTTTTAACTGCGCAGTAACACCGTAGGTCTGTACTAGCCTAGAAGTTCAGTCTCACCGTCGTGATCGCTGTTTGCCAGCTCTTTGTGACACTATTGCTGCCCAAACCAGATCGGCCGGTGATCGCGGGGTGAGCAGTTAGCAAAGTCACGATTCACGAACTTGCCCTAGCTCCTAGCTAGCGAGGGAATGGTGGGATACGATTGTGTGAACCGCATCCAGTAGTATACACTCCAAGTTCAGGGACACGATGGACCGTTACACATGCCACAAGCCCACAAGCGGACGAAGCCATAAAGAAGTCAGTCAAGGCCTAAAAGCGAACAAGTCCAGAAGCCACAAAGGCAGGCGAGGCCCAAAAGCTAATGACGGTTCAAACTTCTATCTTCTTCGTGCAAACGTTCAGGCTTCAACAGCTGAAGAGCAAAAAACAGCATATCTTCTACCTTCAGACCTTAACCATGGATACCGGAAGAACTTAGGGTAGGTATCTGCGGTGGAGCTAAGGTAGGGTGAGTGCCCTACCTTACCCTACCAAGCCCTCCGCCCCTATCATCGATGCAGGCTGGATATTAATATATATTCCTTTTTCTTTAAAAAATTGCAAACTCACAGAAACGCTCGTGGAAGCGCGAATAGCGCTTCGGTAGAGGCTCTACCGAGAGCCGCTCGGTATAACCCCGTTGGTGACTTTGTTCACGGGAAGAGGTTTACCGAGAGCTCAAACCTGGGCGCCGGTAGATCGCCTACCAAGGGCCACCCCCCTCTCGCCAAAGCTCAATAGACGTTGACGGCGCCCCTCCGTGAGACGCCAAGTCCACCGAGAGCTCCCCTTGACAAAGCAACGCCCACTTCACCGAGCTCCCCACCCCCCCTCACCGCTCGGTGAACTTTATTTTTAAAAAACTTTAAAACCAACTCTACCGAGTCTTGTTAGTGGGGCTCTCGTTAGAGTTTAATTTTAAAGAAATAGTGAAACATCTCTATCGAGAGCCGCGTCATGGGGCCGCTCGAAGAGTTATGGTCGGTTCAACGAGAGCCAAAGTGGCGCCGGTGAATCAACCATAGCTCTCTACCGAGGGCTCACTTTTATCGAGCTAAACTCTCGCAAATCTGGGAAACTACCATAGTTTACCGAGGGCTCACTTTATCGAAGCGTAACTCTCGGTAAATGCGGGAAACCGGGGTTCCCGGAACTCAATTTTCCCCTTTTACCGAATGTTGTACTCAAGAAAAGTGACCATAATTTTTTTTTTTGCTCGTTTTTTGCATTCCGCCTTGACAAACGTAACATATAAGTCATTTATCACATCCATGCATTGATACAACTCATTTATCACATATATATCATATCTATGATCCAAACATAGATTATGTCATCCAATATCCATCACAAGTCATCAAGTCTAGTTCCACTACTCATCAAGTCATCAAGTTCCACAACTCATCAAGTTCCACGCCATCTCATCAAAAGTCACAAACAAATCCATAAAAAGTTACCACACGCCCACCACAAGCTCGATTGGGTTATGTTTGGACATGGGCTAATCCAATGTCAACATGCACTACGGATGGATATCGCATAAAGGTGGTTTCCCGTAAGATTGGAGACCCAAATACACGCCCAAAATTTCTAAAAACGTCGTCGATTCACCATGTCATCGTAGTTGTGAAGCAAAGAAGGATATATTAGTTAGAACATTGGTCTACATTTGGGAGATCTGTACACTCAAGATCGGTAACCTACACTTCACCGAGTTATTTCTACAAGACCGCAAAAGTGAACTTGTTGTGAAGTTGTAGTAGAAGTTGTAGCTGTAGTAGAACATCTTTTGATTGTAGTGACTTGTTTTAAATTATGGAGGAGTGGATGTGATATATATGTGACTTGTTTTAAATTATGCAAGGTTGTATGGATGTGATATATATGTGACTTGTTTTAAATTATACAAGTTTGTATGCATGTGATATATATGTGAATTCTTATAAATTGTGAGAACAAGGGTACAACACCGAGTGCTCTCTAGGATGTATTTTGGATTTTGCTGATTTATTTGATGAAATGCTGGTTGATTAAAGTTACCTTCCTTTTTATTCTGCATCCAATTCTAGTTCTATATATTATTCAACTTGTATATATAGTTGCATGTATATACATCTGGTTGAACAACCTATGAACACCAACCGTAAATTTATTAAGTGTTGTGAACTGCAATTCCTCTAATGGTTCCTATGGTTTCGGTGGTATGTCTATACGATTTTAATCTTTTGGCGGTTAGTTGAGTCACTACCGATAGAGGACCTCTACTGAGCCCTAGAGCCCAATGTCTAGTGCTCGGTAGAGTCTCCTACCGAGCCGCTCTCGGAGAAATCATGCTTTCGGTAGAGCTCCTTCTACCGAGACAAGCCTACAGAATGCGGGGCTCTCGGTAGAGGGTAAATTCACCGAGAGCCAGCCCTTTGTAAAGTTCTCGTCCTCGGTAGAGTTGACGCCCGCCCGCAACGGGTATGTTGTTAACTCTACCGGAGCGTGGTTAGGCTCTCAATAGATTATGGTCACTCTACCGGCCGTATCTCGTGCCATCGCTGGAAGCTTTTTTGTCGAGAGCTCGCCCAATGGCTCTCGGAAATTGACCATATCTTTTTTTTTTTTCTGTTTTTTCATTCCTCCAAGCCGGGCTAGGAGCGGTGTCTCCAAGAGTAACAAGAAACTAACCGCTCAAGACGATCTCCAAGTGCCTCTAGATGCAAGACTAACGCAAATGCACTTGGAACTCAACTCTCAAGAGTTTAGCTCACAAGCAAAGGATGAGAGGAGGAGGGAGTGTGCTCAGCTCACAAGTTGTTAGAATGATTGAAAATCGCAAGAGAGATGACCCAAGCCGCCATCCAACTATTTATAGCTCCACCTTGAAAAACTAGCCGTTGGAAGAAATCGCGCATTTAAACACACGCGCCAAACGCTGCCTCGGGCGGGTGTGTCTTCCCGCGTCCCACGCTCAAAGCGCCCCTTGCATGCGCTCTCCGCCGGCGCCGGGACGCGTCCCGCGCCGCCGTGCCTCCTGGCCATGGCGGTCGCGCCCGCGACACCATCTATCTAAAGCGTTTGGCGCGCCATCGGCCGCGCCCGGCCGCGATTTCGCAGACGCTCGGGCGCTGCCCTCCGCGACGCCTGCTCCACGGCGTTAGGCGTTGGATATGGTTTGACCAGCGCCCGGCGCACGTGGGTCACCGACGCTGCGTCGGCGCGTTGACACGCCGCCGCCCGAAGCTCCAACGCTTGGGCGCTGCGTCGCACCCACGCCACCAGGCGCCCGGCGCCCTCTCGCAGAGCTGCCGAAGTCCATGGCCTCGATCACAAGCTGTTCCAACTTCATTCCATGTCGTGCCATGACTTGTTCCAAAGATTTTCAACGAAAAGAACCTTGTCATTTCATGTGATGAAGAACTTCATTCCATGTTGATCTTCAAACGTCATTCCATGCGGCGATAAGACTTGTTCTTCATCCACCGAAGCTTCCACACTTGTTGTTGATTGCCAACACATCGAAGTCCATCTCGATAGCACGGTGTTAGCATTTCACAAAGGTTTTAGACAAGTGCGGTTAGCTCTCTAGGTTAGAATGTATGCATATGAATTTGAACCTAGAGTCACATGAGGATCAAAGTGTACGGAAAGTTTCCCCTCTTTATAGTACGGCTTATCGATCTTAAACCACTCACACCCTCTATGGTGTCTTGAGTGCAAAATCAAATGGCCCTATGGTTATACCTTTGCCTTGAGCCCATTTGATCTCCAAACTCCACCAAGTTGGACACTTGATCACCTTTTGGATCACCTCGATCCATCCTCCATGATCACCATGCTCCAACCCTGGCATGACCAATCTCCAATCTAAATCAACCACTTAGCATAGAGATTAGTCCTTAGGTGTCACTAATTGCCAAAACCAAACTAGAGATCTCCATCCGTCCCAAACCACTGCGCCGCCAAACCGCTGCCCCATCCCAGGCCTCTATGACTCATCTCCTCATCTGCATCTCGCACAGGCCCTGGTGGCGGCACGCCGAGGGCGTCGTCGAAGCGATCCTTTGCAAGAGGTCTCGCAGACACAACAAATAAGCGTCATCGAGGAACCGTAGTTCTCGGTTCGGCCGCTGATTGGCGAAGTCAGCGGGAGACGGGAGTGAGCGGAAGGGGCGACCGGCCAGGGCGAACTGCATGCTGTGCGATCGTGAGACTCAAAAGCAATATGGCGTCGGACAAAGCGTCATGACCGGCAAGGCAAAGTGTCGCGGGGGGCGGCCGTGTGGGTACGCTTGGTCGCTCTAGTGAAAAAAAAAAAGGGGAGCGAAGAGAAAACACAAGAGGAACACGCGAAGTTTCAGATGTTCCTTGGGTCCACTTGTCAATGTAATGTAAGTAGTAAATGGGTCCACATGTCAATGTAAGGTGGGTAGGAAGTTTTTCAGTAACAAATGTTTCCAATTTTTCACTCCTTTATAGCATAGATTTGAGTTATCAATCTTACTCGGTGTGTTTGATATATATCATGCAGTAGTAAAGGTGATGTGTCTAGTAGCGAGATAGCTACTCCTTTATAATTGGCACTTAGGTCCCATTGTCTCTGCACTCTATTCCTAGTAATCAATATATTAAGTCCTCAAAATACAAATTTATCGAGCATTTATACTGGAACAAGACAACTTTATCTACATGTGCATATGAGAACAGGACAAACTATGTATTTTGTGGATCCATTTGCCTTTGTTATGCCTACGTGAGGTGCAACTTGACTGGCTTGTCTTTGCAACCCTAGAGATGGGGTTTCAGACTTGTAGTCGCTGCTATGAATACTCTAAGTTTTAATGTGCAACCCCAGAACCCCTGGGATTTTGGGCCTCCTGGCCGACACGTGTCATAGGGGCTCGTGCTTCCATGCGCTAGACTGAGTGGCTGGAGTAGTGTAGTAATTTTTGCAAAAAAGACCCATAAGCTTTCTCGTAATTGAACTCGCAATCCATAATTTTTGGAAAACACCCCAGTGTCCCCCCCACGCCCCAGCGCCCTCCCGGCCACCACCGCTCCGGTTCCCCTCCCTCCCACCGCCCCTCTCCCCGTGCACCGGCTCCATGCCACTGCCGCCATCCATCTCCTGTGGGCGCCTCCGGTGCCACCCGGCCGCCTCTTGCCGATCTAGGCCGCGGCATGGAGGCGTCGAGTGGCGGCGTGTGGGACGCTGGCGGCAGGCCGCGGCGCTCTAGGTGGCAGTGGTGGTTGTGTAGGCGACGGGCGGCCAGAGCTGCGGCACCGGAGGTTTTGGGCGACGCTGTGCCGGGAGAGAGCTGGCGCTGGCAACGCCGCACCGAGCTGCCGCAGGAGCGGCGGCAGTGTGCGGTGGCGTGCTGGCCAAGGAGCCGGAGGCGGCGTAAGGCGGTGTGGGGCAGAGGCGTCAGGGTGGGTGAGGAGACTACGGTTTCATGTGTGCGCTTGGGATGGACTGGGCTGGGCCTTCCTCTTTTGTTTGCCAAGCAGCACGGTGGAGCACGCCTTCCGGCCTTGCAGACTTCGTAGCCCGCAAAAGTTGCTGTGAAGATAACAAAATCAAAAGAATAACAATCAAGGAGACTAGGATGAGACGAACTGGAACCCGGAAATCAGACGGATATTTGTGGTATGAGAGGTTTAAATAAGTGTTTTATTCTTGCTTGCCTCCGGGCCTCTCCGCTCGAATACAAGCTGAACATGCATGGTTAACAATTTTCATGACACGATACAAGTAAGATACTGGGACGGATCATATCGTTGTTCGGGTGGAGATCATTGCCGGGTCGGAGCGCTAGCAGCAGCAACAGTCATAGAGGTGAGGCATCTACTTTCTGCATAGCTGATCACAGCAGCACCAGCATTGGAAAAGTGAACAGTAGCCACCAGTGTTCTCGATGCTTTCGTCCTTGCATATATCCGAGCAGTCGTAGTCATTAACAGATCCCCAGCACGGCCCTTTGTAATTGCCACTCAGGTGGTCCGGTTCGTTGCAAGCAGCGGAGACCGACTCTACATGGATCCGATCCAGCCATGTAAACATTTATGCAACAAATAAAGGTCATGTGCTATCTGATCCAGCCGTGAGTGTGTGTACATACCTCCACTGATGACGAGTAAGAGGATGACAAGTAGGAGAACGCCAAAGACATTCTTTTGCTGAAGGCGTCATTGCTTGTTTCTGGGTGGAAGTTGGTACGTGGAAGAAGATTGAGCCAGCAGGCAATCATATATATACATATCCAAGAGCCGCGTACTTTGGACAAACAAAGGAAAAATTATCACTACTCGACGGGCGGATCCATCGGACTTGCCAAGAAAGGAACCACGTGAAAGGAGTTGTCCAAAGATATATACACGCATGCATGGACGTGATATATACACGATGTATGGCGTGTCTGCAATTATTTGCCTCTTTAACATTCACTCTGCTTATTCGGATCCTGGACTTAATAATATATTTATATCTATATCTATACCTATATATATTAATAAAGATACAAAATTTCCGTTGTCCATTTTTTCTTTTGCCCCGGCTCTCGCTAACTCTATGGATGTGAAAAATTGTCCCTCATCATGTTTGTCTATAGCTCTCATATATATGACATATGTATGGCATCTTGAAATAACCCGAATATAACTAGGACTCATAATTCAAATATATGTTCCCATCAAACTGTTGCTCATAATATAGCCAAATTCAATTTTGATTTTGTTTGACCGTGTGTCACCAACCAGGATTCGTTGGTCTGGCATACCACGGCAGGTACGTAAATATCTCTGTTCTTTTTTTAGAAGATTTGTTTCTTAAATTGGATGGCATACATCGCGCGTGTCGTTGGCAACTTCGCGCGTGTATCCAGCTCGCGGACGGCAGGTTCTATGAGCTCTCGTTGGTGTTGGATGCACTTTGTTCGAGCCGATGAACTGTCCGGAGGATGGCGTACGTCGCCGGGTCCAAGGTGAACACCGATGTTGTCATGGTGCGCGGCGCAACCCGTGGCAGCTGCCAGCGTCGGTGGTTAATTACTTTGCATATCAGCAATTGATTCCTTGCCTCCTTGGAAGTGAAGCTCCGAAGAAATCTGAAAAAAAAAAAGTTACCCTCAACTTTGTAAGAAGCAAGAGCATGGTGTTTCAGAGTTAGTACATCGCCTGGACTCATCATGGTCACCAAGGAGTTTGGCTACAAACTTCCTCGGAAAAGAAGAAGAAGAAAAGGTTAGGCTACCAACACACCATTCTAGAGACAATAATGCTCAATTGATGTAGCTCATTAATTATATCATGCAAAAGAATTACTCCAGCATTCAACAATATACCACTACTTGTGGAGACTTGGTTCTGTTATTTTACTTTCCAAACTGGACTCACGCCTTGGTATGTCCCGTGACCTGAACTCATACGAGTTAGGACAACTCAAGTGTGGTGATGGTTAATAAGGAGTCTGATTTCAATATGTATCGGCCCATGAAAGCACCAAGCATGACACAGAAGCATAGGTGTTAGTGGGCCCAAGTACAAGTAGTGTGCGGAGGAATAGGAGAAAGACTTCTTTAAAACAAATAGGAGACCCTTATTGTCTCATTTGGATTATAGACAAACAACTTGGCTCTATTATTGACCATGCTCTAAAGCCATGATTCACTCGTATAAGTTAGAACACCTTGTTGTAATCTTGTTGCCCTCCATGGGAATAAATTTCGCTACTACAATTTTTTTGGCCAGCCAAAGGAGTTTTTTAGCCTATGCGTGTTGTAATCTTGTTGCCCTCCATGGTAATAAATTTTGTTACCTATAATGTTTGGCGAGCCTGGCTCGACTGGGTACATTTCGATTCACCATGCCATTGCTATGCTATTCTCACTCAACCATCAGATCCTCTCCAAGAAACAATAATGCCTGCTGCATCTGTTCACCATTAGATGTTATATCTACATCTCTAAAGTGATTTTCTTTTTCTGTTAATGTTGGAGTAGCCCCGGCGGGCTACCCCAAAAGGAGAATTACACGAGAGTCGAACACCGAAACTCTGGGCTATTTGTATTCCGTTTCATTCTGCCCTTTACAATGCCCATCGAGGGCCTTTTATACTCGTCCATATCTTTTACATGACCAAAATGCCCCTTTAACTACTCCATGTCCGACCAATATTCCGCTCTTCCCGAGGGCAGTCCAGTCTTTTTCGTCCCGAAAGGCCAACGGCTCCCTAGGGCCACCGCTGCGCAGGGGTTCGGTCGCGCCCCATTAGTCGCCCTTCCGGGGCGCCTACCACCGAATCCGCAGCTTCCGTAGCATGCGCCGGCCCAGCCACGCCCACGGTCCCTACCAAGAAAACACGGAAAGTCGCTCCGCAGCCGCGACATCCAAACTTGTCGCCGGGCCCGAGAGATCGAAGCCGCAGAGCTCGACACTTAAACCGAATCCCGCACATTCGCCATCGTGGACCGAATCAGCCGGAGGGCTCCTGCACCGAATCCGCCGACGTATCCCCGGTCCTTCGGCTACACCAGGCCGAACGTAGGGGATGGCTAGGCAAGCCCGACCCCCCCCAATGGTAGCCCCTCCGGGTCCATACGAAGTTCCCTTTCCGGGATCCGGCGCCCGAAGCGACGTTTTGGCCCCGAAAGAAACCTCCTCGAAAGGCGGGAAGGAGGCTGGTTTTAAGGTCGAATTTTTATTCGAGTAAAAGAAAAAAAGGAAAATAAATTGTACTTCAACGTAATTAATTGCGCCGCCCGTAATTTTTTGAATGCAAACCGTCGCGTCGCTCACCTCGGTCGGCGTGCCGTGCGCGCATAAAAGCCCCTCGAGGGGTATGCGGGGGTTGCCCCCGCAATCATTTGCCTTTGCCTGCTCCTGCTTTTAGGTTAGATTGAGCTCGAGTTCTGGTGCGACCGACTTCCCGCCGCGCCACGAATCAAGGTAAAGTCATCTTCCTCGGTTTTACTTTTGTTTTGAGTTGCCTAGTTTTTTTATTTAAGCCTTTTGCTAGGTTTGTTGCGTTATTTAGATGGCGTCTTCTTCGAAAATTGACTTGGGTAGCTTCGGATTTGGTGAACCAAACGGACCCGAACCAAAGCGGATCCTAAAAAACTATTCGTCCCGAAGCAGTTCATCTAGCGAAGTAGCTCTAGCGCCGAAAGTGGGTCGAAGGGAAAGCAACCGCTCGGGTGACATACACATCAAGACCAGGGATTCGCCTTCGCGCCGATGCGATCGAAACTAGACGAGGTGCAGGTACAAGGTCAGAAAGTGACCAGCCAGCCATGGACACCGGCAGATACTGATTTCGCACAACTTATTGAACGTCAAATTCTCGCGGCCAATGCTGCGGCAGCGTCTACTGAGGAGGAAGAAGCCGGAGATTACGTCAAAAGTGGCAGTAATGCCGCTCCCGAAAGGTCTGGTGAGAACCAAGTTCGCCAGCCAAGACCGAAAAGCTACTTGATCGGGCGCTCGCTTGTGACTAAAGCGGTGCTTGATGACTTCGTCACGAAAGGCATTATGGACGCCAAAACTCGCGCGGGCGCTGCCGGGCTCCGGGAAGGAAACTTATCCGCAAACGAAACCCCTTTGAAGCCCTTGTGTTTCGGGATTTCTTTGCTGCTGGGCTTCGGCTTCCTTGTGAGGCCTTTGTTGAAGGGGTTCTGGAAAGGTTCGATATGGAGCTACACCAATTGACTCCGAATGTTGTGGCCCGCATGAGTACTTTCGTAATGGCTTTAAAGATGTTGGGGGCTCGTTTGAGCATGGATCTTTTTACTCACTGCTACAGCTGCTTCATCAAGCCAACGGAAGTAAAGGATGGCGAAACAGGGGGCAATTGTTGAGTTGCAGTACGGGGCATGCACATTTATTCCCCGAAAGAAAAGAGGAATGCCGTATCTACTGCCTGCTTTTCGGAACAAGTGGCAAGACTGGACAGACTATTGGTTTTATGCGAAAGTCAGCACCAAGGAGAAAGAAGTTACTGCTACCGCTCAAGGTCTCGACCGAAGCACCTGTCTGGTCAGCCGTCTTACGGCCCTATTGATGGTACGCTCGGCCTCGAGCAATCATCAAGCTGATGGTTTCGTGGAGGCATTGGCTGCCCTTCAAGAAACAACCGAGTATCAGCTCACCCTAGATCTCGTCGAGGAATGGCTCGCGCTTTGGCAATGTCCCCTAAGCCCCTCTACCGTGTTTGTTCAGAAACCGAGGGGTGGAGGACTTAACGGTCCTCTTCTTGATGTGGTCTGGCCTTCCGGCCGACGACATACTTGGGCCGTACTCTACAAGGGAGTATGAACAAAAAAAGAAACCTTCTGGGAGAAGCGTTAAAGACGAATCGTGTTTTCAGGGCGATGGGTATTCCTGCCGCTTCCCGGCCCGATCTGGCGACTTGTAACAAGGAGAAATCGGCACGCCGAAAGGCAAACTGGGGATGAAAGGGTCTGCTAGACTCTTCCCGCTTTGAGAGTCAAAAGCGGAAAAAAATTGACGTGGAAGCCTATGCCGAAAGAGAGCGCTGATGCTCAAATCGGCCGACAGCTTGCCAAGGTTCCGGGTCGCTCGAGCCGAAAAAGGCTATCTCGATTATGTCGGTTGCTCGAGCCAGGGGCATACCAAAATGGTAGACTAACCCGCTAATTCGCAAAAGTTCTAGTCATTAAGTTTATTCTTTTGTGTATTTGGCACCCTTTGTTTTCAGATTTCAGCTATGTTGACTCGTACTTTCGATTTTTGCAGATTACCTTGAGTGATTCGGACAGTATGCCTCCCCAAAGCACGACCCGAAACAGGCGATGAAAGCTGCTCAAGCCCTGAGCATTTCGAACGTTTTCCCTGCCAAGCGGAAGTCCGACCACAAGTCCGACCAGCTGAAAGACCAAAAATGTCAACGCCTACATCAAGAGCTGTTGACCGAGAAAGCTGCTCCGGCGGCCGCAACCGCAGCCTCTCAGCCACCGAAAGCCCCGAAGGTTGCTCCTGGTAAGTCGAGATTCTACCATGAGTCCTTCGTTGTCACCCAAGAGATTGCCGACATAGTTCTTTTCGGGCACGGGACGTGGACGCTCGAGTCGTTCCCGAGGACTATGGTGAGATGTGAGAGTGTATTCGGGCTCTAGCTCCCTTGGAGATTGTAGCCCGAATAAGGAGAGAAGAACTTACCGAATTGCTCATTCTCTAGGAACTCCTTCGGACGCGAAGCTTATCGTGAATGTGGATCACACGAAGGTCCCGATACTGCCAACTGAGGAGGCCCTGGAGATCGGTCAGCAATGCGCCAATGGTTTTTCCCTCCCCGAGGTGGGGCGGGACCTTCTTTCAGTTCCGCACACGCAGATAACCGAAGCCTTGAATGTCTGCGGGGCTCACGTAAGCGCACCTGCATTTGCCTTAAGCTAACCCATTGTTGATGGTTTTATTTATAGTGGTTACCCGAGATCTATACCCTTTAATTTTTTTTTTTTTGCAGATTCTGCTGGCCGGCCGCACTCTGGCCAAACAATTTCAGATATTCGAAACTGATTCAGCTGCGAAACTGAAAAAAAAAGCCGAAGAGGGTCTTGCTGCTCAATCAGAGGGTCTTGCTGCTCAATCTGACGCTCGGAAGAAAACTGAGAGGAAGTAGAAAGACAGCGAACCTCGGGCCTTGACGGCTGAAGCCCGCGTCAAGGAGCTGGAGGCGGAGTTGACCAAGGAACGCGAACGCTTTTAGAAGACCGAAGAGGAGACGTGATTGGCCCTCAACCCTAAACCCTAAACCTTGCTGACTAGCTTCAGTTTCGAGGCCACGCCGCCGACGGAGACGTCGGTGACCGAATGGCTAAACTGGGTGGCTGGGAGGTGACCGATTGGCCCTCAACGCTCCCAGTGCTCGGCGGAACGACGATCCATGTCCTCGACCCACTGAAGCATTTTGTCAAACGCCTGCCGGATGATCAGATCCATGACTTCGTGGCGGCGCTGCAGGCGGGTGAAGTGTTCGTGGGGTGGCTCCGCGGTGCAGGGATCGATAGCTTTGTTACCAGCTGTTAGCAGCTCGCCGGCGGCAAGATGCTCCTCACACTCGATTTCGACTCAACTCCACTCCGGCCAACGATGGTCGCTTCTTCCTTTCCCCCTTCCTCAAGACAGAAGGTTCATTACAGATTGGATGGTCTGGCCAGCGGCCTAGACAATGATATTTCTACTCCTACATCTTGGTCTCATGGGCCGTGCATTGTTTACAAGCCCACTGCGGGCCATGAGTGGGCTTGTGCTTGCGGGTGCTCTTCCTGGACGCCTAGTGGCCCTCCTTGCTGAGCTGCGGGGTAGTGACAAGATGGCGGTGGCCTGGGGTCGCAGAGGTACACCGTGGAACTCGTGGTCGACCTCAAGCGGCGCGACAGGGACGCTGCAGGTGAGGTCGTGCGCGTCGCCGATCTGGGCGACGGACGTGGAACCGAAGAAGTCGCGCTCCTCTCGCGCGGGGTCCGATCTTGCCTCAACAGTGGTGACGGCCTTACTAGACGCGGGGCAGAGCGAGTCGGAGGTGGGGGTGTACTCGATGGCGCCCAGCCCCTCGACACAGACAACGACAACGTGCTCCTCCAGCTCGGCGCACACGACAAGGTCGAGGTCCTCTGGATTGTGGCCGAGCCGCTTGTCGATCTGCTCAGGTTTAGTGTAGGCGTTCTGCACAGCGTCGACAGCGACATCGCGCTGCTCCCCAGCGGCACGGAACAACGCCTGAGATGATGCGGATCTCGCGGAAGCGTCGGGTACGGATAGCGTCACAGGGAACGGGTCCCAGCGGAGCACGTCACGGGAGTCTCCATGGTTGGTTACGATGGGGCTGTCGTGGATATCGCGAAGAGTTCGGTGAGCACGCCCGACGTCGGCGAGGAGGTGCGCGTCCGCGATGGCGTACCGCGCCGAGCTACGCCAGCAGCGAGGGGGACCGAAGTCGAGGACGACGGCCGCGAGCCAGGAGTCGTGGAGGTCGTCTTCGTCGACGCGGACCTCGACGGCGGCACTGTACGGAAGAGGCTAGTGCAGATCCGATGGCATCCTGCTCGAACTGCGCCACGAGGAAGGATGCTTGCGCTTCGATTTGTACCTTCTCGCACTCGACGGTGAGCTTCCCATCGTGGTTGGGGATGCGGAAGAGCTCAACACAAGTGTTGTCGATGTCGTGGATCTCGTCCTTGGGAATTTGGGGAGCTGGCATCTGGAGGTCGACGATGTTTCCGAGCGCGGCGACTAGGCGGTGAGGACTCCCCGCGGCATCGACCATGGCTTCGTCCGCAATAGCGCTAGGGTCGGCCACCTCGATGAAGGTAACTTCGCAGTGGAGGATGTACTTGCGCTCGACGGAGTCCAGGCAAAGGACCAAGGTGGAGAATGCACTGTCAGGGAGGACCGTGGGCTTCCGCTCGCCCGAATCCTAGTAGCCGTCGGCGTGCTGCTCCTCGCGGACTTCCTGGACAACGTTGTGCGACACGTCGAGGTGGGTGGAGGTGAGACCAGCAACCACCGGGTCCATCGAGTTGGGCGCTCCATGCTGCTCGAGGGTGCCGACGCTGGGCTCCTCGACGGCAGCACCCGCTACTCCCCTGCGGAATCGATGCCGCTCTGAGGAACCAATTGCCGATCTCGCGCGGTGTCTAGACCAGCGAATCGCTGGTCCCACTTCGCTTCCCGCTCGGCGAAGAGGTTGCGGATCTCATCGAGAAGAAGGAGGGTAGAGGGAGAGATCTCAGCGGACTGCACCGAGGAATCGAGGGCTCCGGTATCAAATGTTAGCAACCTGATTATCCAACCCTAATTGATTACTGGTAACTGGTTCGATTACAAGCAGAGGAGTTTGGGAAGGAAGCAAGCACGAGATTTAGGGAATACACTAGAAGTAGTACAACTGAGGTAAAGAAGATGACAGCAGCAGCAGGGGAATCTAGGTACAGAGGAAGAGTTGTTTGAGGACGAACAAGATGAGTAGAATGGGGAAGAGAATTTTGATCCCCCCGTTCTCTCAGCCACCGGGTCCTCCTTTTGTAGCCTGAGCTCCCTCTTGATAGCTTATCATGGCCCACAGGTGCTAACAATTCCTTTTTTCTTAATTTTTTTTTTTTTTGCAAACTCTAACTGCAAGATTATGTCGTATAGACATACAACCAGAAACCATCAAGAACCATTAGAGGAATTGCAGTTCACAACACTTAATAAATTTATGGTAGGTCAGTTTGGGCATTCGGTTTTAACCGACAACTCGTTCGGTTTAATCGGTTTCCCAAAAATTCGGTTTCTAAATAACAACAAACGATCGGTTCTCAAGAAAAGCAAATACCGAGGACTTCGGTTTCGGTTTTAACCGGGTTTGTTGGTTTTAACGAAAAACCAAAAACACTGGAGAGTCGGCGCTCAAACTCCGTCGTGGTCGGCGCGACGCGCCCGCGCCCGCGCCGCCGGGCAAGCGCCCCGGAGATGCGCTGCTGCCGACCTGCGCTGCGCCGCCAGCGTCGACCACGGCGGCGCCCGCCTTTCGCGCTGCCGCGCCACACCTGCGCCCCGCGCGCCGCCCCGCCCGTGCTGCCGCTAAGCGGCGTGCTCGCGTCGCCGCTAAGCCGCCGCCGCCGCAGCCGCCGGCCTGCTCTGTTGCTGAGTTAGGGTTTGCCGTGCGGGGGTTGGGGAATTGGGGAGACGGGGATGGGGAATTGAGGCCTGTGTGGGGTCGTGCGGATGGACTATTGGGCTATGTGGGGCTGTGGGCCGTGTGGCCACACGCTTGAATTGCCGCTGCTCGATGCTACATCCTGGTCTATTCAGTTTCTATCGTTTCTTCGGTTCAGGAGAATGAAAACCGAAGCTGAACACCAAAGTTCTACAGCTCAAGAACCGAAGCCAAAACCAAAAAGCGAAAACCAAAAAACCGAGATTTCAGTTCGCTCGGCTCGGTTCGGTTTTCGATCTTCGGTTAAAAAGTGCCCAAGCTGAACGGTAGGTGTTCATAGGTTGTTCAACCAGACGTATATACATACAACTATATATACAAGTTGAATAATATATAGAACTAGAATTAATTGGATGCAGAATAAAACGAACGTAACTTTAATCAACCAATACTTCATCAAATAAATCAGCAAAATCCAAAATACATCCTAGAGAGCACACAATGTTGTACCCTTGCTCTCACAAAAGCATGATAGCATGAAATTCATGATCCCAATGCACACAACTCATTAATAGACCACAAAAGCATACACAGATAGATCCAACGGATCACTAAGCATCATCCGCCTTGATCTCCATCAACAACCAGTCCTTCCTCAAATTCTTTGGTAGTCTTAGAAGAGATCTGACCCGCCGGCAGCCATTGTCACCGCTAAGAATTTGATACGCCTTTAGCATATCATCATTGGCCAATCCATAGCTAGGTATCTCTCGAATTGCTGCTAGGATCGCATCAGATGATACTTAGCGCAGCAGGCATCGTCCTTCTTGGACTTGCAAGGAGACCGCAGCATCGAATTCATGTCATCGCCGCCTCTTCTTTTTAAGTTCTTCTCAATGTGCATCATCTGGCCAGTATGACTTTGGCCCATCATCGATGTACCATCGTCCCCCGCTACTACTACAAGTTTGATAAGGATTCAGGTAGTTGGATACATTACTGGTCATCGGATCACTTGCAGAGAACCAATCCGGTGGCGTGAGGCTGATCGTATTGTCTTGCTCCTCATATCCACCATTACAAGCCATAGTGTGTGTCGCTTCAGGCGCCCACGTTTGACATGATAGCGCCGCACAAGGAGAAGTAGATGACATGGGGTTCGTACATGCTCACGGCCAGGAACGCGAGTGGGAGCGTGGGAGGTCCTTGTAGGTATCGGCGACCGAGCTCGGTGGCGTCGACCATGCCATCCATCACCCGGTCCTCCATGGCGATGCCATCGTCGTCCATCCTCGGCGTCCACATGTTGATGGTGTAGGCGTGGTGAGACCGCTTGGCAAAAGGAGGCACCGCACCCGCAAATGGCAGCGTGGGAAGATGTTGACCAACCCGATGGCGTGCCGCCACCACCGGCCGTGGCGCGAAACCGGCCGGCCCAAACACGGAGAGGGAAGAGCCCCTGGCGGCGGCACGTAATGCGACACTGGGGCTCGAGCTCTCCTCGGCCACGTCGTAGAAACGAGAGACGCCGCCGTTGCTTGTGTCGGGCCCGGCATAAGCGTCGTCGTGTCGCCGACGGCAAAGACGCCGTGGTGTTCCACCGCTGGCGCGCTTCCCCAAGTTCGCCGTCGTCACCGTCGTACCCGCATCCGCGGACGCCACGCCACTCACGGATGAGAACACCAAGAGCTCGGCCGTCATCTTTGTGTAATAGTCGCCCTTGCTCACCGCCACCATCCGGAGCTCCGCCACGACGACCTCGTGCCGTCTTCACCCCGGCTCGGGCGCAGGATACCGGTGCAATCGATCGCGAGCCCAAGCCAACCACGATTCATGGGATCGCTGCTGTCCTCGCTTTCACCGATAGTATGGCGGAGCAAAGAACAACGGCGGGCGACGCGGAGGGTTCGGCGGCGCCGCCGCCCACGCAGACGAAATAGTCCGGGTCGGGCGACTCTCAAACCCCGTCGCCGGTTCGATCATGACCTCGATGAAGCGAGGGAACGCCGCGTCTTGGCCACACGGTGCCACAATACTTGAGGCGAGGAAGCTTCACGCTGCGTGGCCGACGCCGGGGATCTTGGAGGCCGAGGGCGATTTGGATCGGAGCCCATTGTTTGGTGCGCTGCGGCCAAGGGCGGCCACCGTCTTGGCGACGGCCGTAGGGCCAAGAGGAGCCATCGGAGTACTTCTCGAGAATCACCCGGCGTGGGTAGGGGTGGGCGGCCGACGAAACCGGTCTTTGGAGGGAGGTCGCGCCGCCCCGTTTGGAGTTCCATAGCCGCCCGCCGCCGCCGCCGCTACCGCCGACGTTTCTTTCCCTAATATATAATCCCGCTTGTGTATTGTATCTGTTTCCCAGTTAAGATGGCCTAGTTTATGAGTTTGACTAGGTCTCGAGTGGCAGAGAATAATACGACAAACCTTATTTAGTGCCGAGCATCCATATTTGGTTCCAAAAGACACTCCCAATTTAGGATTTTTAATGAAAAGATCGAGAAAACCCAATCTCCAACAACAACTCCTAATCTTTTGGCACTTGGAAAAATAAGCCCATCATGACCGTATATAGTATTTCATTAAGAGCGATAGACAAACATTAGTAGTCACCCACTCATTGGTAAGCGCCGAGCACTACAAGAAATGGTGCTTTACATGAGGATCACTTTGGCCATAAACCATCAAATATATGTCACGGCTAACTTGCCATGACGATCGAAAAAAATCGTCATGTAACTCACGTCATAAATTAGCTAGACCTAATTGAGCCGTCCACGCATTGGAATTTGTGATCGCCATGGATTCATTGTCTATCTTCTTCTATAACCAGCCATATCCAACCCGATATCCAAACCATTGTGACGAAAAAGAACATCCTAAATTAGTGCCAAGTCATCACTGCATCAACATGCTTCACAACTCATAAGATATGATATACCAAACATTGATTCATTCATGTATTAGTATGTCCACAACAGTCACATTGAACATCCAACTACATATATTGGCCTAGCTAACAACCATTAGCCCTAGCTAACAACAGTCACATTGAACATCACAATAACTAAGTTTGAACTAAAAGATTTAGTCTCTAGGGAGTCTAAATAACTAAACATAACTAAATATAAGTATCCATAAGATGTTCTACCTAAAATTCAAAACAAATATAAGTCGGTTTTGCTAGGAAGCTTTGAAATTAGTTAACTAGTTCAATGCATATATTTTTGAGAGCCCAAGAAGTAGAGCATGAGAACTAAAAACACAAAGAAATAAATAAAAACAACTGAAACAAGAACTGAGAGAAGTCGCAAATTACAAGAAGCTTAAAGGCTTACCTCGACTCCCTAGTTCACTGCATGTATTTTTTGAAAGCCCAAGAAAAATCAAGGGTACTGATGCCTTTAGGCGATGGGAATGGGTACTAACACACTTGAACAGATAGATAGAAAAATCAAGGGTACTGATGTCTTCAGGCGATGGAGAACACAAGTTAAGAGCACTATAGCTCAAACTTTTGGTCTAATGGTCTAATGGACTTTTAATGGTGGGCTACAGTTTAGATCTAGTTTCATCTCATCTTTTTTGTACATAGATCTAACCTTTATAGTGGCTAAAGTTTAGAGATAGTGATCCAAAGTAACAAGGACTAACTCAAAGAGATTATTTTTATAAACTTTAGCCTACCCCGCCTTCTTGAACCACATGTGGGCAGAAACATCCATATGCTGGCACTCCACATCAGCATTGTATATTTGGGGATGAGATTTAGACCGCTATGACACAATGAACAAAGTTTAGAGGCTGACCTTGATATGTAATTTGAGAGTACGTACCCGACCTTCATAAGAACTCACGACAATAATCTTAAAAAAACGCTAGTGAAATTTATGGGCATAAAAAACTATATAAACTGGATTGTACTTCAATGATCTTTGATACATACGACATTGACATCGTGGCGATTTGATCATAAATGATATTTCTCTTCTAAATCCTATTACGCATTTACGCGTACTAGAAACGAATGGAGGAGACAGCATTAAAGGTGTTGTCTGTCGCGACATAAATCTAGTGATGTCGCGACATAAATCTAGTGACATTAGCATGTCAATCTTGGACACGATGACACATTTTGCTATTGACCGGCGGGAGTATCCTTTGTGACTTTTTTCTCTCCTTAGTTTAATGTCCATCTTAATTCTTTTCTATTTTCCTTTGTGACTTAATCTTTATTTTCTTTCTTGTTTACAACAAGTCAACTTGGACTGTCCACAACGTGTCGATACCACAAAAAAATTTGTTCTGATCAATGCTAGCATTTCACTATTTCTTCTATTTGCATAGCACGGGCATGGATGCCTACTGAGCATGCATGTGCGTGGGAGGCAAATTATGAGAGACCTGGGCTTTTATAGATCTAAAAAGACCCCCCCCCCCCCTCTCTACTTGCATGTGGCATACACCTATCTCAAAGCAAACAACCACAACTTTGTCAGTTTGGGATGCCGTCATCGGCAACATAAGGACGTTAAGTCTTTTCCTTGCATCCGAAGCCATTGGAGGCCACTGAGACGCCAAGCCTTCCTTGCATACAAAGCCATCGGGCGGCCGCCCCCATCGTTGCCTATCACGGCCTTCATCGATCTTGTCGTCGCCTTCCTGACGTTGTGTGCCTCAGCCCGGCGTTGATCGAAGTGGGCGCGACATCGACGACGGCAGCGTGCAAATTGGCCAGAGGTCCCATCGTCATCCGCCTTTGCCTCAGTGGAAATCATTCAAGGTACGGTCCACTCTTGATCCAGTGTTCAATCCTGCTAGAGTTGAAGCATCTTTGCATAATTAGGGTATTATAGCACTTGCTCAGTGTCGAAGCATTTGTATGTGTATGCATTCACCGAAATCTTTTTTCTTCTAGCTTGAATCGAACGGGAGCATTTTGTTCCTTGTCCTGTTGCTGCTATGATGGTGCTGATCTAACTCCTAATCTCTCTGCGGTATACATATTCAAGTCAATTTCTGAACTGCTGTATAGATTTGTCCCTTTTTTTTCTTTCCTAAGAACATATTCTAATTGTCATTCTTGAACCATCATTAACTGCATTTTCAAACCATCGTTGAATGGTTGATCCTGAAGTCGTTGCTGCCAAGCTATTGCTTCAAATTTCAAAGTTGAAGCAAAACTCAGGCACAATCCCCCACTGCTTATACAACAATCATAGCCACCTAGACGAGTGCATCAGCTTTGCGGTGGCAGCTGTGAGTTTTTAGAATTGTTTGATCCGCGTTGAAATTTCTGAAAGGTGCGTACAACTCGAACTATAGCAACCAAGCAGTGCAGGCACAGTTGCATTTTAGTACTTGAGCTTTTAGTGAACGATAGCACCAAATAGAACAACATTCGAATCTATACCCTTCTTAGTTTGTATTTCTGTAACCTGTTATCACTATAATCACGACAATTTGCATGCCCCCAATTTCAGGTTGATCAATAATTCATTGAGGCCAACATTGCAACTGAAAAGCTTGAGACCCCTATCATGTTATCAAATGTGTTGTACACTAACGACGAGGTCGCCCTACGGGTCCGATGGTGATGGATGCTTACCGTGTAAAGTAGCTAGTGCTGGGGAGCTTCTTCACCTTCATACTCAATAAAAGTTGACATATTGGTCTTCTCACCATATGTTGCAACCGGCTGTTTTTGGTGATCTTGGCAAAATCTCTTGTCTACTTTGAGGATGGTGATGGATAAAATGATGATTCATGTGCTAATCTTCGTGCACTTTGCAACTTGATGTAAACAAGGAGCCAACAAGATGTAGCCTTTTTCATTTATGTTGATATTGATTTCTTTTTATATAATGGATAAAAATCTGGCTTCATCTATCGAAAAGATAGAATTAGGCTAATTATTACAGAGTCTAGCCAAGCGGCCAAAATAAAATCTGCAGCCAACACACACGTACAGTCTGCAAAATCGCAAGGAACGAAACAAAATATAGTTCAAGCTAAACATGACCAATGTATCTTAAAGACAACCATCCATTAGAACCGAAGAACTGCAGTGCTGATGTTTTTAAAAATTGTCCCACTTGGGTCGCTTGAACCCGCTGATCATCATGGCGCCAGGATTTTTGCCCACTGTCGCAGCCGGTGCGTTCCCCTGAAATGGACCTCGCAAGAAAGATTTTGGTCGACCGCTTATCAAAAACCACTTCATTTCTAGTTATCCAAAATGCCCAACATGAAGCGCAGCCTATCTCTTTATTAACAACAATGAATTATACCTTTTGCTTCCATTTTTTGACCATCTTATTGTTGGTAAAAGATAAGCTTACAGAAAATATTTATAGTTTATATAATCCGCAAGCGACGGATACCGGTGAGCACTTCACCCGGGAGAGGGTCTTAAATATCTAATTCACAGGGAGAATGGTGTGAGAATGGTGAGACCTATAACTAAATCCTTGAGCAGATAACAAGGAAGGGAGATGATAAAGGTTGAGAATATTTCTATGGTTGTCTAGTTTATATCCTTATAAGCTTTGAAGATATATCTTATGGAGACATTATTCAAGAGGAAAGACACTAGCAAAGAGTGCAATCCCAAGCAATAGGTCCTGCTAGTCCTATCCAATGGGAGGTGGAATACGAAAGAATTAACGAGGCTATAAGTCACCATCGTTAGTTACCAGAATCCGGAAGATAGGGTGCATCTACGAAGCTATCTAGTTCAAGCAATCGCGCTTACACTAGGGGTAGCAACTTCAACCCAATAGAGACAAGAATTGAAGTACTCCAATAAAAGAGTTGCAAACCGTAAGAATAATATAAACAAGAGGACTTACTCAAATATAAAGTTGATCCACCTAAGAAGTCTCAAGAACAAGCTCCAATGGAACTTGATCCCGGAGGTACAAGTGTAGAGGAAACACCGACAGGTTCAGAGCTTCCCCTTAACTTCTCCTTCCACCCACTCTTTATTCTCTAAACAAGACTAGATCTAGTTTCTCTTGTGGGAACTACAAAACTAGTCTCTCAACTTGATAGCTAACTCTCTCAACATGATGTAGAGCATCTACTTCTAATTGGAAGCTAGGGCACAAGCTGTTGATTAGGGTTGAGCGTGACGAACAAATGAATTCATGCCCTGGCCTGGGGTCAAGGGTCTTGGTTATATAGCCACCCTTGGATCAAACTGACCTTGATAGATGGCTTGGATTACTTCTCAATGGCGGTTATGAACCGACCTAGGAAGGGGGTGGCTCACAGGGGGGCCCATAGGGCAGTCAGCGCTGGCCGGGAGGTCGACCGTGGGCACCCTATGGCAGGTGGGTCCTACCCGCACATCAGTGGCTGAAGCGACAGTCCACACCAGGAATATGTCTCCTCATCAAAGTGTCAGTTCACTTGTGTGATGGGCTAGGCCACTCGCACATTCCGCCCACGCCTCCAGTAGCCCCATTGCTTCTCGAGTGTATCCAACACTCCGAACATTAGTCCCTAATCGGAATCCAAGGAGGTGATGCACCAGCTTAAAAGCATAAGGCTCCCCCAGGACTCACGATAGCCACTGCTCATGTTCCCGGTGTCACCCACATGGCTTGTGGGCCGCATCTCTCATGGCTAATATATGGTAGGGCCTATGCGCACCCATGGGTGGGAGACCCTCTAGACCGGACGTGGTAGCAATACATTTTTTGTCCATTTAGCTACAACTGGCCCCACCAGTTAGAGACATAGCCAACCAGTATGAGAATCTGGAGGTGTCTACATATTACATTTCTGAGTAGAGAAGATGTCAAAGCTAGCTACAAGTGACCCCACCAAACGGAAGGTTCATCTATATTACGTTTTCGAAGTGAGAAGACGTAAACTAGGTCTTTTTGTTCAATTAAAAAGTGGATTTTGATTGTATTTTATTCCTTTTCCAACTGATACTGAGTGGAGTTTAACACAATAGAATGATTATCAAAGTTTATCATAAAAAACCTGACGTATGTACGTAACTCGTTCCAAAAAATACACCATTTTAGCTTTTCTACTAGATTAATGTGACACTCTATGTCAGCAAACAAGGCCACATTGTAAAAACTTCTTGACACTCAAAAAGTGAGTTGGCATTTCATGTAAAATTGGTAAAGTGAGTGATAAAGATCTATGTTGTAAAATTGTTTCAAAAAATCCTTATATTGTTCACTTATACTTGCCAAACTTTGATATTAAAATTCTCCAAAGCAACTAACAAATTTAAGTTGGAGAGCTAATTCTAACTTTATCTGATTTAAGTAAACTTAACTTCAAAGTTTATGCGGGGAATTATGAATGTTTAAGCTCAATTTGGCAAATTTTTCCTATTGGCGTATTAGCAAACTTCGATTTCAAATTTGAATGATTTCAGATCCCAATTTGGTATTATGGAAAAGATGGATTCTTCTTGCTTCAATTTGACATTCTGCCAACTTTGAAGCAATTTGTGACGTTTTTCTTACTTTTCTAAGCATTCAAAAGTTTCTTGAAAAATAGCTTTCCTCCCATACTTAGCCTCTTTTTTTTTTTTTTTTTTTTTTTGAGAATCCCATACTTAGCCTCTAAGCAGTCCCTCTCTCTTTCTTTCTCATTCTTGCTCGTGGGCCCCTTTGGCCAGTGGCAAAGGACTGGGCACCGAGGTTGTGTGGCTGCAAAGGAAGCCACTAGCGCCGCCCTCCTCCCTAATGTGCTGCGCCATGGCCCACTCCTTCGATAAATAATTAAGTGCCCTATGTGCTTGTTAGACTATCCGCACTCATGTTCTCTCTATTTACCTTCTCTATACATCCTAGTCATCAAGATTCCTTCCTTTACAATCTCTACCTCATGCACTCATCTTTCTTTATATCTCTACTTCTATACTAACCACCAACAAATGGAGCCTATTTATAATTTTATCTAAATATATTCATGTGTGATCTTGTTTTGAAGGATTTATCGAACGAATTTAATGGTGCAATCGGAATTTAATTTGGATTTTTGATTTATTAGTTATAACATTTTCTAATTCCTTTAAACAATAGGGCCCACCATTGCATGTCTGCCACCTTTCTCTCCTCTCTCTCACCCTGCGAGTGGTGGGCCAACTCTCTGGCATAGCGCGGCCACGCTTACCGCCTGGTAATCTGGGCGGAATCGAAGCTGTGTCCGGTAGGGATAGCGGGGTCTCCCAAAGACAGCCGGCAGCAGATTTTCCAACCGAACGGCAATGGAGGACGCCGGCCCAAAGCCCCCGCCGCAGTAGTCTTATCCGTATATATGTAGCCTGTCCTCTAAGTCCTCTTTTTCTCCGAAATCACTTGCAACACGACCTTGATTGATGTCCATTGATCGGTTCTTTTGTCTTCTCATTCAGACCTTTCACTCCGCTTTCCCCTCCGTGGTCAAGCTAGTGGACCCTTAAAGGTGCCCCGATAGCACTTATGCGAGCCGTTGGGCCGCCGCCGTCCGCCTTTGCACAATATAGTCCCCGACGAGGCACCGGGTACCGGGAACTCTAGATACTAGGAGGACGCCTTTATCGACCCGGGTGCCAAGCTAGGCAAAAGCGCTGCCGAAGCCAAGCTAGGCAAAGCCGCTGCCGAGCACTATGAGGCGACAACAAAGAATTTCCTCGCGATCGGCATTAAGAGGCCATGCAGCCATTCGGTGACTCCTCCTCGCAAGCTCGGCCGGACCGGGAGTAATCCATGTTGTTCATGTTCCACTCTCGCTTCGTGCCTCCTCCCTATCCACACCATCGTCTCCCACGTCAGCTGCCACACTGGGGCCTACTCACCTCCATTGATGCGTCTGCACTCACATGTCCTCCGCACCATTTTAGTGTTCGCACTCATTGCATCCTTCCATGCATCCACCACTTGCCCTCCACAGTTGTTCCTCACATAGTTGAAGCCAGGCAAGGGGTCGCTAGCTCTTCCCACCACTGAGTTCCTTAGCATAGCTTCTGACTTTGACCTCACAGGTCTTCCGACATATGACCCTGACTCTGGTGTCTGTGACATTTTTTTCTTTTGCTATGGTGTTGTCCTCTTTGCCAGTGGATTCCAATTGATGGGCAGCCGCAGTCCTTCCTTATAGTGCCTCATGACCTGGGCTCCCTTCTCTCCCCATAGTGGCCACATTCAAAGAGGTGGAACATTTTTTGAGTCTTTGCCTCCTAGCGGCAACAAGAGGCTTCTACCTTGGTTACCTCAGGTCACTAAGATGGGCTTCACCCTTTGTTGTCACCTCCACCTCTCCACCATCATTGCCGACCAAGATCCCAAGTCTCCTTTAGCATCTTCGAATCCTAAGGTAACAGTGTAACACCAAGGTATATATTATCACTTATCCGTGTGATGCAATTTATATTCAATAGGGTCATTAATCCTTCCTCTTGAGGTAGCAAATCCTTCCATGATTGATACTACAGGAAGACTTGGAAGGCATCTCCTTAAGATTCAAACCTTTGTGTTGATGCAGGAGTTTTGGGATTCAGATTTGGGTATCTTTGATTCTATGATGCTAGCTTCGATTTGTGTATTCGTCAAGGGCGTCCACTTAAACCTGTAGAAGCATCCCTCACAAGGATGACTCAAGTCTCCACCTCTAACACTAGAGAGTGCAAGGCACGCCAAGAAACCTTTTTGTGGTTCTATCCGGTGGATGACCGATTCATTGCACCTATATTGCCTCAGAAAGAAGTTCTTCCACCGCCTTTGGATGGTGCATTTTCAAAGCTCCTTTTTCAAATTTAAGTTATCAATCCTACTCGGTGTATTTGATATATATCATGCAGTAGTAAAGGTGATGTGTCTAGTAGCGTGATGGCTACTCCTTTATAATTGGGACTTAGGTCCCATTGATTCTGCACTTTGTTCCTAGTAATCAATATATTAAGTCCTAAAAATACAAATTTATCAAGTATTTATACTGGAGCAGGACAACATTATCAACATGTGCATATGAGAACAGGATAGACTATGTATTTTGTGGATCCATTTGCCTTTGTTATGCCTACGTGGGTGCAAATTGACTGGCTTGTCTACTAGTTGCAATCCTAGAAATGGGTTTAAGACTTGTAGTCCTTGCTGTGAATACTCTAAGCTTTAATGTGCAACCCCAGAGCCCCTTTGGGATTTTTGGGCCTCTTGGCAGGCGTGTCCTAGGGGTTCGCACTTCGCTGCGCCTAGATTGAGTAATTGGATAAATGTAGTAATTTTTGCAAAAAAGGCACATCGACTTTCGATAATTGAACTTGCAATCCATATTTTTTGGTAAAAACACCCAGTGTCCCTTCCACACGGGGCCGCGCCCTCCTGGCCACCCACACTCCCCGCCTCCCTCCCTCCCACCGCCCCTCCCCCGTGCTCGGCTCCACGCCACCGCCGCCATCTAATCTCCGTGCCGCGCCTCCTCCGCCACCCTTCGCCCTCACCGATCCGGGACGCGGCATGGAGGCGGACGAGCAGCGGAGCGTGGAGGCGGAGTGGCAGGCCGCTGGGCGTCGAGGGGCGCCAGGTTGAGTAGGCGACGGGGTGGCGGAGCGGCGGCGGCCGGAGGGATTCGGGCAGCGCAAGTATGGCGGGAAGAGGAGCGCCGCGGTGGCAGCGTCGCCTGACCGAGCTGCCGCAGACCGCCGGGCAGTGTGCGGTGGCGTGCTAGTCGAGGAGCTAGAGGCGGTGTGGGGCGGAGGCGCCATTGTGGGTGTGGAGACTAGGGTTTCATGTGTGCCCTAGGGATGGACTGGGCTGGGCTAGTGTCCCCTATGCTGGGGTGGGCCTTACTCTTTTGTTTCCCAAGCAGCGCGGCGCAGCGCGCCTTCCAGCCTAGTAGACTTGGTAGCCCGCAGAGTGGTTGTGAAGATAACAAAGTCAGAAGGAAAAAAAAAGAACACAGAAATTAAACGAATATTTGTGGTATGAGAGGTTCACATAGGTGTTTTATTCTTGATTGCATCCTGGTCTCTCCTCTCGAATACAAGCCAAACACGTATGGTTAACAATTTAATGACACGATACAAGTAAGCTACTGGGACAGATCATTTCGTTGTTCGGGTGGAGATCATTGCTGGGTCGGAGCGCTAGCAGCAGCAACGGTCACAGAGGTGAGGCATCTGCTTTCCGCGTAGTCACAGCAGCACCAGCATTGGAAAAGTGAACAGTAGCCACCAGTGTTCTCGATGCTTTCGTCCTTGCATATATCCGAGCAGTCGTAGTCATTAATAGTTCTAAAGCACGCCCCTTTATAATTGCCACTCAGGTGGTCCTCATCGCAAGCGGACACCGACTCTGCATTGATCCGATCCAGCCATGTAAACATTTATGCAACAAATAAAGGTCATGTGCTATCTGATCCCTGCATACCAGTGGCCATGATGACGAGTAGGAGGACGATGAGTAGGAGAACGCCAGAGACATTCTTTGCTGAAGGCGCCATTGCTTGTTTCTGGGTGGAAGTTGGTACGTGGAAGAAAATTGAGCCAACAGGCAATGATATATATACATGTCCAAGAGCTGCGTACTTTCGACAAACAAAGGAAAAATTATCACGACCCGACGGGCGGATCCATCGGACTTGCCAAGAAAGCACAGCTAGCGGAACCACGTGAAAGGACTATATACTACGGCTGTGTTTAGTTGTCCAAGGACAACGCTTTAAAATTCCTGTCACATCTACGTGATATATACACGCAAGCATGGACGTGATATATACATGCATGCATGGATGTGAAAATTGTTCCTCATCACGTTTGTCTATAGCTCTCGTACATGCTCCTTCCGTCCCCAAAATAAATGACGTTTTCGATTTCCGAAAACATTTACCGGTAATTATATTTTAAAAATAAGATTAATATTTATATTACATAATTAGTATCATTGGAAAGATCTTTTGATCTAGTTTTTTAACAAATTTATTTCGAGATTTAAATCTTCTACGTATTTTCTACAAATCGAGTCAAACTTGTGGCACGAAAAACTCAAAACGCCGTTTATTTTGGGACGGAGGGAGTATGACATATGTATGGCATCTTGAAATAACCCGAATATAACTAGGACTCCTAATCCAAATATATGTTCCAATCAAACTTTTTGTGTGTGTTCTTTTGGAACTAAGTCCCCATACAAACCCAACAGATTTTCTTTTATTGCTTATTCAGTCCGTATAGGATGCAGGATGCTTTTCCTTTTTTTCTCATCTCTTAGCAACTTCAAGATAGTTAGGAATTCTAATCCAAATAATGAATAGAATCCTAATCTTAACACATATTAGAAAAGGATGATATAAGTAACATTATTTTCCTCCGAGAAGCCCTTGATTGGGGCTGAAAATATTGCCGGCCAAGCGCCCTCACACGTCCGGATTTTCTTTCCCCAAGAGAGTTCCTTGACTGTTTCTCATAATATGGCCAAATAAAATTTGGATTTTGTCTGACCGTGTGTCTCCAACCAGGATTTGTTTGTCTGGCATACCACGGCGGGAGTCTTTCCATATAGGATCTCTGTTCTTTTTTTTTTAGAAAATTTGTTGTTTTAATTGGATGGCGGCGTGCCAGCGCCGCGGTGCTTGGTGCAGCTGTACGAGCCTACAACGACGATGCACAGGTCGTTGGCAACTTCACGCGTGTATCCAGCTCGCGGACGGCAGGTTCTACGAGCCCTCTACGCTGGGTCCAAGGTGAACACCGATGTTGTCATGGTGCGCGGCGCAACCCGCGGCAGCTGCCAGCGTCGGCGGTTAATTACTCTGCATATCAGAAATTGATTCCTTGGAAGTGAAGCTCCGAAGAACTTAAAAAAAAAGTTACCCACAACTTTGTAAGAAGCCAGACACTACTATAGATTCCTTTATCACTGCGCCCGGCATCACCACCGGAATTTAGTCCACCGGCGGTGCGAACCGCGCCCGGCAGTTGATGAACCGTTCAGCGCGGGAAAATCGAAAAATCCATGGACTCGACTGAAATCTCATGTTTGGTTTTGGAAATTGATGACGACACTTGTGGACTAATCCTTTGCTTTAAGTATGTATCTTAAGAAAGGATTAAGTGAATGACAAGGAGCATGATGATCATGAACATGGACAAAGATGGTGGACACGATGGATCGCCAAGCTCGGTGATCGGTTGGAGAGGAACCCGGAGATCAAGGCAAAGGTATACTTGATAGGGTTTTCCTTTCGGTGATCAAGACACGATAGAGCGTGTGATCACATTATAGGATAGATAGCCGACTATCAAGAGGGGATGCCGCGACAATCCTTTGGTGAAGTGCTTCTAGGTCCAATTGACTTGCATGTTGCATTTAGGACAATGAGAGCACTAACTTCGATCTTGCCTAACTTATCGACGAGCTAACATGCATGATATTGTGATCATCTTGGGCGTGTTGGCATCTTATGGCAAGAGGCGAAGCAAGGTTGAAGCAAAGGGCGACAACAAAACGAAGAACACGCAAAAAACCGTAGACCGACGCCGCACCGACGCTGGACACCGCGACCGACGCACGCACGGTGGCACCGGTGGTCGGGTCCTGTCGGTGGCATTCCGATAAGCATGTTTTGGGCTCGGTCGGTTTTTGCACCGGACGCTGGAACCGGAAGCACACACCGACGCCTGAAGGAAGGAGTCGGCCGTGGGCCCGAAGCTTGTCGCTTGTGTGACCGAAGCACGCGATCGGACTCAGCACCGACGCTACTGGCGGTTCCGGTGGGTGCGTCCGGTGCACCCAAGCAGTAAAGCCCATTTTGAACTCCAAACGGCTCTTTCTCGAGGGGGTCTCTATATATACTTGTTTGGCCGGTATTTGGAGCTCTCTCTTGCACATTTGAACACTCCTACACACTTGTGAGCTTGTGAGACTCCTCTCCACTCATCTCTTCACTCTAACTTCGAATCTTGAGTGAGTTTGAGAGTGATAGAAGTGCATTGCTTGATTAGTCTTGCATCTAGAGGCACTTCATCCTTGGAGAAGCCGCGGGATTCTTGTTTTCTTGGGAATTTGCTTGGTTCCCTAGCGGCTTGGAGCAAGAGGCGGTGTTGAGCTCAAGTGGAGCTTGTTTGAGGCCACACCGGTGGTGATTGTGAGGGGTCGTTCCTTACCCCGCGGGAGATTCGCGAAAGGAGCACTAGTGGATTGCTCGTGGCTTGTTGGACCCTCTCTTGTGTTTGTTGCTTGAGCTCCCATTGGGGATTTGACACCGGTCATTAAGCTTAGCAACATCAAGTGAGTGTGTCGCCACAACGAGGACTTAGCGTGCCGGCAAGCACGTGAACCTCGGTAAAAAATCATCGTGTCTATTGTCTTGAGCTCGTTGGAGATTTCTCATTGCACACGGTGATTGGGTTCATCCTCTACACTCTGCGGTGGGTATTGTATTCTAGCACTCCTTTGCATTACTTTGGTAGTATTCTTGTTAGGGTGCTTAGTTGAGTAGTTGCTTAGCCTTGTTAGCTCCTAGTGGTAGAACTAGTTAGAATTACTTGTCCACCTAGGAGTAACTTAGCAACCTAGCCTTGGTGTGTGACTAGAGATATTAGTCTTGCTAAGAATTGTTAGGAGGCTTGCATAGTTAGCTCGAAGCATTTGCATTTGTGCTACGCTACTCTTATTTACTAACCGCCTTGTTTAGTGGTGTTTGTAGAAATTTTAATAGGCTATTCACCCCCCTCTAGCCATTAGGACCTTTCGGACCAATACCTACAGTGAAGATTTAGGGTGTGTTTGGTTGGGCTGTGGTTTTTGAAAAAACAGCTGTGGGCTGTGACTTTTGAAAAAGTAGCTTTACAAAAGCAGCTGTGAGGAAGGCAAAAGCCCGTTTGGTTACACATAGGTGGCTTTTTGAAAAGCAGCTCTCCTCGACGAGTGGACCCCACATGTCATATAGCAAGCATCTTTCTTCTTCCTCTCGTCCACAGGATGGCCGCTCCGGTGAAGGCGCTTTGGTGCTAGCTGCGATGGAAGGGGAAGGCGCCGCCGGGCCGGCGGCAAGCCGCCCGCTGGCGGGGGCTAGCGTGCCCATCGGTGTGGGGAGGCGGCTCATCGGAGGGCGAGGAGGGGCGAGGTGGCTCGCCGGATTTGGGAGGGGTGTGTGCTCGGCGCCGGAGAGGATAGAGCTACACCCGCTGCCTCAATCTGAGGGCTCGCGCGACACCGCACCGGTGTTGGCCGGGAGTGGCGGCGCCCGGTCCTCCGGGGTGGGATGTGGAGGGCCGAGAACCGCATTGAGGATGGACATGGAGGGGTGGGAGCTGCGCCCGCGAGCCGGAGCCATGGTCGCGCCAGCTCCCGGTGGGGCTCCCCCGTGTTGGTATTTGATAAGCCCTACGAAATATTTATAATAATCCGCAGTTTAACGGATACCGGTGAGCATTTCACCCGGAGAGGGTTTTAATATCGAATCCACGGGGAGGATGGTGTGAGGATAACTAAGGCATATAACTAATCCCTGAGCAGCAATCAAGGAACTGGAGAGGATAAAGAGAAAAGGAGATTTCTACGGTTGTCTAGTTCTTACCCTTGTAAGCGATGTTGATATTATCTTAAGGGGACGTTACTCAAAGGAAAGCAGGGACGAAATGTGCAATCCTCCAGTAACATGGTCCTACTTGGCCTATCATTCAGGGGGTGGACTCCAAATGGACTCAACAGGACTGTCACTCCCGCGATCTACCACACGACCCGAAATGTATGGTGTATTCACAAGTAACTTCGATCTAAGCACCACGCCTAAACCTAAGCATACTCCTCTAATCTATAGATTCCCATAGATTAAAGTACTCAAATAAGAGTTATGAACAATAAGAACAATAAAAACATAATTACTTACTCAAACAAGAAGTTGATCCACCATAGAAGTCTCAGGATCAAGTGCCATGAGGCCTTTGATCGTGGAGGTACAAGCATAGAGGAGTCACCGACAGTCCTGGTGCTTCCTCTTCTCCTCCTCCACCCACTATTTAGTTCTCAAGACTAGATCTAGTCACTCTCTTGGGGTACTACTGCATCTAATCTCTCAACTTGATATGATTTTGCTCTTCAACTCATTCTAGGGTTCTAGTTCTACATGATCTTCTAATCTAGATTGGAACTAGAGAGGAGAGGTTGTCCTCACATTGGGACACCTCTATGACCAACAGGTCAAGAGATAATGAATAGAATGAGTTAGGGTTTAGCCCTGGGGTCAGAGGGTCTTCTTATATAGGCCTTGGCGATGAACGATGACCATTGGATCAAATCGACCTTCAATAACGGTATAGATATAACCTCAAAGTCGGTTACAAACCGACATAAAAATCTGAAGCCGATTGGCTGAAATAGTATGGCGGCCGCCTAATTCTCTCTAGCGGCCGCCATGACCTTGTGGCACAATCATGTCGGGTTTCTCCTGGTGTCTTCTGGTATCTTCTAGAGTGTTTTAGTCCACATTTCGGGTTGAGTTGCTTCACGGTCAAATCTTGTCATCGTATGGGATGTAAACTCTTCTGATTCTTACCGTTCTTATCTGCTTTTATCTGTTTAGTCCATGTAAAGTCATAAATCACCAAAGCTCGTGGAATTATGTTAGTTATACCCCTAGACTTATGTTGATATTCATTTTAAGCCCTTATTCATGTTTAGTTGACTAGTAATATTATGCTATAATAGGTGTCAATAAGCTCCCACAAGCTTACCATTTGCTAGTCCCTAGCAAAGCCAAACTTAGCAATGGACCAGGAGTTGCTGCAACGCTTTTACACCTCAAAAATACACATGCTTTCAAAAAAAATTTCTCCTCCGGATAAGAATAAGCTGTTCAACCTTTAACTTACCCATATTACCTTTAACCATGGAGCTTATAGCCTTTTCTTTGATCTTGGGTAATTGAAAGATAGAACAATCAAGTCAAGCACCATATCTCAAACTCTTTGTCCAAGCTGTGGAGTTTTTGCAAGTTTTCAAAATAAAACTCAAAGTTCCTTGTATGACTCTCTCAAGTCTCTCAATTGTGGTATGTGTGGATCCTCACTAAGGCAACAAGGTTGTTTTGCCTTCTTCTCTCTCACCCTATATCTAAGGCTTATATGTGGAGCTTATAGGTGGGAGAAACTATATTTACTTACTAAGCATATATTGTAAATTCAAGCAATGAATGCAAAGTTACGAGTCACACTGATCAAGTAGTGCATCTGTATGATAGAAAGAATATGGTAGGGAATATAGTAAGGTGTATGGAATGAATGAGGAGAAAACCTAATTCTACTTTTGCTCCTTGAAGAATAATCACTCTTTTGAAACTTGAAAACTTTGAGAGAACTTGGGTTGCACTTCTTTCTTTCTCTATTTTTCTTTTATGGAGAGGCGAGCATCTAAGTATCTATTGTTTTCATCGGACACTTGTCCATTTTTTTTACTCTCCTTTATTCCTTTCTTTTTTTTTTTTCTTAGGGAGGTAGGCTCTACTCGCCTGTAGGACACTTGTCTATTTTTCATCTCCCCTCTCTCTCTCTCTCTCTCTCTCTTTTTTTTATACAACCCAAATCTCTTTTGCAATAACTTTTGAGAGATAGACAAAAGTAATGGAGCTTCCGTAAGATTTTGGCTAGAAATGAATGAGTAGATGGGTATAGGGAATATTTTTGGTTGCACTCTCTCAGGATAGGAGTAAAACAATTTTAGTGGATATAGTGGATACATAATGGGTGTATATGGTGGTGTAGTGGTGGATGCGTACTTCCAAGGTGGAAGTAGCATATGCATGAATGGAGTCGAGTGGAATGGAGTGAAATGTAATAGAGTGGAATGAGATGGAATGGTGGAGTGTACATGATCAGCATGACAAGTTTCTAAGGGTCGACAAAGATTGAACAAACTCAATGCAAAGCAAACAGCCTATATATATGTCAAAAAGGGTCTTCCTAATCTAAGGAGCATGTATATATGGTCTGTGGTAGGAGGTTCAACACTCTGTCACACAAGAACTTATCATGTGCACTTTTAAAGTTTCAAAATAAATCTCCGTAAATCTAGCATCACTAGGAGTAATATCAATAGCAACTCGGACTCTCATATATCATATCTGTCAATTACCTAGACTTTAGAGCAAGCAATTTGCAACCCACAGGTTTCAGACTCAAAGTAAGTCTCAAGTCAAAGCAGTTTTGCATTTAAGACTCAAGAGAAATTAAGCTTGAAAGCTAGGTACTTGAAAAGGAATTACTACGGAGCAACTATGCATCCTTTCCAAGCATAAGATTTAGCTTCGAGAGATTATTTTATGTTGGTGGAAAACAAAACCCTCTTGTACACTCCTATTTATTTATTTATTTATTTATTCCCACACTCTAAAGATCATACTCTAACACTACAAGAAATCTATCTTTTTATGACAAAATTCCTCATGATTTTAACCTGATTTCGCCATATAATGTACCATAATATGACGATATTTTTTGGGTCGTCACAAAATTGCATGCGCCAAATGTTGTCACAAAATGTAATGTCCGTGACAACCCGGATGACGCCTTTATTTTTCCCATGTTTTGTGACGTTTGTTTGCATGGTTTTTGTGATGAAATGGAGTGTCACAAACATAAATTGCAAAAAAAAAAACATGCTCGCTCGGGGGATTGAGCCTCGAGATCGGGACAAGCACCAGTTTGTGTTGTATTAGGAAGTTTTATTTTTTAATTAATTGAACCGTAAGAAATCCTCTAAAACAAACTTGAAAAAATTTGTGACATGTGGGAATCGAACTCAAGACCTTCAAAATAAAGGTCAAGTGTGCAAACCACTAGGACAAGCATTTGTTTCTCGTCAGATTGGGATCTTTTATTTCTTTAACTAGACCATAATAAATCCTATAAAAAAAAAACTTGAAAAAACATGAGGCACATAGGAATCGAACCTCGAGAGCTCTAGTACAAAAATGATAAGTCAAACCATCACGCCAGGGGCTTGTTTTGTTATACAAGTGGCTATTTCTTCCTCATGAATCATATATGTGTAGATCTTCCAAGTACAAAAGAGAAATCGGGTCCTGTTCGTCACATGTTCTTGATGAAGGACCGATTTCTTTTTTTCTCCTCGTATTTAAAACTTGTAACCAAATCGTCTCCCTCATATGAACTCCAAATGAGGTGATTCTTTTTTCCTAAAATTTTCTAAAATTATGCTCCATCACGTTATGGTGTTGGATTCAGTCACCTCTTCATGCGCTAAAATTTGAGCAATTCAAGTTTTGAATTTGAACTTTGACTTCGGTCAAAACTTCGATCAAACGGAACACGAAATGAACTTCGGTTGAAAATCTTTTTGAACCCGAAAGTTTCATAACTCATCGAGACCCACAAAGTTTATGTAGGTCAAATTTCCATTTGAGGAAGTGGTAATAACATTTAGTTCAAATATAACATGTCTCTCACATAGTTCACGAAACTATGTGAGACTTGTTATATTTGAACTATATACACTCAACTTTGTCGAAATGGCTTGAGATTTTTTTAGCGATCATTTATAGGCAAAATATGGTCCCACACAAGAACTTACATTTTCCGGACAATTATTTTTTTATTATTATAATTTTTTTTTTTTCCGTGCTCGGTGAGACAAAATTTGGTGAATTATACATTGAAAACACTATAACTAAGCGGCGACCTCCACATGTATTTGTTTCCTAGGGCATAAAAGACCTTGTGGCAAAGTTTGGCGCCATTCGGATCTTTTTAGGGGTGGGCCCAGGTTCAACGTATAATTACTTTCGGTGAAGTCGCGGAAATTCAATTAAAGCGAAAAAAACTACCAAACAAATTCTAAAAAATCTCAAACTTGGTTGGTTGCTTCACAAAAGGCATTTGGAAGCCTGAGGAAAAGTTTGAGAGCAATACAATACTTGGAGCCTTTCATCCGAACCATGTCTATGCACTAGGGTTCTTAGGGATTATGCGGTCCAAGTATGGTATTGGTCTCAAACTTTTCTCGACTTTCCAAATGCCATTTGTGAAGCAACAACCAAGTTTGAGATTTTTCATAAATCGCTTGATACTTTTTCGCTTTGGTGAATTTCCGCTATCTTCGCCGTAATTATGCGTTGAACTAGGTCCACCCCCCTAAAAAGATCCTAATGGCGCCAAACTTTTTCACAAGGTCTCTTATACCCTAGGAAACAAATACTTGTGGAGGTCGCCGCATGGTTATAGTGTTTTTCAATGTATAATTCACCAAATTTTGTCTCACCCAAAGACGTAAAAAAAAAATAATAATAAAAATAATTGTTTGAAAATGTAAGTTCTTGTGTGGGGACCATATTTTGCCTATAAATGACCGCCGTAAAAAATCTCAAGCCATTTCAACAAAGTTGAGAGTGTAGTTCAAATATAACAAGTCTCTCACATAGTTTCGAACTATGTGAGAGACTCGCTATATTTGAACTACATGTTATTACCACTTCTTCAAATCGAAATTTGACCTACATAAACTTTGTTGGTCTCATGAGTTATAAATTTTGGTATTTGCGACTTTTCAAATCAAGGCCGCCTAGGGCCTCGAAAACTCGTCCCGAGTCGTAAAAAATTCAAAATTCAAAATTCAAAATTTGAGGCGTCAAAACTTCAAATATGAAAAGTTGACTCTAATACCAAATGTAGATCTTGAAGAGCTCTTCAAAACACGTATTCATGACTTTTTTGATTTGAATTCACTAGGGTTTCAAAACTCGGCTCAAATTTGCCATTTTGTATTGAAAAAAAAAAGAACTTGGGCCAAGATTTCTCACGTGCCCAAGAACCTCATCGGGCTACTATCAGCCACCCATCTCTAGATCCAACGGTTAGAATCCATCTCTAACTCTCAAACCCTACACCCTTCTCTTCCCCCATATCCCAATCCACACACCAGCGCCGCAGCTTTGCTTGTCTCCCGCCGCGCTCTCCCAAAATTCGACCTCCGTGCTCTCCCCAAAATTCGACCTCCGCTCTTTCTCAAATGGCGCCCGCGGCACACCTCCCGAATCTTGCTCGCCCCTCCCAAAAGCAATTTCGCAAGCCGCCCTATCTTGTCCCAATCCTGCCCGCCCCGCGCTGCCGACTTCCCTTGCGCTCGCGGCCGGCTCGAACCGTAGCAAGGACGCGGCGGCCGGTGAGATCCACTCGCGGGGTGGCTCGTGGTGCTCCTCGATTTGCGGCACATGCGCTCCTCTCCTTGGGAGTCGACGGCCCAAGAGATCGAGATGAACAACTCCACCTCGCCAGCGGTGGACCGGGACGACTCGCGGGGGAGATGGACTCGAGGGACGCAACGCCTTCCTCCTCCTCCGTGGGCGTGGGCGTCGCCGCCATCGGCGGCATGATGGAGGTCGACGCCAAGGACCGCCACCCCACGCCCGCCCCGATGCCGACTTCTTCAACGCCTTCCCGGCGACTTCGACGACCAAGACCTCGACCGACTGCCGCCGTCGCCGCTTTGCGACCGCCCCCCTTTCACCGGTAGGTACCTTGGAACTGGATCTAGGATAAGGACTCACGAATCACGATCAGATGCGTCGGGCGCCGCCTGCACTTCCTCTACGTCATGTCTGTGTTCGATAGGTACAGCTCGCAACAACGCTATGTTCTGAATTTTTGTCTGTAAAAATTGCCTATTCCATCTTATTTCAGACGAACTTGGATTGTAGTGAATGTGGGTCTGATGTGGACATCGAGTGGGCTAGCGAATTCCTGCAAATAACATGCAAATTTGTAGAATATCCATTCACAATTTCTTACCCCGTTGACTGCAAATCTGCACAATCTCACTTATAACTGCATGAAGTTCCTGCTAGGAGGTTGATTCATGTCTCTATCAGTTCAGGGCTCCTTTTGGACAGTTGTTTGCACATGCTGCAATCTGATGAAGTTAAGAAAGTTACAAGTAGTGGCGTGCGGTATTTCTTTTGGTTTAATTCTTGAAAACTGATTGTAGTCCTCTTACTTGATGATGTCACTGCCCTCTGCAACAGGATCAAAGCTAAAGATGATTCTGTTGATTCCATAAGAACGTGGTACATAGATCCATGTGACTAATTTAATTTAAGCCTTCACAGCTAATGGCAATAGATCATATATACTGCATTTAGTCACTCTTCACTCTAGAGAAATAATAGAGGTGCTTTGCCTTTATATCATTCATTCACTTCTGTCGTGATGTCAGTTCAGATAAATAGCATGTTGCCTCTTATCTGTTTTTTTGTTTAGATAATAGTAGTTTACTTTTTTTTTTTTTTTTTCTCTAGCTGTTCGAGTTATCTGTCATGACATGCATATTTGTCTAGATGTACAAGTAATCTATCTTATTCATATATCTATCTTAGGTTTGCTGCAAATTTGAGCATGCTGGATCACTATTTCTATAATTAGCTATAATATGACTTTTATTTATGCAGAATTATCTCTCTGATGGACCCCAGTAGGAGTTGGTCATCTCGCCGGTTGAGAATTGAATGTTTGCTCAGAAGGTAATTTGCTCAACCAATATCTCCCTTGCTACAACTCTGAATGGAAGGATACATGTTCCTTCTAGATAAACTAAAGCATTTGTTTAAAAAATAGCACTAAACCAAATGAAAGAACATAAATTTGACACTCAATCATGGCAAAGAAATAAATAGCGTTGAACTGCTGAGCAGAGCTGTGGATTCACATCATGTAGTGTGTGTTAGAGGGGACATAACTGCTGATTACACTTGTATTCTGTACATGTATTGTATTGAGCCACAATTATTATTTTTTTGGCTCTATTTTTCTCCATGAGCAGGAGCTCACCGTACCATGCCACCGTTAGTTATGCTATAGTCATCTTAGCTCTATTTAAGTTTATTGCCAACTAATTATTCTCTTTTGTGTTTTTTTATTCAGTGAAAGTTTCAGCATGCAAGGATGGAACTGAGAGACGTGGAAGCTACATATTCTTGCAAGGTGTAATGTGCTTCTACTTTGTGGTGCGAGACATGAGAGCAATTGTATTGCTGGACCTAGACTCAGTCTTGTTAGAAACTACATACATGAGCTTATTGTCATATGTAAAACCACATACTTATGTGATGTATTTGATCCTATTTGCACTATATATAATATATATATGATCTGGGTTCTGTGTGAATGATGGTGCGATGTCAATGTGGGAGACCTTTTGTGATGGTTGTTGAGGTATTACGTGATGCCATAGCCCACCAATATATAACATAAAATTATCATCAAATGACAAACTATATGTGACGAAATGTTTGGCGTCACAAAAGCTATCTAAAACCAGGGTTTGTAGGGTCGGTTGTGGTGTTATGTGACACATTGACTGGATTTTATGTGACAGTTGTCGGTGTCATAAAAAAATAACAATATATGACGACACTAAGTAACGGTCACAAAAGGTGTGCACATTTTGTGACGGTGTTCACTGATTTCGTCACACGCTACCTTTTAGCGGCGGTCGTTATATGACGACCACCGTGGACGGTGGATTTTGTCACAACAAACTTTTTATGACTAATTATGTACTTTACATGACAGTTTCATCTTGTCTTAAAAATCCAACTTTTTTGTAGTGTAATAAAGACTCTTTAAACATCTTTATGAACTAGACTCTTAGCAAACTAAGCAAACCAAAATATTAGCTAATAATATATATAGATAGTAGTAGAGATACTTATCGGGATAATCGGGGATGCTCCTCCAAGCTAGATTGAAGTGTCGGGTTTATTGTGGAAGTTGAGGTAGATGGTGACGATGAAGTCGGCCTATCATGTCTCTCTCCCTTCGAATCTGCTGAACTCAAATAGACAACAAAGCTAGTGGAACTTGATTAAGCGTTAGTGGTTTGCCACATAGGCTTCATGTGTCTAAAGATTTTCAAGATGGATCATGATTATTCCGTATAGAACTTCAGCAAGATTTCTCTTCTAAATGTTTTTGAAGTTTTATAATTTTGTATGCATGCAAAGAATTATGATGCGAATGCAGCTAGATGAATGCATATTTTATTTTTATGCCACCACGGTGAATATCCTTATGGGTTGTTACACAACATTATTCACATGGGGCTTGAGAATTTTTCAATGTAATGCTAATGCATAAATGTAATATGCTAAAGGAAAAATGATTATGCAATGCAAGGAAATAAAATATGCTATGCATGATAACTACCGATCTTACCTTCCGCGAGGGTTCATTGTTTTAAGTCCTAGATAAAATGATTTTAGTTAAATAACATATGGGCTAAACCCATCTAATATCTCACATATATAAATCAACAATTTCTTATAGAGGTGGGCCATAAGGTTGCCCGTCTTGTAAATCAATTTACATGTAAATCAACACAGCCCGATTTTGTTTGAAATTAATAGTTTTTTTTTTATACGATGTTGGATAAAGACAAACTATATATCAAAATTGTAGATCTCGATGAATATTTGTGGTACGACAAGTCCATGTAATTATTTTGTTCTTGCTTGCCTATCCTGAGTTCCTGACCTCTCCCCTCGACAAATAAACTTCCTCCATACACAGGCGGCGATGCAGCCCGTGCTGGGTGGGATGAATCACCCCCCTAGGAAAATATCAAGTAACATAAATTACTTTTAATATTTAAAAAGTGACTAGTCAGAGTGATTTAGACATATGTCATGATAATATGATGGATCCGATCTTTCTTATTTGGTACTTCCTCCGGTTCCAAAATTCTTTTGACAGTTACACGATTTTGAATACACCTTTGACTATTACGACAAAGCATGGTTTTATGAAACCACATTTTGGGACGAATCTACTCATATGGTTTTCATATATCCAACTCAAAACACATAAATTAATTTGCAATCAGAAGTTTGAAACATTGACTTATTAGCACAACCTCGAAACGTAAAAAACTTTTGGAACTGAACAAAGGGAGTAATTGTCTATTCGAGCATACACGCCTGCTGGTTCACAGTTTTCACGCCACGACATAAGTAAGCTACCGGGATGGATTGGATCGTTGTTCAGGCGGTCCAAGCGCTACCAGCAGCAAACAGTCTCAAGAGGTGTGGCACATTCTTGAGCTTCCATCACAGCAGCAGTAGCATTGGAAAAGCAAACAGTAGCCGCCAATGTGGTCACTGCTTTCATCTCTGCATACATGCGTGCAGTCATGGTCATTAATCCCATCCCAGCACGCCCCTTTATAATTGCCGCTCAAGTGATCCTTGCAACCAGCGGACTCTGCATGGATCCAATCCAACAATGAGAACATTTAAAGGTCATGTTCTATATGTGTGATCCAGCCATGAATGCGTGTACGTACCTACAGAGCCGGCGGCCATGATGATGAATAGTAGGACAACGAGTAGGACGCTAGAGATAATCTTTGCTGAAGGCGCCATTGCTTTGCTTACGTTCAACAAGATTGAGCGAGTAGGCAATTATATACATGTCCAATAACCAACTACTCTTATAAAGAAAAAGAAAAATTATCACTACGCGACGAGCAGATCCATCGGACTTCCCAAGAGTTCTAGGAGAAGGCTACTCTAAAAAATATGGTATTCTCATGTCCTAAGCCATATGATGCCCTTGTGTTTTTCACCTGATCGAGAAGAAACAGAAGCACAGCTGGGTGAAGCGGAAGCACAGGTACCGGACTTGAAAAGAATGCTGGCAATCATTTCTTTCTTTAACCTTCACTTTGCTTCTTTGGTGGCTGGACTTAATCTATCTTTTTAAAAAAATCAAAAAGAAACTAAAGGAATTTTTTAGCCTGCGCCTGTTTATCCAGAATTTGGCATCTTGCTGCCCTCGTGGGAATAAATTTTGATACCTACCGTGTCTGGTTAGCTTGGACGCCTGGGTATTGTGACGGTATGTTCACGAATACAGAGATGTCAGCCATTTTGGACTCTTGGAGGCAGGCGATGGAGACACGGTTCTGATCCACGAGCGATCGAACCGCCTGGGTATTGTTGACCGAATGTTAACGAATACAGAGATGTCAGCCATTTTGGACTCTTGGAGGCAGGCGATGGAGACAAGGTGCTAGTCCACGAGCGATCGAACCACCTGGGTATTATTGACGGGATGTTCACGACTACAGAGATGTCAGCCATTTTGGACTCTTGGAGGCAGGCGATGGAGACACGGTGCTGGTCCACGAGCGATCGAACCGCACTATGTCATGCACGGCTATTGATGCCACACACGTTCCATATCAGGAGATGCCTGCAATCCATTGGGAAACCACTGTGCGACGCAGAGGGTGCAAGACTCATTGCCCGCTCGCCGCTGACCGTGGCGCGCCTACTTTCATCATCGGAAAAGGCTCCCAAAGTACCGACGGGACATCCCCGCCAAAAGTGCTCAGCCATAGCCGGGTCAGGGGTATTACATGGGTCATCAAGACTGCGATCTTCCTTTTTTTTTGAGGAGAACCTTTGATCCTGGCACTCAAGGCGCGGGTCCCAGTACACCAACTTAGCCGCCAGACGCCTACTGCGCCTAAGCCTCCAGTCCTCAGCGACAAGCCAAGAGGAGTGCAGACGCCGCGACTTTCGAAGAGGAGAGGTTTCTGAAGCGGTATAGTGATGGCGCCAATGAAAGCCACCACCGAGGCGGCCGAGGGTTGCTCGTTAGGAGCGACGCCCCCCGGTCGGAGGGTCCGGCGTGGCGCTGGGCGGTGTAGGCGCGACGGGAGGCCGTGGCACCAAGGACATCGTCCATGCCCGCCGGGTACCAGTACAGCCGTAGGCCGCACCTGCGCGGACCGGGGACGGACGCCAAGAGTAGGAGCAGCAGCCGACAGGCAGGGGCGCTGCCACCGACGCAGGGGCTGGCATGGCATAGAACCGAGTCTGCACACCAGTTGCCACGAACTCGCATCGACGAGGTTGGCCCACCAATCAATGCGATTGGGGGATGGGGCTGACGTAGCCGGGCGACGCCGCCATAGGCGAACTCAACAAGCACGCCATCATCCCACGAATCCCTAGCCGTGTCGAGGTGGGCAACCGCGATGACCGAGCATCGCCGAGGAGTTGTGGTGCAATGCGAGGAACTGTACCACGCCAGTCGACCGGGTGGCTATGCGCCGGCATGCGAGGCGCCTTGGGAAGGGCACGAGGACCAGAACCTCCTTGACCGGGCTTGAGATGGAGTCCGAGGTACCTCAAACAAGGCCCACCGATACGACGGAATCCCCCCCTCAACCCGGTCCAAGGGGACGAGTCTAGGGCGGGCGGCAAGGGTGGCGAGGGAGGCCCGTAGAGGCCGTGAGCCATCTGTTAGGGGGGGGAGGAGGGAGGGGCAGAGGGCATTGGAAGTGACCCACGGTCACCGAAGTTGAGGCGGCGGCGCCCGACCCCGAGTGGTAGTGGTAGCGACCACTCTCCGGCGAAGAGTCATTAACGTCCCCGCTCCGCGCGGGTAGGGTTGTGCTCCGTAGTGCTCGCCGCTGGTCTAGTTGTCATCCACACCGTCCGCTCCATCCCCGACATCATCATCGCCGCCATACCCGTGGTCACCCCGCTCGAGCCAGCGGCGTGGAGAAGTCACGGTAGGGCCAACACCGCGGTGCGTGATCATGTACCGAGTCCCGTAAAAGAATTGGTCATCCTTGGCATCCACCATCGCGTTGGGCTCTAGGATGAAGATGACCTTTTGGCATTCGATCAAGCTGGGGTGCCAGCACCAGGCCATTATGAAGTATTCCTTATTGCCGTCCCCTAGAATGTCCCGGAGCGTCATCTCCTAGACCATCGCACATGCGCCGCCCGTGACAGCTTTTGTGCAAGGGCAACGTTGCGCGACGTGGAGCGGCACCCTCCCGAAAGTGACACCAGGACCTGGAAGTGGAAGGCCCCATAGCTAGACCGTGTCATCCCCGACCCGTAACCTCCAAAGGATCGCGACAACCCGGCGCCCGGGGGAGGCTATGACCCATTCGCGGTTCGCTAGTGGTGGAAACACATGATGAAATCTTCTCGATTCATGCCTCCCCGACGGAAAACCTCGTTGGTAGTGATGCCAAAACGCCACCGAGGAGACCATAGACCATCGTGGTGGTCACATTCGTCGCCGCGCCCCCCTCCCACGAGTGTGAGCAGGGACAGGCCAAGGCAGTCCTCCTTCGCCTGCACCCCCACCGAACGGTGTACGACGAGCAAGTGTGGACGCCCCCCTACCGGTGCTGCTTCTGCCGTGGCGGCCCGACGACACCTTCCCATTACCCACTACGGGCAGAAGAAGCACCTCGGCCGGGCCGTGGTGTGGCAAAGAACAAAGGGTGGTGGAGTCGGATGTGGCATTGCAGCTACGGATGGTGATGGGCTCAGTCAGAGTGGAGGAACCAAGGGAGAGACCCCGAGGACATGGATGAGGCACGCATGATGGTGTAGCCAAGTGGCATGAACCGTGGTCTTTGGCCGCGATGTCGCCGCTGTCGTCCCCATGACCCGCCGCCCGTCACCGGGGAGCGGCATCTTCTTAGATCCCTAAGACTACACGGTGCCAAAGACACCCTCGCTGATGGCTTTTGGCGGAAGCAACCGAAGCAGCGCGTGGAAGCTCCACTTTGCCCCGACATGTCCGCGGAGGCAATTGAACCACAATCCAAATGAGCTCGAGGGAGGGGGGGACCGCCCTCCGCGGCAATGGAGGCGAGTGTTGCCGGCCATCCTTCCCCCGCGGAACCCGAAGAATCCCTCAAAGTCCGGCCTTCCACGCCCCCTCGGCCGGGTGAGATGGTGGGATGTGGGCGCACCGAGGAAAGTCACGTAGGATGGATCCGCTCGAAACACGGACCCGTGATGGTGCCTACCCGTAGCAAATGAGGAAGATGATGGGCGTGACTATGGTGTCCCCGAGGCCGGGCAGGGTACGACGGAGGCGGCGATCGCCGATATGCATGGCGCCATGGTAGCCATGAAGCTAGAAGAGCACTTGTGGTAGTGGTTCTTCTTCTTGACTTGCGTGACTGTGACTTCTTTACCTCTTGCGCGCGATAGGTGGCAATGTTGGTGTGTTAGCATCGTAATCGAGAAGTCCTCTCAATCGGAGGGGAGCGCACTTTATTGGTATTTATTACATGCACACAATAAAGATAAGATATCCACTAGCGCACGATAGAAACACGGTTGCAAAAGACTTCATCAAGATTAACCCCTCGCTTTTAATATCGAACCCAAAGGAACAATAGGTGAATATAACTAAGATCTAACTTAACCCAAACTTCACAAATAAGGTACTTAAGAAACTAACAGATAAAGGAGACTCCTCAAGTGTATTTAATTTAAAGCTCTATAAACCTTGTTTCATATTGTTCTATCTAGGATACTAATTTTAATAAACTAAGACCAAATTACTCTACTAAGAACGTATTAAAAATCAACCATTCTCTTATCGACGAGAGGTGCGCTATAGAGGATTCGATGATAAAAGTCACCTTCACGATATTACCACCGATTCCGGGCCGTGGGGCAATCACAATTAACCTTAATCTAAGCACCTTGCTTACACTAAGAAATACTTCCTTAATCAAATAATAACCAAGATTGAAGTACTCAAATGTAATGTAACCTCCTAATTACCGCCCACCTGCACTTTCCATTGTCCCAAAGACCTCTAACGGCCGTGCGTATACACCCGATAACTTAAGAAGCCCCCGTTGATAACTCATACCAGATCAACAAAGGAGTAGCTACAACATTACAACATTTGTTACAAAAATATAGATCGAAAAGCGGAAGAATAATAACATTAATTTTACAAAATGTGAGTAAGTTACATTTGAGTAAACTTAACTTAATTAATTTATGAAGCCGAGTAGACTAGAAGACAACCGATCATGTCGCGCCCATCGACATAACCTTGGTTAACAAAGACGAAGTCAACACCGCAACAAGGGTTAACAAACCCCGAAAGTACGGAGTACTCAACAAGACTTACCCGACAAAGAAAAGAGGAGAAGACTCGAATGCCGGTCTTAGGAGTCAAGGTAAGGCTTTAGCAAGAATCAAGAACTCTTTTTGCGTAAAAGCTTACTATAAGTGAATCCTTACTTTCAATATTTTTAATTCAGATTAGTAGCTCATATACTCTAGGTTATCCTATTCTAGAGCAAACATATTTTTCTTATGCCAACTTTCTTTCCTCGAAAACATATTCCATCATTTACTACGATGAAGGTCGTGGAATCGGGTCTCCTTCTCCGAGAAGCAACGGCGATTCATGAACCGATTATACCCAAATTGGGATCCCTAACCACACGACATATGTAGCACTTAAGCTTGCATATATCAACCCTCACTCGCCCATTCCAAAACGGATCGGGTCCATCGCCACCCAAGAGCACAAGACTCCACCTCCCTACCCCGGCCCTAATGACAGTTTGACCAAGAGGGTGGGTACATGCTACTCCCCGCCATCTCCCACTCCCAAAGGCGCGGTTGTCCGTTCCCGATTTGGCACACCCCCAGATCAGGCTTACCGGGGCATGTGGCAGCTTAGTTTCGTCGACCGGGTGATCACCGTGATCGACGTGCCTCAGCGCAACTTATGCTCAAAAAGTCCCGATTTCACTCGGGCCAAACAACGGGCCGGTCCTTAAACGATCAACACGGACAAGCACGCCTAGGAATCCCACCGCTTTCAACCTATGTCCCGTCCGATCTCAAATTCATCACTACATCTCTTTCTTTTTCCGAAACAGTACCATCTCCTCAAATAAAACATTTTGATGAAAAACTTAACTAATTAAGCAGGCTAAGCATCACTAAGCATTTTCGACATAAACAAAGTTATCAAGGATGGTATTGAAATAAACAAGGATGGGAATGCAAAGAATTAGGTTATCACTCAACTCCTAATTACTTAATGCAACATAGCATAGACATAAGTGATATAAAACTTTTAAAAAAATCGGGACTTTTAAACAAGGAAGGGTTTAATGAACCGGGCTTGCCTGCTTTGCGTGGAAAGTCGAAATCCAAAACCGTATCACCCGAAATCACACTTGACACCATACCTCGTGGATACATCTTCTTCCAAAGCTTGGTCATCGTAAACCACATCACTCTCGCTCACTACACGTAACAATGATGCATTGCTTAACATGATGGAATGGTAAACATGATGCTTGATGATGCATGAAATAATAAATAACTTGAGTACAACTTTCCTTCACGATAAAGTTGCAACCCAACAAAACCAACTTGTTGAACTACTCTACAAGATATCATCACTATTGTCTAAGGAGTTCTCAAGGACCATTTGATTATGATATGATCCAAGTTTCACAAGACAACCCAAAAGTCACACAAAAACCTAAGTTATTAGACACTAAACAATTTATATAACACATAAAATAATAGAGCATAAAATAATAAAGAAATAAAGTTTGTCAAAATGACTCCAAACTTTTTGTACAGCTAGATCATAGCTTAAAACAGCACCAAATCAATTTTCATGATTTTTAAATAAATATTTTATTTTCTAAAAAAATCATGGAAGATGCATTTTTCAATTAAAATTTGTATTTTTAAATCATGCAAGAACTATTCAAAATCAAAGTTTCAAAATTTTTATAAATACTAGACATCATGAAAAGGCTATACAAAAATTTTCAGAATTTATAAGCAAGTATTTGAATTTATATGAAAATAACAAAAAATAGATACTATTCATATAAATAGAAAATTGAAAATTCATTTGCTAAAAAAAAAAGGCCATCGGGCCCGAAGTCATTCGCCCAAATTGAACAAGCACCATGACGGCCCACATGAATAAAGTGAAAGGCCGCCCAAAGAATGCCTATCTAGGTCTTGATTTTGCACTTTTAAAAAAGACCCTCGACTTTTATGAAATTACGATAAGTGCAAAACACTATTTATATGAGTTAAGAAATTTACATTGGGAATCCTGAAAAATATTTTATTTACCTCTCGGTCCTTCTTCTACTTCCTTCTCCGCCTCTTCTTTCTTCGACAATCAACAGTAAGAGAGGACGGGGCGACGACGCCGGGTCGGGCTCGCCGGGCCGCTTGCCGGCGGGGTGGAGGAGGGGCGGCGTAGCACCTAAGCCCCGGTGCACGCCCCACCGGTGCAGCCTCGCCCGGGCGCCGTGGTGACCGGCGGCCTGGCCACGCACAGCGAATCCAGGCGAACGGCGGCGACGGGCGACGGCGGCCTCGAAAGCCGGGCGAGGGGGCGATTGGGAGGTGGGAAGCCCGGCACGCGCTGAGCGGCCTGCGGCTGCTCGACCGCGCCGAAGGAGGAGGACGGCGCAAGGGGGAAAGCGGGAGCTCCGGCCGGCCATGGCCATGGCGGCCATGCGCCACAGCGCCGCAATGGCAATGGGGCGGAAAGGAGGAAAGAGGGCGAGGGAAACAAGAGGAAAGAGTGGGGAACTTCGATTTTGGTCTCCCCACTCATAGAACGCCTGAACGCCGCTGACTTCTCGAGGCCGGGAGGTGGCGGTAATGGAGTGGGCGCGCTCGGCCACATGGACACGCCCCGAACGCTGTTGGCATTTCCTCGAACACGTGGGCGTCTGCGCCGGCGCAGGTTTGTTTTGGCACCGACGGCTATTTCGGGCCAATTTGAAGATGGGCCAAGAACGACATTTGCTCTCCGAATGATGCTCTACATTTCTTGTTAAGACACTTTGACCATTAGCCGCACGGATTAGAATATAATCACATGCCAACATGACAATGTCGACATGTTAATACCGACGAGAAAACATGTCGAGACCTTGTCAAACTTCATCCGAATGATCCCAAATTTTGATATGTCGCTCAAGCATAAACTCAAATCTCTATTTTTGGTCCAAATCAAGTTACTTAGTAAAATCTCGAGAACGCGAGACGCCGACCTTGTTGGACATTGATTCCGCACTTAGAAAAATCCTAAGTCCCGAAATCAGCTTTTCTTTCCAACTTGGGTGCTATATTTAAGGCACTTAGAGCTGAATCACGACTTGACCCCAAAATAACATTTGTTGTACTACTCAAAATCTTCAATTTCACTTAAAGGTCAAACTTCATATCTTGCTCAAAAATATAATTCCACTTTGGTCAAAGCAAAGAACTTAATAATTCTTTAAACTAGGGTTTTAAGCCAATCAGGGGCATTTTCGAGGCAATTGCTCCCCTGAACCTTTAATGACTTTTATTGTGGAGTTCATAACCATGAATTAATACACTTGTCTTTGGCCAAATCCATTGCTTAATCCGTAATTAACACCTGGGTGTTACATCAAAAGAGAGTTGCAAACAAGAAGAACAATATAAACCATTGCTTACTTTAATAAGATGTTGACTCACCAGAGAATCTCATGAGCAAGTTCTTCTCGCAAAGAACTTGATCCCACAGAATACACCGTGAGTAGCACCGACAAAAAGGCCTGAGCTCCTCTAATCTACTTATTACTAGATCTAAACTATTTCTAAATATATACTAATTCTAAGAACTAGTCTAATCTCGATTGTTAATTATTCTATAGTAGCTAATTGCGCTTATGCTATCTAGCTCTAAAATGGGAATAATGACTTCAGGTTTTAGGGTGGTCTGCCTCTTTATTAAAATCCCTAAGGGATAAATGAGCCGTTGGATCAAAACGACCTTAAACCGGCTAAATCAATGGTTAGATATGATTCCCATCATCCCATCGGCCGCTGGAGGAAGCTTCCGAGGCGGGGCTTGATTGCTTTAGTCCCGCCGCCCGGCCGTAAGGGCCCCCCGCCGTCCGGCCCTTTTATGACAATTAGGCCCCCGCTTTGACACAAAAGCGTGGGCCCCGAGTAAGCTTTCAAAGAGTCCTGGATCACCTCTATCCGAAGTTCGTATGAGAAAGTTACGGCTAAATTACTAGATCATGCTCTTGCAAATCTGATATCTTTTGATTCTAGACTCTAAATAAAGCAAACAATATGTCAATTTTGATCATCTCGACGAGCTCTTCGCAATGGTGCACTCTAATACATCATTTGAAATACTTTTATTTAGTGAAAACTTACCTAACCTGCAAAACAAGTGAGAGCACCAAAACTTGTGGAATCCATTAGAATCAAACTCTAGACTCGTGATATCATCCTTTTAAAAAGTTTATTTAACTATAAATTGTTGATGTTATCCACAAAATAACACGTCCATGTCCCCGGCGGCAAATGGCGTGGTGGGCCCCGATCCGACAAATCCGCATCTAGGGCGAGCCAAGGCGACCGTGGGGCTAGACGACGCAGCGAGGGCAGATCCGGGTCGGGACGTGAGCGTAGGTGGAAGGCGCAGAATGGGGAGCTCATGTGTGGGGGGACGGCCGGGTGGTGGCGGCGGTGGTCGGCATCGAGGAGTCGCCCAGGCCCCAATATTTTCCCATCTATATTCTTTTTCTAGTATACTGTAGCTCTAGCTCTTGCCCGTCGTGGTCCTAGCAGCCCTAGGGCTTGGTCTATCTTTGTTGTTTTGCACCGAAAAACGGTCGTCCTTCCTCCACAAAAGTGAGTAATCTGTGTTGCTTTTCTCGGAAAGCAATCATTCGAGCGTTATGAAAATACGATAGTTATCATGGTGCTGTGTAGATCAATTTTGCATTGCAACACAATTGGCAACTCCAGTGGGGGAAGAATAAGAGGCACACCATGACAGGAGGTGCCAAGGACGGAAGCAACATCAAACCCGAGAACGTCCGCTCTACGAGTCATCTGATGAAGAACGTGCAACGTGAACTTGAGGAAGAGAACTGGGAGATTCAGAGAATAACATAACATTGGTGCACTATCAGAAGACAAGGAACGGCATCATAGAAAAAGGTAACTACGCCAAGCCCTGTTGTTCCTGAGTTAAGTAAACCAATCTACTCTGATGCGATTGCTAATTTAATTGATGTTTCAGTAGCTAGTAAATTTGGCATAGATATGTCACAGTATGCAAAAGATATTACTGAATCTGTAAATAATAAACTGATAGATGTCAAGGAGAAATTTAAATTTTGAGAATAATTTACTTCGTCAAGTTCCTTCATTAGTGCTGCAAATTAATGATGAATCTTGTGGAAAACAGCCGGTGTTTCCTGAAATTAGTAATCCTGTACTACAAAATTTCAAACCGTAGCATATTATAGTACACCACCCGTGCTACAAAAAGGACACGGGAATTGCAGTGCCCGATGTGTGTTTTAGTGGATCTCCGCAGACAATATGTATATGTGGTCAGTTTAAATTCTTTTAGGCAAATGTGGCCAGTTTAACTACAGCAGCAGCAACTTCGGATGGGCCAAAATCACTGTAGTGGGCCTGACGAAGGCCGAAGTGCCCTGCTCCTTTGTCCCCGCTTGAATGCTGCATGCAGGTCTGCAGCTCGCCTGCTCTTTTTTTTTTTTTTTTTTTTTGACGCTCGATTCTTCAAGTATATCTGAACTCACACCCCACACGCACACAGACACACACCCCTAGTGCGCAAGCTAGATCTACACCTATACGAAGATGCTGCACGTGGGTGGAGAGATCCAAGTCATCCCGGCCAGATGTAACGGCACGCCACCCCGACCATTATGGAGCTCGCTTGCTCCCCCGTGGTCCTGCCATTTAGTCCCATATATCGCCACGTGAGGCACAAAGCGCTCTATGTAAAGGCAGCTCCGTTGCTCAGTGCTGAAGATGAGCTCGCTGGATACAGGTTGTACAACGGTGTTGCTTGTTGCCCACAAAGAAAAACGGGGACTTCCTGCAAACAAAACGGAAACCGAGGATTCTGTTAGGAAGAGGTGCCAGTCGGGATAGGATTTTCCCGTCCGTTTTCATCCCTACTCCTAATTGGAGCAAAAGTTTCATGAATATTTTTACTACAGTGAAACTGAACTTAGATTGTCACATTTAACATCGGTTAAACAAAAAATATAATGAACCTGTTTTAAAGTATATTAGAGGGTTTCAAATGAAAAACCCGATGTTTCAATCTTACTATAACCGAAAAAGATTTAGCTCATCTTGCTTTTTTGGGTTTGCTTTCTCATATTATAGATAAATTACAAGGGAAAAAATTTGCAGATGTTAATCGGGTTTTGCAAAATGTTGTGGCGCAGGAAGACAGTGCTAAATCAAACAATATATAGCTGGTTTAGGAATATATATTATATATAATAAGAATAAAGATAAGCAAAAGCCTGTGATTAATGCTGTTGACTATGATAGTGATTTGACTAGTCATGATCATGACTGAGGTATGTGTACCCGAATGGGTTAAAGTGCCTAAGTCCAAGATACTGCAGTTATGCGATCATGGCATGCATTTGGAGGGTAATAACATGAGAGCAGATTTCAGTATAATCCGGAAGAAAGATCATTTGATGTTGTGGTTATTTATGGTGGTCATGGGAATTCAGTTTCTGGTACTACTTTTGACTCACACAGGGACACTGCAGACTGTTCACCCTGAAGAAGAAATCTGCATCGTGCAGCACTTCGCCAAGGTACAGTACAAATGGTAATGTTTATTATAGGGAATGTATATGCTATGGAAACCAGCTTCTAATTATGGGTGGTAGAAAACTTTACATGGGTGCCTAAGTCAGGTCGATATGACTATTGATGAAAATTAAGAGAAGGAAAAAAGACACATAATATGGTGTTTGAGTTGCCCACAATTTCTCGGCGTCGGAAACTAAAGTTGCAGAGCTTGTTCATTGTCCGAAGAATGCTATGTTTCAGAAGCTAGAGAAGCCCTAGCAGCACTTGAAGCCTTCATTCAAATTTTTGGTGTAATGCTCTAATGGCCTTTTAATGGTGGGCTAAAGTTTAGATCTAGGTTTATCTCATCTTTTTATACCCATTAGATCTAAACATTAGTGGCTAAAGTTTAGAGATGGAGACAAAAAAGGACTAAGTCAAAGAGGTTATTTTTTATAAACTTTACTCTACTCTCACCTTCTTGAACCACATGTGGGTGGAAAGTCCATGTTGGCACTCCACATCAGCATTGTAGAGCCTGGTAATGACATAATGAACAAAGTTTAGAGACCGACCTTAATATGTAATTTGAGAGTACCGGCCTAGATAAGAACTCGTGACAATCTTAAAAATCGCTAGTGAAGTTTACTCTAAAAATTATGTAAACTGGATTGTACATCATAGATCTTTAATTTGATACGTACGACATCGACATGTGTAAGAGAAAATGATGGTCAAAATATATTCATAAATGATTTTTTAAGAAAAAATCCTAATACACGTACTTATTAAAAGAGGAATGGAGGAAACACCATTAGAGGTGTTGTCTCTCAACATAAATCTAGTAACATTTTTCTATGGCGTGGCAATCTTGGACACGATGACACATTTTGCTATTGACCGGCCGGGAGTATCTTTGGTGAGTTTCTTTTTCTCCTTCATTATTTTCTATTGATTGACCGGGAGTCGCCGGATGCTTTTGCAGCCGCCGACAAAGTGCAGTGAGCCTGCGCTTTCACACTACACTAGCAAGCCAAGATGAGATGTGGAAGCTACCGTGTGACGGCTCCTACCTGAACAACAGGACAAGGTGTCGTCGTCCCCTGCTTCTCCTACAAACTCCAGCCTGGGCGACCGGCTGTCTCCTCGGCCCTGCTTTGCGTCGTCTCCTCCGTCCTCTCGGCTGTGTTGCTTATTGGCGAGGAGCGGTGGTGGCACCTAGGACACCTAGCTGATTGAATCGATCGCCTGGACATCCGCCATGAGCAGCAGTTAGTGATCTCTCTCTATCCAATACGTGTATACTACTATGATCTCTCTGTCTCGCGCAAGATTCTGCTGTCCAAGAAAGACCTCTTTTGCCATCTCAAATTCGCGAAGAGCAGAGGTAGTAACAGATTCCACGGCTAGGCTAGCTGTGGGTGTTGTTGGACACTCATTGTTTTCTTGAGCCAAGGTAAGGTCGTTTATTTCACTGACTGTGGCTTCCTCACACAATGTAGCAAGAATTTCCTTTAACCGTATATAACTAGAGAACATAGATTGTAGATACCATCTCTTTTTTGAAAACAGGAGAGGTTGTCCTCTACTAGACTTGTTAAAAAATAAAAAATTAAAAGCTAAAGAGAGTGCAAGGTTCTAGGTAGGATCATATACGTTTGTGGGACGAAATCCAAACAGTTTGGACACAAAGAAATCCGACAGAAATGCATGCATGCCGACAAGCTAAGTGGAGTACGTCAACAGAAATGCTTAGCAGTTTCACACGAGTGAGATGAGAGCTCGATCCAAGCAACCGTGTGGACCCCCCTGATGGCGACAAACTTGGGCGATAAAAACATCCTGGGCCGAAGGCATTCCAACGACTTTCTTCTCCCTGCGCTTCTCTAGTCTCTCATCATATCCTCATCCGGCCGGCTATTATCTCCTCCTCCCCGTGGCGCTGCTCGTCGACATCGATCGCCGGCAAAGAGAGGTGGCTACCTAACCTCCCGGAGATCCACCATGAGCAACGGTTCTCTCTCTGCCCCTAGTAATGGTAAACTCGATCAACTCATCTTAGTCATCGCATTCGCATATATATGATCTAGCTTTTCAACTTCTATTCACAGACGAATTGGCTCCTGCCTGTAATTTGCTAGTTTTGTTGCATCTTGTGATGAATTGTATGTATGTAGTACCTTCTTGACTCGATCGTAACCCGCGACTAAGCCACACATTCGTTTCTTTCCTTCTCTGCCCGTTCTTCAGGATCAGGCACCTACTTCGTTGGCCCCCCAGAGGTTCCGTCGCCGGCGACGAAACAAGCACCTCAGGTCACCGGCGCTGCGCAACCGCAACAAGCTCCTGCTGGTCCGGACATGCTTTGTTTGCTTGATTGCTCAGTTAGTTATTGATTCATCAGAGATCGATGCGCTCGATCATCTAGTTCAGCTCTTGCTCGAGCTCATATCTCCCGGCTTGCTCTGCTGTGTTGTGAAATTGAACAGTAGTGTACGCGTGTGTTTTGCAGAAGCAACGCTCAATTACTTCGTGGGTCCTCCAGTGAACCCTGAGAAGATGCAACAGCCAGCAGAGCTAGCTGCATCTCTGACGACTCCGCATCTTCCTCTCAAGAACAGATCAAGCTTCCTGGCCCGATGGTACTTGGATCGATTCGCACCTGGCTACACTAACTAATTTGTTCTATTCTACTAGCTAGTATACGAGTATTGAATTGATCTTTGATGATGATATATAACCTCTTTCTTCTCCGTCTCCGGCTGCAGGTTCCCGTGCATCTGTGGTAGTCGTCCACCTCCTGATGAGCAATAGGATCGATCGAGAGCTAGCTGTTGCAGCGGTGGCGGGCCGGCGGAGCGTAGTCAACGGGTGAGAGGATTAGAGTAAACTGCAAGGGGAGGAGCTTCATTCTGTAATCTGTACCTGAATTGTATTATTAGCCTGTTAAAGAAGCTGATAGTTTTTTTCTTCTACTTTTGATAATTGATGCAGAATTATTGAAGATTCAATGAAACTAGCAACTCCGATCCAATCCAACACGCTGCTTCCTAGCATTTTCTTACAAGAGACCCCGAATTTTTCTAGAATAAATACTTAAAGCTATCAACAATGTACTGTACTACTTTCCTAGAGTAACGCCTTTTTGGGATTTCAATGCGGACTACCTGCATGGATGGACCAATTTAGTAATTGTAGTTTAGGGGTATTCCATGAAAAACAACATATCAGTTGTTAGTCCCAACTAGGAGCAGTTGTTAACCAACTAAAAATTAATCAGCTAGTAGTTAATCGTGCTCTACTTCCACCGTAAAAAAAAATAAGATGCTACAGAAGAGAATGCATGCTTGTCAATTTTTCTCAAATTTGACTAGTTTTATAGAAAAATATTAGCAACATTTGTATCATAAATGATGGTCAAAGTGTATTCATAAATGATTTTTTTTTTGGAAATCCTAATACGCGTACTTATATATATTAAAAAAGGAATGGAGGAGACACCATTAGAGGTGCTGTCTGTCTGTCGACATAATTTTTTGTACGGCGTACGTGGTAATCTTGGACACGATGGGTGACACATTTTGCTATTGAGCAGCAGTTAGTGATCTCTCTAGTCTCTACTGTGACCGATCACTCCCTCTCGCAAGATTCTGCGGTCCAAGACCTTTCTTGCCATCTCAAATTCGCGAAGAGCAGAGCTAGTAGCAGATTCCACAGATAGGCTACCTGTGGGTGTTGTTTTGTTGGAGACTCATACTCATTGTTTTTTAAGACAAACTAAAGTGGAGTCAACCTTTAGTTTCTTTGTTACGCCCAGCAGGTTTCACACGAGTGAGGTGAGAGTTCGATCGAAGCAACCGTGTGGACCCCTTGATGGCGACGGAGACCTGGTCAAACTTGGGCAATCCTATTAGGCCAAGGCATTCCACCAAGAGGGACTCCAACAGCATTATTCTCCCTGCGCTTCTCTAACTATTAGTGTCTGATCATCCTCATCCGGCCGGCTATTATCTCCTCTTGGCCCCGTGGCGCTTGCTGGCTACCTCTAATCTCCCGGAGATCCACCATGAACAACGGTTAGTGGTCTCTGCCTACCTACGACCGATCACTCTCTCTCTCTCTTATATATGATTTTTTCAACTTCTATTCACAGACGAATTGGCTCCTGTCTGTAGTTTGCTAATTCTGTTGCATCTTCAGGCAACTATTACGTTGGTCCCCCTGCAGAGAAGTACACGGCACCGGCACCGGCAGCGGTGGCGCCGGCAACGGAACAAGCACCTCCTCAGGTCACCGGCGCTGCGCAACAACCTCCTGATGGTCCGTCCATTCTTGCTTGCTTGCTCAGTTAATTAGTTACTGAGATATCGACCCCAGCTGTTGATCGAGGCCATCTCTCTCGGCTTGCTCTGTTCTGTTGTGAAATTGGACGTGTGTTTTGCAGCAGCAACGCACAATTACTTCGTGGGTCCTCCAGTGAAACAGCCAGCAGAGCCAGCTGAATCTCTGACTCCTCCTCCTCCTCCTCCTCCCAAGAACAGATCAAGCTTCCTGGCCCGATGGTACTTGGATTGATTCGCACCTGGCTAGACTAGCTAATTTCTTCTTTTCTACTAGTAGTTATTAAGAGTATTGAATTGATCTTTGATGATATATAATCTCTTTCTTCTCCGTCTCCGGCTGCAGGTTCCCGTGCATCTGTGGTAGTCATCCAGCTCCAGAGCAATAGGATCGATCGAGAGCTGTTGCAGCAGCGGCGGCGGACCGGCGGAGGGTAGTCAACGGGTGACCTGGAGGGAAGGGAAGGAGCGAGCTTCATTCTGTACCTGAATTGCATTATTGGCATGTGAAAGAAGCTGATATTTTTTTTCCTTTTTCTATGCTTGATGATTGATGCAGAATTGTTGAAGATTCAATGAAACTACCGACTCGATCCAACGCGCTTCTGCTTCTTCCTAGTATTTTCTTACAAGAGGCCCTGAATTTTTCTAAAATAATAATGCTTTAGCTATCAACAATATACTTTTATAGAGTGACGCGTTTTTGTGATTTTTAATATATAAATGCGGATTTTCCATGGTCAAGTGAGTTAGAGTTAATCATTCACAGACTAGCTAGGGGGCATTCCATGAAAAAAAAAAAAAACAAATGTTAGTTGTTAGTCCCGACTAGTTGTTAATCTATCGTCCTATACTTCCACCCAGGGCGGAGGCAGGATTGGCTCTCGATCGGGGAGGGCTAATTAGTGGATAGTTAACAAAAATTAGGTGACTTAATGGTGATTTAAGATTAACCTATGCTATTTATAGGGTCAAGACTTAATGGTGATTTAAGACTAACCTATGCTATTTATAGGGTCAAATCAACCTCCCAGGGGGCTGCAGCCTGGGCAGCCCGCCCCTGGATCCGCCCCTGCTTCCACCGTAAGAAAAAAAAGATGCTACAGAATGCATGTTTGTCAAATTTTCTCAAATATGACTAGTTTTATAGAAAAAATATTGGCAACACTTGTATCACTAAATAATACTATGAAAGCATGTTTCATGATTTATCTAATTATATTAATTATGCATTATGAATGTTAATATTCTTTTATATATGACTGGTTAAAGTTAAAAATGTTTTGACTTCTCCAAAAAATGTGAATGACATTCTTTATGAGAGATGGAGTACCTATATTTGAATCGTTATCAAAAAATTCCATACATATTAGCAAATGAACTAAATGCCTTTCCTTTTTTTTTTTTGCTCTCGCCTTCTCACTAGGTCTCTCACACGATATCACTCACTTCCTTTCTCTCGTGTGGTAGAGTTGAGGGAGAGGGCCAAAGGATGCAAAGGTGTGTGCCATATGGGCGAAACCATAGTAGGAACACACAGAAAGGCAGGGGCAGGTGGCTATTGTGGATCAACGATGGTACACGGCGTGTCCCGCTCGGCGCACGGGCAGCAATCGACATGGCCGCACATCGACGCCGGGCGTAGCTCCTAATGACGTGGACAACGGTTGTGGCAAAGAGAGAAGGAAGCGGAGGGTATTTTGGATATTTTGTGTTCTACTAGTTCTATTCTTCTTTAGTCTTAATAATTAGTTAAGTTTTGATAACTAGTGAACTAACAACTACTCGGATTACGCTAAAAATTAGCATACCCATTAGCTCGTAAGTTCGATCCTTTAGAACTAAAAGTAGTCAGCTAGTTGCTTATATGCACATAAACAGAAATTGGTGAAGGATAATCTAAAATGATCCTCAATATTGAATTTGATGATGAAAAGATGTCATCATTTTGATGTCTTTGGGTTATTAGCTTAAAGAGATGAGATTTTATTTATAAAAAAGGCAGGTTGTGAAGACGATGTGGTTGTAGTAATACAACACACTCCAAAAGTTTTAAGACAATTTAAGGGAATACAAAAATGATACATGTATCCATGACCAAAATCTAATTAAGCAATTTCTTCTTGATTATGGTTTTTAGCAAACTTCGCTATATGTAGTAATCCCTATAACCGTCGCCAATAAGAGAACCATTGCACTTAAAATTGTAACTATGCTGAATCAAGAAAAATTTCACGAAAAATACACCTCGGAAATATTCCGAATTTTGCTGTGTCTGCACTATTTTGTTACCACGGGCACGGGGCCGGGATGTGCCCAATTGTGGTCATCATCGCCGTGATGTGTCAAACCACGTGGACAATGTATCGGTATGATTGGTTTCTCGGAGGCCACCAATGAAGCCAATGACCGCTGATAGATATTTCGGCCGATGCAATGCGATTGATGCCTTGTTGTTACGTAGGCCCCCTGTCGTTGGGACAAGGCGTCGTGCTGTGTCCATCCATTCCAAGATTCTGCTGTCGAGCTAGTAGTATATTCCACGGCCAGGCCAGGGATGTAGTTGGATGATACTGACTGTTTCGGATAATTGTGCCGGAGCTGAATTATCATTGCCAGTTGTTGACGCGAAACTAGGGCTTCACACCAACACACCGGGAGGGCCTTAGACGCCCACGAAGACCGCGATCGATCTTGGAGCAGCGAGCACCGCAGCGTGGCAGCCCAAAACCGATCTAGGGATCGGTAGGGGGCGCGAAAGCTCGGTGAAGGCTGAGATGACCTCGAACGCACCTCCGGAAGACCCGTCGGGAGGACGACGCGCGGTGCTCTAGGACCAGCAAGGCCGCCTAGAACGCCGACGAAGAACGCGGAGTTCGCCGCCCCGAACAGCAGGATAGATGGGTTGAGAGAAGAAGATGACCTACAAACGGGACAGGGAGGTAGATTGGTTGTCGATTGGATGTAGATGGGATCAAATCGGCCATGAACCTCTTATTATATAGAGGAGGGTGGTCTTATCCTTTTAGAAAACCGTCCTTGGACGTTTCCAATCTCCAAAACCGACCAAACACGATTTAGGAAACAAACGGTTCGGATCGTACGGACGCGTCACGTTTGCACGCGACCGCGAAGGGCAGCGCCGCGCGGGCGGCCAGCGTCAGGCGATCAACTGACGCGCACCAGCAAGCACTTGCGAGCAGGGCACACCGCCTGACGCACTCGATGGCTGCAACTGGCGTTGGCCAGCCGGTGTCCGGCGTCTGTACGCGTGCAAACAGGCGGCAGACGCGTCAACCAACTGCAGCGCGGACGCGGCTTGGCCCAGGGCTGGCGTCAGGCGTGTGCTAATGCATGAAGATGGCCTCCTTCGTTGCATCCTTGGATTCCTTGACCTTGACGTATTTTGCTTTCGGAAACGGAGGATAGCAACACGTGTGCAGGTCTTGGGCTTCTAGCAGGCACGTATACCACCTCCATGCAATTGATATCCTAGCAGGCACGTATACCACCTTATATGAAGATATGCTTGCTCGTCACCGGCGATTAACGTGCCGTGCGGCCAGACAGTCCTAGTCTAGTCCATGATCCTTTCTGTATCGAATAAAATAATCAACACCTCATCATCAGGCTTCAATCTTCACAAGATGACCCATTGCCATAGCACTTTATCTTGGGACATTTTCGGGTGTCAACACATGCCCCCTATTTTTAGGTGAGAGGTACACGATCCCTGAAAACAAGAACAAAGAATACCAAACAACACGAATGCCCATCATATCGGTTGTCCGCGATATTTTATATCGGTCATTTTTATTCTAAGGGCGATACATGTATCGGCCATTGTTTGGAGAGCACTGGGCCTCTTACCAAACACTTGGATAATACCTCTCTGAAGCACTTCCGTTAAATATTCTTGGGAGATCATCATTTTACATCGTCTCCAATGAATATGAATTTTCAAATATCACTTTGGTCATTCTTTTGCCATATCTAGAGAGCCTTTATTTTATACTATTTTTATTTTTGTTTCCTGGCTTATGTCACCCCTTCAGAATATCTTCAGTTTCCTTCTTGGTGAGTCTAATCAAAGTTGCTTTCGCTCTTTCATTGAATATTTTTACTTTAGTAGTCGAATTCCGATAAGCAAGCAGTCTTGTCATGTTTAGAGCTTGATCCTGCAAAAACAAAAGATTTCTCCAATCCTCTAAATCGGCGCTAGAATTATCAGAAACTGGACTAGACTGATTTGAATAATTTTTAATTTAGTTTCCCCAAATTTCTCTAGAAATCGGCTTGGCCGACTATAACGGCCGGCGTAGCCGATTTGCCCCCATGCTGACTGCAAGCTGGATACTTGCTTGCTTTTTTCCATGCCTGTTATTGAATAGCAGTACGACAACAAGCTAGGGGCAAATGAGAATGTTGGTCACGCATACTGAAGTTTATCGGCTTGCAAGTGATGTGGCAGCAGGACTACGGAGCATGTCTCTCCAATTTGATGTCCATTCCCTTCTCTAATTAGTCCTCATTCTCTTGCATGTCTGAACTTTGCTCATATCTCCATACCAGTCAAGACATAAAAGCATACGTGCATATGTGTGTGGCTCACGTCTTAGGCTTTGCTTTGCCTGCATGTAACAAGATGCAGGAGACAAGGGATACCGCTAAACCAATTGGTCAATTGGTCAAGCCGACCCAACAGAAAAGCACATGCAACAGGGAAGGAGAGGCCAACAACTCAACAGCTTTGACTTGGCCTGCAGCAGTGCAGCAAGATGATCGGCTAAACCGATTGGCAAATCGGCCAATCCGATCATGCAGAAAGCGATGTGCGCGGTCAACAATTGCAGCAGTAGCAGATGGACTGAATGGCGGCCTGCAGCCTGCCTTCCGTGTTGGCAGGACAAGGCGTGCAGCAGCAGCATGCTTGCCAATCAAAAATTGCCGCAATAATAAATTAGATCCTTGCTGACCATACGTACACAAGCAGCTATAAAGCACGATTTAAAGCATACTTAATCGGCCAAATTTAATTCAAAGTAAGGCACGATTAAAGCACGCATATATATAATCGGCTAAATTCATCTCTCATATATATCATGCCCCCAGTATTAAAGTCATTAGAGTAAAATTCCAAAGAGGCTTTTCCAATAGCGCGATGGTTGCAAACATTCATCGGCTAATTTGCATGCTAAGGGTGATAACAAAGTATCGGCCATATGAATTCATCCATAAAATGAGCATAGCCGAAACTTATTTTTCGGCTCTTGATCATTAGTAAGCATAGTAATCCGGTGACCCTCCATAATATAAAGACCCGTACCAATGATCAACATAAGAATATGAGGGAAAACCATGCATACCATGAGGTGAATTCCACATATGCACAGGCAGAGAAAATGCATGATGCCATGACCAATGATTTTGATAATTTGGTGCAAACCTCCAATTTGGCAATCGTGTCTTGAATCTTTTCCTTCTATCTTTTGTCTTTGTTGCACCACTTGCTTGATCATCATCCTTTCGATCTTCAATGCTTCTTTTGGAACCCATGCTAGGCCCCTTTCTTTTTAGCTTCTCTGCACTGAGCTTCTGCAATTCCTTTTCCTGCCATCTTGGTAAACCGATTGAGCATATCGGTTTAGTCTCTGTTGTGGACAGCAGCAATTCTCTTTTATTTTTAGGCACTTGCACCTTCTTTTGTTCAGATTTGACACCTACAACATCAATAGATGGTTTCCCCACTTCTTTGCTATTGATAGCCGGATTTTTCAACAAAGTAATCGGCTTTTCAATAGTTGAATTCAGACCTGAACTTTCCTTTTTCCGTCCATCATACTTCACGCGGTAAACTTGCTTTACCACCTTCCCTTTTGGCATTAACTCGGACCGATTTTGATCAAATCGGTCTTTGTAAGATGATGACTCTTTCAAACGTTTCGAGCTGCATACTCCACATGTTGTGGCCCGAAATATGACGGAACATAAACCTTCCTTTGCCAATGTTGTTTTTGAGGTTTATGTTTTGGAGGCAACTTTGATGCTTGGGTTTTCTTTAATCGATTCTCTTCCCCTATTTTTGTATATTTAGCTAGAAGCTCTTCGAAGCTAAGCTTCGGTCTTCTATTGCCTTTTTTCTTTGTCATGCTCCTTGCCTCCACTAGCTTTATGAGCATCCTCCTTTTGACGAACATGCTTGCAAAAATGACCTCCAGCGGATTCCCTTGCTCAACGGAATGAACCGGCTTTTGGTGGAAATGGAGAGATTTTATTTGCCCCCGTGTCTTCTAACATCGGAGCAATATTGCTATCCTTTGAAACATCTTCAATTTTAATTTCATGGACAACAATTCTGTCTTCACTTGAGGGTCTTCCATCTCTCTCTTTGAGCGTTAGAGGCTTGAGCTTCAAGTGAATCGGCTAGTAGTGCAAGCCGATTCAAAACCTGTTTGCCATCGGGCCCGATTGAATCTAATCGGTCCACTTGTTGAGCCTCAAAACCTCAATCGGTCATTATCAATGTCCGATTGGATCTCATGATGAAATACATTGCAACTATGAGTATTATGATCAAATGAATTACACAACTTGCAATATATAAGCTCTTCCAAGCTCTGAATTGATGGCAAAGCATTGTGATCAATATGCCCAATAAATTTACTTTTCAAAGAACATGTTAAAGACATGATCACAAATGTATAGAACCAAAGGTGTGCATTAAATTTGTAAGCCGATTTTCTTGTAGAATCGACTTCAATGCTTGGCAAGCGAAGAGATTAAATTTAACACCAATCCATTCGCCGCACCTTTACAATTATCTTTCATGCCGAATTAAATGTAGAACAAACATCGGCATGAGCAATATTCTTCAATCTTAGCCCCGAATCATAAAAAATCCAAAGTAATTGCAAAACTTATATCTCATTCGGGACCAAGTATGAATTGAATTAAAAGTAAGTAAAGCAATCCACATATATGTATAATCCACATTAAGCATTGGGAAAAGCTTTAACTTCGACAAAAACATTATCATCGGCCTTCCAATTGTAGACAACATGTAGGCCGATGTAATCTTGTACCTTAGTGACGAAAAGATGTAGCAACCAAAGTTCTGCTCTCGATGATCTCACCGTTAGCAATACCTTTGAAAAGAGTTTGTGTGCTCTCTCCAGCGCCACTAATTTCCTCCTCGTGCTCTTCTTGTGTCTCGACGCCAGCATAGTAGTGGTGAAACTTTCTCGGCAGCACCGCGAAACATCTACAACAATAGAATCGACTTAGCCGACTCGAAAGTCGCCAATGCCGATTCATGCTCAATGGCAACAACCTTAGCCAACTCGGCTGCCTCTTCGGATTGGCTCTTTCTTATCGAAGCACGATTGGCTATGGCTCAATCGGCTACGAGGTAAGCACTGCTGCCCATTGTGAATTTCGCTAGCACACGCTCTCTTTTGATGAAGATCTTGACACATTAATGAGCGAGGAACCAATACTCCATCTTTATGTGTGTGCTGCATTTTTTGCTTATGAATAGCTTGACCGATTTGAACAATCGGTCTTGCTGATTTTTTCTGTCCACTAGTTCTAAGAATTGATTCCAACAATCCCTTTTGGATGATGACACTAGTGGTTGACCTCTCGCTATGAATGGGAACATAGGCTTGCCCCCGAGCCTAGAAGACTTGATTGTGATCTTGAGGCTTTCCCGATTATCATTAGATTTTTCTAGCACCACCTCACGATCTGAATTTTGCCTTTTCTTCTTAGGCTCTCTAGGCTCGCCGATTATCACATTTTTTCCAATAGCGAATCGGCTTGCCCCGTCCAATTAAGATGGTCGGATTATTTTTCTCCAAGATTTCAGCCATCGGGTGTCTTCCTCCTGCAAGGTAAAGAATGTGCATCCTCTCCCTAAATTGGTCTTATCAGTTTCGGATGCCGAAGAGACCAATTTGAATTGATTGCCGAGGCAATCGGCTTAGCCGACTGAAAAGTCGGCTTGACCGATTCAAGGCGGTAGTTGTTTCATGAGAAGGCAACAATCGGCTTGGCGGACTTTAAAAAGTCGGTTTAGCCGATTCTGAGGGAACATGCAACTTTTTCTTTCTTTCTTGTAATCTCAAGACATTTACTATAGAAATCTTCATTATGCTTTTGACCCGTTCTTATAAAATTTAACAATGCATCTTTTAGTTCAGCAAGGTCCGATTGAGAAATTTTTGACGAATTTTTTTTGTTATGCATCGGCATGTCACGCTGTGAACTTATAGCCGATGTATATGAATGCACTGGCTGCATGTTGCTAGAAGAATTAAAACTCAAAGAATTTTCAGCAATCATCGACTCTTGACCATAAGGTGCATAATTATAATGTGAAGAAAAATTATCAACAAAAAAGTAGCCGATGAACCATATCTAGTACTATGGTAACTAGCAACATCATCATGAGAATTAATATTACTTGCAAAATAATTATTAGAACTATCATATGAATTTGCAAGTTGTACCTTAGGCGTGCCATAATAATATTGCGGTGAGATATCTTGATACGCCTCCATGTATGTGTGAGCAGGAGCTTTCAATATTCACACGATTTTGGATGCAAGAACGCAACAGAATCTTCACGCGATGATGATTTCTAGCACCCTGACGATGGCTTTTCCAGATAAAGTAATGCTCCGTATTTACTATCGTCAATGACAAGCTGTAGGTTCTTGTACTTCTTGATCCGTTTCCGTTGGACGGCGACCACGAACACAATCGGCCGTGGGCCTGATTTGTCGTGGGACACCAATCTACTCGATGACAAGCTGGAAGAGCTTTCCAATTTGCTTCAGCTTATCGGACTGTGAACACCTGCCAACACGAGACAAATACGCGCAGCAGCCGGAACAGATACGATCGGCCGTGAGGCCAGATGTTGCTGCAATTGTGTAAATCAAATAATAGATCAACTAAGAATAATGGGGCAGATAGATTCGGCAGCAAAGTAGAGCCGAAATAATTCTTCTTCCCCAGCGGAGTCGCCAAAAAGTATGTTGACGCGAAACTGGGGCTTCACACCAACACACCGGGAGGGCCTTAAACGCCGCGAAGACCGCGATCGATCTTGGAGCAGCGAGCACCGCAAGCGTGGCAGCCCAAAACCGATCTAGGGATCGGTAGGGGCGCGTGAAGCCTCGGTGAAGGCTGAGATGACCTCGAACGCACCTCGGAAGACCCGTCGGGGAGGACGGACGCGCGGGGTGCTCTAGGACCAGCAAGGCCGCCTAGAGAACGCCGACGAAGAACGCGGAGTTCGCCGCCGAACAGCAGGATAGATGGGTTGAGAGAAGAAGATGACCTACAAACGGGACAGGAGGTAGATTGGTTGTCGATTGGATGTAGATGGGATCAAATCGGCCATGAACCTCTTATTATATAGAGGGAGGGTGGTCTTATCCTTTTAGAAAACCGTCCCTTGGACGTTTCCAATCTCCAAAACCGACCAAACACGATTTAGGAAACAACCGGTTCGGATCGTACGGACGCGTCACGTTTGCACGCGACCGCGAAGGGCAGCGCCCGCGCGGGCGGCCAGCGTCAGGCGATCAACTGACGCGCACCAGCAAGCACTTGCGAGCAGGGCACACCGCCTGACGCACTCGATGGCTGCAACTGGCGTTGGCCAGCCGGTGTCCGGCGTCTGTACGCGTGCAAACAGGCGGCAGACGCGTCAACCAACTGCAGCGCGGACGCGGCTTGGCCCAGGGCTGGCGTCAGGCGTGTGCTAATGCATGAAGATGGCCTCCTTCGTTGCATCCTTGGATTCCTTGACCTTGACGTATTTTGCTTTCGGAAACGGAGGATAGCAACACGTGTGCAGGTCTTGGGCTTCTAGCAGGCACGTATACCACCTCCATGCAATTGATATCCTAGCAGGCACGTATACCACCTTATATGAAGATATGCTTGCTCGTCACCGGCGATTAACGTGCCGTGCGGCCAGACAGTCCTAGTCTAGTCCATGATCCTTTCTGTATCGAATAAAATAATCAACACCTCATCATCAGGCTTCAATCTTCACAAGATGACCCATTGCCATAGCACTTTTATCTTGGGACATTTTCGGGTGTCAACACCATGGAGCTCTCTGTCCGACTGTCCCTCCCTCTTTGAAAAGTCTTTCTCTCCTGTCTCGTCTTGCCGGTTGCTGTCACCCGCCGGGGAGAGGCTAGCTACCGGGAAGGGAAGAGGCCGCCCCGCCCGCCGGCAGATCCGCCGCCATGAGCAGCGACCAACAGAGCGATGTTCCTGGTACTCTCTCTGTCTTCAATTCCTCCGTTGAAGATACACAAAAAACTCTGCTCTCCTTAATCCTCTGTCGGTGTGCAGGAGGCTACTTCGTAGGCCGTCCATCCAACCACGCCGCCGACAAGACGGAAGAGCCACCACCGCACGCCGCCGCCGCTGCCGGCGAGCCGAACCCGGCGGTCGCGCAAACTACTAAGCCGCAGCAGAGCACACCAAGCTTCTTGGCCAAATGGTAATCCTAACTGATCTCTGATTATTAGCACTTTATACATGAGGAACTTACCTATTCGGTGCCATGTACCGAGTTGATAACTTCACATCGACGTTCTTGCTAATCGTTAGTATAGTGCCAACTGCCGACTGATCAGTTGTTGTATCTAATCTGTTTCTTTATTCTCTGTCTCCGGTCTGTGCAGCTGTCCGTGCCTTGCCGGCGGTGGAGCTGTGGAATAGTTCAAGAACTGCCTCCTGCAGCGCTGCTAATAGGGGTACCAATTGAATTATGCACAGGAGGATTGGAGTAAAATTGGGATGAGCCTCTATATATCTGTGTCTGAATTGCAGCTTGTGCTGCGGAAGCTGCTCTTTGTTTTGCCTTTGCTCATTGTTCCACTTTTGATCATTTCGACACATCCTTGTGCATTCATAACACGCTAAGTAGTGCAAATTGATCCAACCAGATGATTTATTCCCCTCCCACCCACCCCCACTCAGACGATACTTTCATTTGGAAAATTGTCAACTGTGTATTACTGTTTACTTTGCTTGCTGTTATTGTGAACTTGTACTAGTCATGAATTGCCAATACATGCATGAAGTTAACTTTCAAGCTCTTTCAGCTTGTCTAGTACAAATGCTGTGTCGAGACATCTGCATTCCATTTAACCACATAAATCGTAAAAGGAGGGTTTTCATTATGATCAAATATGTCGCTACTGCCTCCATGTGGCAAGAAAATGCTGAATTCCATTCAAAAAAAAAATTAAAGCTTAATCTTATCAACTAAAAATCATTTATGTAATAGTGTAGTGTTTAAGAGTTTGGTTTAACTTTAGGTGCTACTATTGGACCTATTAAAAGAAAGAAAATGGTACTTGTAAAAATATGAGACTAAGGTCAGTTACAGGGTTTTTTCCTTGCACGACCTGAATGCAATTTCTGATTATATGGGTATCTGAATCTGTACTCAGACTTCATCAACACAGATTAAGACGCAGGTACTTTCTCCATTCCTGATGTGTTTGACAGATGCAATCTGCTAAATCTGAATATAGATGAGACAGGCAGCTGTTTCAAAATGTGTGTCCAGCTGGAATAAATAAAGAACCTACCAAGTGACATTGTTACACAATATTTTGGCCCGTTTGGAACAGCTAAACCAAATTTGTTAGCTAAACTTAAAAATTAGCTAGCTAACTATTAGCCAGTGCATGTGTTTGGATTTCCAGCTAATTGGCAGTCCGTAGCAATGAATTGTTAGCCCTTGTTAGTTAGTTGTGTTGCGTAATGTGCTAATAACTAGCCAAGAACTCAGCTAAACTTAGCCCAACCATGCCCTCACATTTAGATGGACTAAAACTAGTTTTTAACTACTAGTAGTTGCCTATAGGATCAAACAAACATTATAACTGGTTGGTAGCAAGTGTTCCTTTTTTCGTTTGACGAGGACAAAGTGATCCAATTTTTAATTGGTTTATTGAAAGCGTACCCCAACAACTTGTATAAGCTCAACTAATAGGCTATGATATTATGACTAGTTGGTTGCAAGTGTTCATTTTTCTTTTGACGATCACCAAGTGACCCTTTTTTAATTAGCTTACTAAAGACCATACACCGTGAACTTGTAGAAGCTAAAGGATAGAGTTTGATATGTTTACTGTTGTAAATTAACAAGATAGTATGCTTTTATTTTGTGGCAAGGCCACGTCAGATGATGGCGCTAGCGTGGTGTTGGACATATGGAAATGGAATATCCAGCCCATCTAAAAAGGCAAAGAAGGCCCATCCACCAAACATGAAACAGGTCCAATAACAGTTCGGCATGGGAGCCCATTCCCGAAAGCACCCGAGGCAGCCAGGGCGGAGATGCCTCGGAGGGTGGCACCGGATCGCCCGATGTTACTGTTGATGGTAGTTATTGTCAACTTTTACCATGAAATAATAGATCATATGTGAACAAGAACACTAGAAGATAGGGTTTATACTAATGATTTCCATGAGTTTTGGTGCACACTCGGTTTTCGCTTGAACTCGAAAACCCCGAAAATCGAGAGAAAAAGAGGATAAATCAAGACACCAAGAAAAGGACCAAATCAAGGCGATTAGTACAATTTTCAGGGGTCCAAATGAGAAGAGAAGACAACTCGCTGAAGGCGGGGCCCACCTGCTTACAGAGTGGGGCCAGCGGCACGGGGGGGGGTGCCGTGGCGGCACCCCTGGGGTGGAACCACGTGTCCAGCTTCTGGAACCTTCCTACAACCGACCTATGGAGTAGATCTAGTCAGTCCAATCAAGTCAGTTTGATCCAAGGGCCGAGATTCATCCTATGGGGCTATAAATAAAGGGGTAGGGCTCCCCCTGAAACCCTAATTCATTATTCTTTCCAGTAGATGAGGAAAGGGATCCCTTGAATGGATCTATCTCTTAGGTTTAGCTAGCAAGAGAAGACTAGTTCTTCATAGATCTAGTCTTATACATAGAAATAGTGAGATAGAGAGTGAGGGGTGAGTTGGGAAGAGTTGCTGGCCTGTCGGTGTTCTCTCCTCGGCTTGTACTTCAGTGGATTCGAGTTCATCTTATCTTCAAGATTTCTCTGGTAATTTACTTTTAATCTAAGTTTACTTTGTTTATATTGTCTATCTAGTTTACGTCTCTTTTTCTGAGTGCTTTATTCCTATATTCTAGAAGGAGTAGAGTGTTAATTCTTAGCATAGGCGTGGTGCTTAGGCTAGGGTTAATCGTAAATGTCCCTTACGTTCCGGATATCAGGTGGTAGTATCATAAAAGGTGACTTTATAGCTTTATTGAATCCTCTGTAGCCCACCATCCCGTTAGTAAGTAACGGTAGCCTTTTGGTTCTAGTAGGGAGGAAACTCTGCTTTGTTCTCTATTAGTTATCGGCCATGATAGATCGGTAGAAGACATTGCTTACCCAAGTTAGAAGTCAAAGACCCTTAGTTATCCTCTTTATTCCATCTATTTATCCTAACCTTGTTGCTATTCTTAATTATCATAAAACCCTTTTAGCTATCTTAGAACTTTTATAGGTATTATAAACTCAAACTTAGTTAACTTTGTTGTTGAGTTAGTTTGTAGTTAGCCTCACGCGCGTTCCAGTGGATTCGATATTAAAACCCCTTGGGTGAAAGCTACAACGGTATCTTTGCGCTTGCAGATCTTTTCTATTTATTTTGTGTGTGTTTAAAATACCCAACAGTTACTAGGGTTTATTGTCTGCGATCGAGGCATAGAGGCCAACCCGAACAAAATATCAGCCATCACCATTATGGGCCCAATAAAAAACCTCAAAGGGGTCCAGCGGATTACGGGATGCCTCGCGGCTCTAAGCCGCTTCATCTCATGCCTCGGCGAGAAGGGGCTCCCATTGTACCGACTACTAAAAAAGACTGACCGGTTCACATGGACACCCGAAGCTCAGGAAGCGTTAGACCGACTTAAAGTACTCTTGTGTAACCCACCGATCCTCGTGTCCCCAAACGGAAGGGAACCCCTTTTGCTTTATGTAGCCGCAACCACCTAGGTGGTTAGCTCCGACCTTGTCATAGAAAGGCATGAGGAGGGGCACGCATTGAGCGCCCAAATGCCGGTGTACTTCGTCGGTGAAGTTTTGTCCGGGTCAAAGGTGCATTACTCCTAGATCCAGAAACTTATCTATGCCGTGCTTGTCACACCTAGAAAGCTACGCGCATTACTTCAATGCTCACCTAATCACCGTCGCATCAGCATATGGTATGGTCGAAATTATACAGAACACGGGGGTCACCGTATGGGTCCCAAAGTGGGCAATCGAACTCATGTGGGGAGGCATCACGTATGCCCCGTGAACGGATATCAAGTCCCAGGTCCTCGCCGACTTTGCAGTCGAGTGGACCGAAATAGGAATGCCTCCGCCCCAATAGAGCAAGAATATTGGATCATGTATTTTGATGAGTCATTAATGAAACCGGGCGTCGGGGTGGCAATCGTCTTTGCCTCACCCCTCGGCGTTCTTCTTAGGTACATGATCCGGTTGAACTTCTCAGCCTCCAATAACGTGGCCGAGTACGAGACGCTGGTTAATGGTCTGCGCATAGCTGCCGAACTTGGGATCCATCGGCTTGAAGCTCAAGGGGACTCTGGCGGCCGGTCGTCGACCGTGTTATGAAAGAGTCCAGCTTCCACGACCCCAAGAAGATCGCATACCATCACGTGGCCCTTTGCGGTCGAGGTTCGGACCTAGTCGAGCCACTCCAAGTGGTGCCCAGGGGCTTCACCCACGTCCTTGTCACAATCGACAAGTTCACCAAGTGGATCAAAGCCCCACCACCTCACGCCAAATCAAATCGAGCAACCAGTGTCGTCCTTTACCGACATCATCCATCATTTTGGAGTGCTTAACTCCATCATCACCGATAATGGCACACAGTTTACCAACAAGAAGTTCCTCTAGTTACGTGACGATCGCCATATCCGCGTGGAATGGTCCGTCGTGGCTCACTCCCGAGTGAACGGGCAGGTCGGCGCACGAACGGAATGATCTTGCGGGGACTCAAACAAGGATCTTCGGCCGGCTAAACAAGTTTAGTCGGCGATGGCTTCAAGAACTACCAACGGTGATATGGAACCTGCGGACCACCCCGAGTTGGGCCACTGGTTTCACCCCGCTCTTCATGGTCTATGGATGCGAAGTCGCTCTACCCATCGACCTAGAATACGGGGCCTCGTCTCTGGCGGGTCGATGCTCGGTCTCCCTCACACGTCCCAAGATGAAACATGTCGGGCCTCATTACTCGCCTCGGGAAAAAAAGCGCCAACAATCCACTAGTGAGCGGGCCACGGCCCGAGGCTCGAGCCTCGGGAAGAGCCTCGCAGATCCACTAGAGCCTCGAGGGGGACCGGTGGGAGTGTTAGCGTGCTTTCGACAAAAAAGGGGCCAAAGTCAACTCATCTACTAGCATAACTCGCCTTAGCACACCTGAGGAGTGCCCCACCCTCCACGTGCATGGGGGCTACCGTTGGCGGTACACAAAAGTGGGACCACACAAGACGTCATAATCACCACGACAAAACCTTACTTAACCTAATTGTCACTCTTAGGTCGTGCCACATGTCCAGATGCCCCGGCGTCATGACCATAGCATGCCCCTCGCACTTTGGAGGCAACTATGACCTCGGGAGAGGGGCGACCCTCGGAGGAAAGGTCCGCCCCACCCGAGGGCCAACGCCTAGCCCGACCTAGTTGCACCGATAGAAGCCATACAGCTGAGCCTCCATCTCGCCCCGAGTCCGTGAAAGTGCGGGGCCCTCGCCTGCGCCTGGCATGGGAAAGACCAACATTCAATGCACCACGACGGCCCTTGAATCCCATCGTCATCGGCCGCGGGGCGGTGATGCGGCCGCCATCATATCACGCTTTATTGACCCGGGATCTAAGCATGGGATGCCCTACCACCTGCCACCTTGATCGCCGCCACGCTGGTGACCGTGCTCCATGGCATAGGAGCCTCGGCGCATCCCATCCGCGACCCGCACGGGCCGGGCCTCGGGCGAATATCTCTAGACGGACAGGGGCCAATGAGACCTCGGAGCAAGCCTCGGGACGGCGCACTCGAGCTCGGGAGCCCGCAACGAGACAAGAGTGCGAGGCTGGGGCGGGGGGCTGGATCTCGTGGGGCAAGGGCGTACAAGGCTCGGATGCATGGGCCAAGGGCGTCTGAGGCTTGGACATACCACCTAGGATCGGAAAACACCCACATGTAAGCTAGGACCCACCCTTGGGCTATAAAAGGGGGGTAACTAGCGCCTAGCAAAGCCACACAAACACGCACATAGGCATAGCACTGTTCATCTTCTTCATGACCTCCTCTTTGAGACTTTGAGATCAGCCTCCTCTCTCGCTTGCTTGTAACCCCTATTACAATCACACTCCCGTGTGAGATAATACAAGATCGGTCGACACTGCTGGACGTAGGGCATCCATGCCTGAACTAGGATAAATCTCTAGTGTCCTTCTTGCACACCATTCGGGTTGGGAAACATGCGGCATAAATTTCACTAGTCGGTCACTTAGGAGCCCCATTTCTCGAAACACCTATAGAGTCCTAGGGACCCCCAGTTTCTAGGACGCCGACAAGTGGTAAGTTTTGAACCGTTGTTAATTGATGTCAATAGACTAGGGAATTCCCAAAAGTTTAAGGACACACCGTGCGTTCTTATTTTTAAAAAGAAAACATGTCTCTAAAAATTTTCTTTGTAGTAGTGTTGCCTCTATTAAAAATCATCGATCCTTTTGTTTCTTAAAATTGCGAAAAGACATGCACCGACATAAAACATAAACCCATCAACATTCACATCACAAAATGTGTAATCCATATCACAAAGCATGGGGACATATGAATGCACATGCTAAACACACATGTTCCTCAGTAAATAGGTGGACATCTCAATTTGTACATCAAGAATTAACAATGAAGTCCTATTTCGACAACTTGTTATAAAACAACGATGATGAATTCGAAATTGAGTTTGTCACGGCCGCGACAGGTCGGGCGGCGGCGACATCGGGCCGGCGGGTGCCACGGCGGCGTTGGGCGGCGACGACATTACGTGGCGGCGGCGCGGGGCGGGTGCCACAAATGGCGTCGGGCGGCGGCCAGCGGCATCGGGCGGCGGCGGGCGGCGGCGGCCACTGTGGGTACTGGGGCGGCCTATGGCTATGGGCGTGGCAAGAGCAAAAGCGGTGGAATATTTCTTTATTTGCTTGTCCCTAGAAGATTACAACCTCCTGGTTTATATAGCCCTCATATGGGACTTGTATCTCAAGCAATCTCTAAAGGTTTCCTTATATTTTTCGAATACCTTTTACAAGCAAACTCTTATTCTTTTCCTAATATAAGAGATTTTCTTATAGATTGGAATATCACCTGCGCACAAAAAGTCCTAATCCTAATCTAATTCGACGATCACATGGGAGGCGGGGAAGGTGGCGGCGGCGGCGGCCACCCTGGTCACGCCAGCGCCCGCCTCTCGGGGCCGGCTGGCCCCCCCCCCCTCAGGTTGGGCCAGATCTGTCTTGTGACATCTCCCCACCGTTCGATCAGGCGGTGCGTCCCCGCGTCGCCCAACCCACCAGTCAAGCGAGAGCCGTGGCGACTAGTGAGGGCGAGTGCTTTGGGGACCGTAAGCGTAGCCAGAGCCGACCCATCTTGTCCTTGAAGGCGTTGACGTCGGAGGCATCGTCATCGAAGGAGAAGTCAAATCTCGTCGCCGAAGTAGATGCCGAACTTGTAGGTCATCGGAGGGTGCACCAAAGGTCTAGCCACCCTTGTGGCCTTCATGATGGCGTTACTCAAAGGCGGTGCGTATCTCAATCGTCTGGCGAGAGGCCGGGCGGAGCGGGGATGCAAGAACTCATAGGAACGCATACACCTAGGCGTGTATCCGCTTTTGTAGAACACGTGACAGTTGACCCTTGGCGGTGTTGTGTTCGAGCAAAGTAGGCACCTGAGAGGATGCTTTGCTTGGGTGGTGCCAGTTGCCCTTAGTGTCGTTGTCGATGGGTGTCCTGAAATTGCGCCTCGATAGGCGCGATGAAGATGTCCCACTCAACCACGCCTCCTCCTAGACAGTCAATTGAACCAGAGCTCTACAACGCCTGTCAGATGGAAAGCGGTGTACGGTCGTGAAAACTCTAGGTCGATCTTTGGCTGAAGCTGGAAGAACATCTCCATCTTGCTAATCGAAGGGTTAGGGTCATCACTATTCTCGTACATCCGGGGCCTCCAAGCAAATTTTGATTTGGGGAGTCTGGGCAGTAGCCAGCACCAGGGGTGCCGCTAGTGGCACCTCGTTAGCTACGGTGATGGAGTCAAGATGTCGTCCATGGTGATGTCGAGGATGGTAGGGGTGTTTACCTCGGACGTCGCCGGTCGCATCCGGCGGGAGGATGACGAGGTCGATGACGTCGTCGATGGCGTCGGCGGGGGGGGTGGCGCCCATGATGGCGCCCCAGCCCGGCCGGCGGGCGGGCATGGCTGGCCGTCCTCGGCGTCGGCGTGGAGCGTAGTGGAAGCCATTGATCCCGGGGTTGGCGTAGATGTGCTCCATGCCGCGAAGGCATGCTTCAATCTCATCGAAGCGCTGTTGATCTTGACGAAGTTGTCGTCGAGGAGTTGCTTCCGAGCCATGGAGAAGTTGGTGTTCTCGGGAAGCCATCGGTGGTGGGAATCGCCACGGTATCCGGATACCGGCGGTCATAGGCGCCGACGGGGAGGGCGGCGGCGACACTGTGGCCCGTGGCGCCGGGGCGGGTGCCACGGGTGGGGGACGAGGAGCACGGGGCTAGGGCTGGGGCAAGAGCAAAAGAGGTGGAATATTTCTTTATTTGCTTGTCCCTAGAAGATTACATCCCCTTGTTTGTATAGCCCTCCTATAGGACTTGTATCTCAAGCAATCTATAAAGGTTTTCTTATATTTTTTCGAATACCTTTTACAAGCAAACTCTTATTTCCTAATAGGGGATTTTCTTATAGATTAGAATATCCCCTGCACACAAAAAGGTCCTAATCCTAATATGATTTGACGATAACGTGGGAGGCGGGGAAGGTGGCGGCGACGGCGCCGGCTGCCCCTGGCCGCGCCCGCCCGCCCCCTTAGCCTCAGGGGTCGCCTGGGCCGCCCTGCCCCCTCTTGGCTTGGCCGACAGAGTTCTTGTTATAAAACAACGACGTGGTGAAGAGTCCTTTCAGAAAGACTGAAAGACGAAACTAACCAACAAACCAGGGCCAGAAAATTAAGCAGGTGATGAAAATCTGAAAGCGAATATAAACGAGATATAAGCGGATCATCAATACACACACACACACACAAAATCCATCACTCTCGCAGAAATATTTAAAAAGGCATGAACCGATAAGCACAACCAGTTGATTTTTAATAGTAATCAAAGGCACATTCCTAATCATGGGTTGTTGCTAAAAGCAACTACGGTTGGCAGGAGTGGTAGGACCCGGCCGGTTCCACCCACAAGGCATCTTCGAACACCGGGCGTGCTCGAGGACTGAAAACGTCCGCCAGCAGCGGCTGTTTGTCTGGCCCGCATACTTGCTTAGGTCTTCGTAAACAATTAAGGATATTTTTCTTTAGCTCGCGAAAAGGGACATACTAGGTGCAAAGGAGTTGTTGGCCTCACCACACCACACCACACCACACTACACCAGTGAGCTCCGACGACTCCAAGCGTGCGTGAGATGAGAGGGAGGCCTTGCTAATAGCTCTCACGGCCGCCGGCAAATCGATCTGCTATACTGCGATCAACTGCAGGTGCGTAGTACGTCTACTTTCCTGCAACTCATGCCTTAATTTGTTTGTTGTTCTTACTTAATTGGTCACGGTTACAACGGGTGGTGTCGTCTCTCTGCAGATAGACTCGATCTGCTGCCAGATCTAGAACTGTTCGTTCACTCCCTGCTACTAATGCAAAGTGTACAACTCTGCATATCTATCTCCGATTTCAAGATCACTGTCCTCTCTAGTGACCTTGATTGCAAACGGTAGCTGTCGTTGCAATTAGGTTGCCTGACTGAATTAACACCAGATAGATTCAGGTTCTAACTCTTGTGTCCAGCCTTTCTGTTACTTATTCGGCAGTACACGTACGTAGTGTCTCGAATAAATACTGAACTTCCGTGAACTTGACCGACTTCGCCGGGTGGATTGGGTACCTATGATGGTCCTCGGATCAGAGGTGGTGGTAGTCTCATCCTCACGAGTCACGACCTTAACATGAACAGTAGACTTGAGTAGCTGAGAGGGGGTGGGTGTTCTTCCGTCGTTATCAGCCGACAGCCACTGAACGAATGGTTTGCTAGGGTTGTTGAAACTAGGGAGATAACAAAACAATGATTACTTAATGGAAACAAAGTTTTTTTCCTAAATATTTTTTAAAAAAAATAGAAACTATTTTCATTTTAGAAAATTCTGAGATAATTTCTTAAAAAAATACAAAAAGTTTTTTTTTTTTCACCATTGAGAATGGTGTCGCTGTTAAAAAGGCTTCTCTTTTTTATGCCACACCTCTTTTAATACACCATGGGTATGCGCGCATCTACCAAGGATACGTGTTTCGAAAACTATATCTGTTTGAAATAGTTTAGTTTAGTTTTATCTTGACCCGAGCTTTTCTAGCATTTACACGGTAACAAGACATGTTTCTATTATGGATTTAATACAACTAATTTGATGATGTAGTTAATGATGTGTTATTTATTTTCTTGGTCAAAGTTATACTGTACAAGTTTAGCTTAGAAAAACTAAATGAACTAAATCTAATTTAAAGGGGTTCTAAACTAAATAGATTATAGTTTTTTAAACAACATACCAATCTTTGGGCCGAATCAGCCTTTTGTGGTCTTTGCTGGCCCACATGATGAGCATCCTTCAGTCCATCCCCACCCGTCCTCCTCCTGCGACATCCGCTCATCCGGTGCCTGCTGCGCCTGGTCGACGAAATGCGCCGCCGAGGAATCCCCGCCACCGAGGCCATTGGGCTACGGGGGCTGCGCGCCGCCACGGCCATGCGCGGCGGCGGCGCGTGCGTCGAAGGGAATGGATACATGATAGGGAAGAGCCGGAGATGCATGGATTTCTCATGCCCTAACCGCGCCTTAATCTTCTTACCTCTGCACTTTTCGCTGCCTGCTCACCTCCTCCGTCTTCTTGTTTAATGCCGCAGGTTTGCCGGATTCATCGCCCCGTTCCGCTCTGGTGCTCTGGACTAAGGTTCTAGCAGGTGCGCATTGGCTTTATCAAACGAGTCAACACTGCCGGCCCTATGTTTTATTTATTCTTCTGCTGTTTTTTTTGTGTGGATGCAAATGAGATAGTTTTGATGGACATTAGGGACCATGTTCCCGGAAATCTTATTGGTCTAGTTTTGTGCTCATATTCCTGATTGCATATCAACTGAGTCTAGGCACTAGGCAGGGAGCAACTTCAGGAAAACAAATAAACATATATGTTACAATTGCGGATGTCTAGAAAATGGGGTAGCAATTGGATCTTCTGTTCAAGTGTCCCACCAGTAGCTCTTTACACGGTTTTGCCTTGTTCTGATGTGTTGGCTTCGTAATGTTTCATTTATACAATATGCTGATAATTGCTAAATGTATTTTTATAAATAGATTATGTATAAAAAAGTAAGTACATATTAGATTCCACTATTTTAATTACCTTCTCAGGAAAATGAGTGATACGTCTCTCTTCTCTGCCAAGTTATATTTGATGAGGTCCATTTAGCCATTTGGGAATTGCATATGGTACTGATACATGTTACCTGCATGTGCAATACATTATACTTTAAAGCTTCCTGTCATATATGCTTTAAGTTTTGCCGACAAAAAACCCATTTGCTGAAAAATAATGAGGCAGAGTGGAATTATTATTATTTTATTATTTTTAAAAAAACTAAAGTGACTTCATGAGTTCAGCTCATATCTTTGAATTTAAATTTGCTTTACCTACAATATGACTTGCTGTCTTTGTTGTTCAGCACAAACTCATGGCAGAAGCAGTGCTCCTTGCTGTCACTAAGATTGGTGGCGCTCTTATAGATGAACCTGCCAAGAACATTATAAATAAGCTGTCTGAAAAAGTTCAAGCTTTGAAGGAACTCCCACGGAAAATGGATCAAATAAGTATGAAACTAACAATCATGAGCAAAGTTATACAGCAGATTGGCACAGTCTACCTTACAGATGAGCTTGTCAAGAGCTGGATTGGGGAGGTCCGGAGGGTGGCTTACCATGTTGAGGATGTAGTAGACAAATACTCCTACCATTGTCTTCAGCTAGGCGAAGAAGGGTTCCTGAAGAAGTATTTTGTCAAGGGTACTCACTATGCCATTGTTTTCAGCAAAATTGTTGATGAGTTAGCGGAGGTAGAAGGGGAGATTCATCAAGTTATTCGGTTGAAGGATCAGTGGTTGCAGCCATCCCAGCTTGTCCCTCACCATGACCAACTCGCTGAGATCGAAAGACCGCGTTCCCAAGACAGCTTCCCAGAATTTGTCAAAAATGAAGATCTAGTAGGAATTGAAGAAAATAGAAAAATGCTGACTGGCCGGATATTTGATGATCCAAGGAAGCTACCATATGAATTGATTAAAAAGATAACAAATGATTTCACACATGAACTTGGCCGTGGTGCATTTGGCCGAGTGTTTAAGGTATCATGCTTGAAATCGGACATCTTCCTTCATTTTTTTAGTTGTATAGTATAACATGTTCTATAAATTCAGCCACATTTCTAATGTTTTACTTTGTTTCCTCTCTTGTAGTAATTGTGTGAACATTTATGCAAAAATATTCAGCAAGCCGGTTACAACAGTTTATTCCATATTATCATCCAATACTATAATTACTATTTATACAAACTACATATAATCCAATACTAGTTTTCAATTTCTCTCACAGATTCTATGAAAAGTTCCAAGTCAAAGATATATTGTTAAAAAAGGTGACAAGATGGGGGTGTGTGGGATTATGGGTTTTTAGAGCCTATGTCAGAAAGGATAAAAGGTGACAGGATGTCCCGAAAAACCATGGGTAGAAAATATATCAAAAATATATTCTAAAGAACTTATCATGCAGCTCTCTTCTGTCTTGTGGGTGTGTGGGATGTGTTTTGATTTGGTTCTCGATATACAACATTCCTATGTTCCTGAGGAAAGAAAACTTATCATGAATGGATGGTTTTATAAATAGAAACTGTATGTGATGTGCTAATGTGATACAGCCAAAACCAAAAGGAAAAACCATCCGAAAAATATACCACAAATATTATTTTTCTAAATACTTTATCACTGACTTTTTTAAGGCAAACTTGTTTTGGATGGCAAAAAAAACAGCCGTTTTGAGACAAGACTTGTAAAATAAAACCTTAATTTTCTAGTGAATTGATTTTGTAGTCAGCTTTGGTTGTGTGAGGATATGGACAATGATTTTGTTGTTAGCTTTGGTTGTGCGAGGATCTGGACAAAACGGACAGAGCTAATCATTATTATTGAGTTTTATTTTTGTCTGTTACTGTTAGCATAGGAACAAGTCCAAAACTAGTATTTGTAATTACAAAAAGTTGATGGATAGGGATGGCTTGAAGATGGAGAAGAGGTTGCTGTAAAGGTACTTCATGATTTCACACCAGAGAGCAGTGACCAGCAATTCCAAAATGAATTTGAAAACCTTAAGAGGCTCAAGCATCCTAATATTGTATGCGTCTAGTGGGCTTCTGTTACGAAACTGAGGATCAACCAGTAGAGTACAAAGGAAAAATAGTAGTTGGTGAAAGGATACACAGGGCACTCTGCCTTGAATATGTGCCCAATGGAAGCCTGGGCAAGCTCCTTTCAGGTTTGTGCTCACAGTACGCACGTACCTATGTACCTACCTACACACACACACATCATTTCCCTATATATGTTGAAAATACTATGTTTGCTGATGCAGGTGAATATCTAGGCAACAATTGGCCCATACGCTATAAAATAATTAAAGGAATCTGCAATGGTTTAAAATACCTCCGCGAGGAATTGGAAGTTCCCATTTTCCATTTTGACCTAAAACCAGACAATATACTGCTGGATGAAAAGATGGTGCCAAAAATTGCAGATTTTGGATTATCTAGGCTCATTGGTGACGGGAACACCATGAAGACGAGGAGCTCTCTAGGAACACTGTAAGATTAATGTCTCAAGTGGGCATAACATTTAATCAGCTAAAATTGTACTTCTTAATCTCACTTGCCATTTATGTTATTTTGCAGTGGATACTTGCCGCCCGAATTCATTAACAATCAAGTAATCTCAAAAGAGTATGACATATTCAGCTTAGGTGTTATAATTGCACAGATAATCAATGGAATTACAGGATATTTCGAAATCATTGACATGGGCGCCCAAGAACTTATTGATCATGTAAGGATTTTAGGTCCTAGGGAACTATTTGAAGCATTTCATTGTACCAAATTGGCATCACACCATGTTTCACCCTCCGTCTAAAAAAGTAATGCAATTCTCACTTCTCTAGGAGTCCATGTTTTCCGGTCGTCCGGTCAATCCTAGTCGTTCTAGGACTGACCAGGAGAGTAATCGTGATTACTGCGTCGCCCAGGCCGATTAATCGAGCCTAGTCGACCCTACTGGTCGTCCAAGTCGTTCTATATATATCAGGACATATACCACTATATATACCACTATATATATATATATATACACCAATATATACTATATAAGTGTTAGCTGGTGACTTACTTTTTGGGAGTTGTTTTCTTTTCTTTTCTACACTGTCTAGAAGTCTGTCCCAAACAACATTCCTTTGCTGATAGGCTGCTGGAAGCTTGGGCCTGGAATACCACAGACTATAATTAGCATTAGCAACACTAATGTAGTTTTGATCTTGAGTTTTTGACACAACTCAACAAAACATTTAGCAAACCATGGCAGCCACACAACCAACATATTACATAACCAAAATAGTTCAGTACAGATAACTAGATAATATGAAGTGTTCAACACGAAGCCACAAAAGTAGGCAACTAGCGATCAGCCATGTAATCAAGATTCTTCATACTCTTCCATTGCTGTTGCTGGATCAGATTCTACATGGTGGTCATCTTGTTCCTCCTTCAGCTTGTCGCCCTTCATCTCCTACATCTACATTTTCAGTCACTGTGGTCCTTGCACGCTTGTTCGTCCTACCATAAGTACGCCTCACAGGAGAAGGAGCACGAGCAGCAGCAGCCCTAGCCAAGTTACGTCCCTCCAGACCTTGAGTTGCACCAATGGCTTCATCCACTTGAGCCCAAGTCACAACATTGCCACCACCTTCCTGAACTGGAACTGGTTCAACTGGTTCACAATTTACATCGACCCATTCACTTTCCCATTGAAATTCATCAAACAATACTGGATGGCTTCTCTTTCCTTTGGAACCCAACTCTCTAATTTTTGTAAATCTGTTTTCCATCTTGCGGTTGACATAAACCAACTTATTGAACCTTTGGTGCTCTAACCGGTTTCTCTTTTTTTTGTATGGATCTATACAAAAAAAAAGTCACACACCAATATTGCTATCAATTACAAATTTAGTTACTCAGCAATAGTACACTAGCACTTACACCAGAAAAGTCACTCCAATTACGCCGCATCCAGATGCAGCGCAACAAAGGTTAACAATCCTTTTTGCTAAACATTGGAGCTCATATGTTAGGCCACCATATGCACCCCACCAAAGCACTGTAATTTCCATTCCTAACATAGAATTCCATTGTTAGTTCATTGCTGATTGCTTTCAGAAAAAGGGAAGAAATAGTTATACAAAATTCCCTGTTTAAGCTAGGGCGCTAGGCGAATTTTCCTCGGCGACCCTCTGCCTAGCTAGGCGTTTTTGCATTTTGCCAATTTAGCACATGGTAAATTTTTTCTACACCTTAGGAGTAGTTACTCCCATGTGTATATCTCAAGATTTATGGTATATATGACCGAACGAAGTGCATGTGGATGAAGTATATAATCATACTAGACCATCTATGGTGGTATATATGTGAAGTATGCATTCATACATTGAGTATATGAATATACTTTTTTTATATACAGCAGTAGTGGCATTTTATGTAATATATTAAAAAATATGGGTTCCTTCGAATTTTTTTTTTAGTAAGTAAGATTTAGAGTATTTTAATGAGTATCTAAACATACTCAAACCGATAAACAAGTATAAACACATACACAATGTGGTTTTTTGAATATGGGAGTAACTACACCGGGAGTATAGAAAGTGCACCCTATATATATATATATATATATATTAGTATATATAGCTGAATTTATATCAGCAACTAATAACTACTCAATATATATAGCTGAGCAGCTAATAATTACTCAATAGATAGGGCTAGTAGACATACCTGACCTTGGAGTCTTCCAAGTTCCTTCCTCATGCTGTCCTACAACACATTTTAACATCTTGTGAATAGTGAAATAGACAGCAAGCAGTTCATGAAAAGTAGGAAACAAGAAGTTGACACTTATCTCAATTATTCCAGCCACCTTCCATCCATGAGCACACTATATCAGCAACCAATAATTAGTAATTTTAAAGCACAAACACAACTACACAAGCACATGGCAGCAAGCACAACACAATTTAAAAATAAAAGGCATGATAGCCAGTTCATACAGTACCAACAGCAAGCAGTTCAGTCACACAACACACAGACACAACACAAATGACATAGCACACAACAGTAGTTCTTAAGAGTTAAGACTATGACATGATACAAAAAGGCTTCACACTGCAGTTCTTCAATAGGGTTCTTCTTCAATTTCATCCTCATCAGACTCAAACGCTTCTTCTTCGGACTGAAACTCTTCTCCTTGATAGAGCTCCCTTGTCTCCCTCACTCTACCACTTCTACGCAGCCCAAGCTGTTCTTCTGCTCCCATTGCCTCTCCAATAACATCCCAAGGTATCCATGTACCTTCCATCTCATCCTCATCTTCCTCATCTCTAAGACAACTAATGCACAATCATCCTCACCCTCTTGGAGAAAACCTTGAGCTTCAGTTGCATCACTAGACAAGAGAACATCAGTGATCTTCTTTGACTTGATCTTTTCTCTCTTAGTAAGCAGCCTGTTGTTGAATTGAACATACACCAACTTTTCAAGGCGGGCTGTACTAAGCCTATTCCTCTTCTTAGTGTGTATCTACAAATATAAAATAAGAGCATTTTTAGTAGTGCAATTTAAAGATTATTGCTGCTGAAATGTTCATAGTAGAAAGGTACTAACCCCTTCAAATCCACTCCAATTTCTTTCACAACCAGAAGCACTTGATGTCAAAAATAAGATCCTTGTAAGAACTTGATGTTAAAAATAAGATCCTTGTAGCCATCCTCTGTAAAGCAGGTGTTTCAGTTCCATACAACAGCCACCATGAGGCTGAAACAAAAGAAAAACACCTCTACATGTTAGAAAACAGCAAACAAAAATGTTTAAAAACAGCAAACAGCCATGTATTAACATGTACCTCTACCTGGATTATAGTCAAAATGTTCATAAGTCCTTGCTAGCTTCTTGCTAAATGGCCCTTCTCTATTTTGAAACTTTTTCAGTTCAATGTTGGCAGGCTGATGTTGCTTGTCCTCATGATGATAATAAAATTGCTCAACACAAGCTATAAATGCTATATTCATTTTGGGCTCATCAAAAATTGATGTGTTAGTGTAGCTACAGTGTGGATTGAGCAAATAAGCTGTCATATGCAATGGAGAATCAAGTCTTCTAGCCATCTTCCTCTCAATAACAGCCATCACATCCTTGAATTTATCCTCATTATTGCCATAGACCGCTTTGATCTCTCTCTTTGCCTTTAGTTGTTCTCCATAAATGAAACCCATGGATGGCTTCACATCCCCATCAGCCAAATGAAGGACTTTGAATAATGGCTCAAAAACAGCCAATATTAGCTTCACATCCTTCCAAAAGGTTGCACTCAATATAGTTGCTGTGGTATCTTTTCCTTTCTTTGATTTCACATCCTTGACTGACTCCCACCTACTTGACACCACCATCTTTCTCAGCTGGTCCTTCTCTAGCATGCTCTCCAAAGTGAGAAAGTTTGAAGCAATCCTAGTCACTCCTGCCCTCACTACCTCTTTCCCCTCTGTTAAGTATCTCAAGCAGTCCAATGTTCTTGTGTGGCCATAGACAAATATGGTAAATGCCTTTGCTTGGTCAATCACCTTCTTGAACCGAGCCAAGTTACCAATTCCTTGGAGCATCAAGTTGATTGTGTGAGCTGCACAAGATGTCCAAAATATCTGTGGTCTCTTCTCAGCAAGTAGCTTCTTTGCACCCATGTTGTTGGAGGCATTGTCGGTCACTACTTGCACCACATTTTCTGGACCCAATTCTTCAATTGCTTTGTCCACTAGTTTGAAGATAACTTCACTTGTGTGTGACACAGATGACATCTCAAATGACTTGAGGAATTCAGTTCGTTCGGCACAATTAGTGCACAGATTCATTATGCTTCTCTTCGTATCTAACCAAGCATCAGTCATAATGGAGCACCCATTCTTCAACTTCTCGCCTCGACGCTCCTGCATCAAAGTCTTGGTTCTTGCATATTCTTCATCCAGTAATCTCTCTCGCAGCAAATCATCACTTGGAGGCTGAAATCTAGGTCCAAACTGCCCAATAGCTTCACACATTTGTGTGAAGTCATCGTTGTCACATGCATTGAAAGCTATTGCTGCAAATATATATAAAAAAGAGCCAAATTTGTGTTCAGTACAGGAATAACAGCAGCTATTGAATTCTAAAAACAAATACAGAGTAGTATAGTAGCAATTTACCGCGATTATAAGCCCATCTTGCAATATACTTGTGCACCTCATTCAATCTTTCTTTCCAAAGTGCTTTGTTCAGCTGATGTTGCTTTAAAGACTCAGTTTTGCTAGCTGTAGGATCAATAGCCCTTGTCCATTTGTCAATGGGTCCTAATTTGTGAGGCTCTGAACTTCCAATACAAGTGACTTCTTGTAACGCCCCTTGGCCGCCCGGCGAGTGCCGACAACGTGAGCACGCACACGAGGCACGAAATCGCAGAGGAAGCGGGCAGGGTTGACCCCTCTGCCTTGGCTTCGGTTCTGAATTGATTCAAATGTTTGATACAGACTCGTTCTCGACTGTCGGGTTAAGTACAGACTCAGGTTCGACGCTGACCAACCGGTCCCACATGTAATACGAAAATGTAAACACACGAATACGTAAACTGAAACAAAATACGATAACCGCCTTGGGTAGCTTCAATCCTGTAGCTCGTCCGGCACCAGCATCGTTGCGCCTCCAGCCGCTACACTTCCTCAGAATCTCCGACCCCTGTGAAGGCTGTGATCCAACTCTAGACACTCCAACCCACTGTGATCCAACTCTAGACACATTAACTTCTTGTCTAAGTTCTACACAAATAGTCTTCTCAGTTCTCTTCCTTTTTGCAGCTTCTATTGCTGCCTTGCACTTCTCTTTAGCCTCGAGTGCCTCCGGTGTTGTAGATGAGCATTTCCTCACATTGCCTGGAACATGGGCCACATGCTCCTTCAATCTATAAACCGCTCCCCCATCTCCTTCCCACAGAACTTGCACATGACCTTATTCTTGTTGTTAGCATCAACAAGAACACCATGTTTCCATCCAATATCATCGGAATTCCTTTTCAAAAAAGATTTGGACCCTCTGTTTCAGTTCCAGCTGTAGCTTCTGATGTTGACATCCTATACATTCAACTTCAAGCAATCACAAAATTGAAAATGCAGTAGGCACTAGGCAGTACAGAGAGAAAGATACATTCAGTTTCAGACCAGCAGCAACTCAAAGCATTTAGTACAGAGAGAAAATGCAGTACTGCAGCTTGGTCAAAGCATTCATTCATCACATCAGCTATTTACATCAGCTTCAGTCATAGCAGATTCAAAGTTTCAGTCATAACTCATAGCAGATTCAAAGCATTTACATAGCAGATTCATTCATAGGCTCATAGTAGATTCAGTCATAGCAAGTTCAGTCATCAGCAACTCAAAGTAGAGCAGAGCAGGGGAGGTCGGGAGGGGAAGGGATGACTTACCTTGGAAGCAGCCGAGCAGAGCAGGGGACAGCGGGGGGAGGAGGACGAGCAGGCCGGGCAGGAGGAGGACGAGCAGGCCGGCGGGGAGGGAGGAGGAGCAGGCTGGCGGGGAGGAGCAGCCCGGTGGGGAGGAGCAGCGCCGCCCCCGGGACGGCGAGTGGACTTCAGGCACACGGGACGAGCGGCGTCTGCGGCGCGGGAAACCACGGGGCCGGTCTTATCCTTCCCGCGGCCCCCAATTCCTCCCGCGCACTTCGCTGTGGCGAAAACACGCTGCAGCGCTCCCCGCTCGGCCGCCTACAGCGCCTGCGTGCCGACTTCGGGAGGAATCGCCGCCGACGCCCCTAGGCGCCGAGCCCGCCTAGGACACCAATCACCCCTCTAGGCTCCACGGTGCCCCCACGACTAGCGCCTAGGCACGCCTAATCCCGCCTAGGCGAGCACCTAGCGGAACAGGGACAGAATTACAGATAAGGAACTTACTAGGATTTTTTTTTTATCTCTGCTGGATGTGAGAAGGATTCACCTTCGGCCTTCTCATAGTCTTCTGCTTGCTTGCTTATCTTGTTCTGCTCCTCATCATCACTCACCATCGTCCACATAACTTGATTAAACATGATTCTCAGCCTTCCTGCTTGTCTCTTATCTTTTTCCTTTATGGCAAAAAACTTGCTTGGATTCAAGTATAGGGCTACTCCATACAGCTGCTGCTCCATTTGGTTTTCCATCTATTGTCATAGTATTTTAGTACCTCTTTGAGTAAATCTGGTTGGCCTTTCAAAGAATCCTTGATTGCATCCTTTGCAACATCCATGGCTGCCATAATCTCAGGAGCTGTCGGTGTCTTATCTCCATCTGCTATCCTTAGTGCAACAAGAAGTGGTTGTGAAGCTCTTATGCATAACTCCACTTTATTCCAAAATGGAATTGACAGGATAATGTTCTCAACTTGTTTGCCTTGTTGAGTGGAGGAGAAACTGATAGCATGCCATTCATCACTAATCACTAAATTTCTCAATGCATTCTTGTTCTTCTGCGGGCTTGCCAATGTGAGAAATGAAGTGGCAAAGCGAGTTACAGCGGACCTAACAAGATCTCCTCCAATCTTATTTCACATTAGATCTAGAATCCTCCCATGCTTGTACATGAATCTGGTCACCTTCTTTGCCATGTTGATGCAAGTGCTGAATTCCTTGATCTTCCCGATGTCCTCCAACAACAAATCCAAACAATGGGCTGCACATGGTGTCCAAAATAGATGTGGGATCCTCTGCATTAAAATCCTCCCTGCTGCCTTGAAGTTCGATCCATTGTCAGTGACAATCTGCACCACATGTTCCTTCCCTACCTTATCAATTTCCTTCTCCAATAGGTCAGCCAACATAGTAGCACTTGCTACCTCACTTGAAGCATCAACAGACCCTAGAAAGAAAATCCCTGCTGGACTGTTAGCAAGGAAATTGCTGAGATGGTGATGACCTGTGTCAGTCCATCCATCAGACATTATGGTACAACCATATTTCTTCCAAACCGCCTCATGCTTCTTCCTCAACTCCGCTGTCCTGTTCACAGCTCTATCAAGCAGCAGAGTCCTGACATCATGATATGATGGTGAGCGGTACCCAGGTCCATATTATCCAATTGACTCAAGCAAAACTTCCCAACTTCTTGAATTTATGACATTCAATGGAATACAATTCTCATACAAGAAATCTGCAACATGATCATCAACAATTGCTTTGGCCTCCTTACTTTTCTTTGTGCAGTGGTCAAGTGTAGGTTTTTTTTTTGACAAGGTCAAGTGTAGGTTGACTTTGCTTGGATTTGTGTCTCTCTGCAACTACTTGTTCCGGTGACTTGGAAAGCTTGGAACTCAGTGACCTAGACTGTTTTTTTGAGTCTCTGGTTTTGCTGTTGCAGAAACAATGAAGGAGATGATGGTAGCCTGAGCAATCTTCTTCTTGGCTTGCTTAAGTTTTGTTCCAGAACTTGGTACTAGTACAGGTCCTTCTTCATCGGCATCTTGTTCCTCTCCATGTTCACCTTCTGCTGGGATGTCCACAAGAACAGTCCTTGAATTCTTTTTCAAGTAAAGATCCATCTCCCTCTTCACTAATTCTGGAGGATTAGGACATCCTATTGCATCTCCATACCCCCAGCAAGGTGTTGCTTGAATCTGCATATTCCTGAAGGAACTACCTTGCAAAATATGCATTGCACAAAGTCCTTGGAAGGATCTGGCCACCACCCATACTTCCACCCTGGGTCTTTTGATTTTTCCTTTCTCGTTTTGTCAACAGCTTGGGCAGCAAGATCTGGAGGTAGCTTTGCTATAGCCCTCTCAATTAGGGAAGGGATATCCAGAGTAGATGAGGAATTTGTGTCAGCAGGATCTGACCCAACTGATGAAGGAACACCTCCTTCAAGGTCAGGTGGAGGCATGCACACTTCCACGTTAGCACATGCTCGGTCAACATCAACATCTGCAGAAGCACAACTTCTTAGGATGGACGGAGGGACAGCACATCAAGCAACACATCAGAGGAGAGAGGTTGCAGAGTGAGGCATGGTGGAGGAGGGAAGAAGATGGTGATGGGAAAGGCACATACCGTCGTCGGAGTAACTCATCATGAAGACCGGTAAAGGGAAGCCCACCGGATTGTAGGCTCTCGCGGCAGAGCTAGGAGAAGCGCGGGCGGGAGAGGGGAAGCGCGCGGGAGAGGAAAAGCGCGGGCGGGAGAGGGAAGCGTGCGGGAGAGGGGAAGCGCGCAGCAGGGGGAGGAAAAGCGCACGCGAGAGGGGAAGAGAGCGCGCGGGAGGAAATTGCGGCGCGCGCGAGGGAAATTGTGGCCTCTAGCGGCCAGTGTGTAGTGCACGAGCGTGCCTGAAGCTGTGGAGTCTTCTAATTCCAACCCTAACAGGCCAAATTGGTAGCCCAGCTTCCCACATATAGGCCCAGTTAAGCAGGCCCAAAAAACAGAGAACAACTTGATTGTTCATTCAGAGGCCTAGTCGGACGACTAATTGCGGCTAGTCGTAGTTTTCTGATCGTTCTAGTCGCCTCGGTACCCCTAATCGAACACCAGGGGCGATTAGGGCGATTAATCGCGATTAATCGGACGACCAGAAAACATGGTAGGAGTTAAATAATTTTAAAGTTGACCACATCTATATAAAAAAAAAGCATTAGCTTATGATATCGAATAAGTATAAATAGATTAATGATGAAATATGTTTTCCAATAGTCATCCTATTTGAAGAAATAAGTGTTGATATTTTTTCCATATTATATGAAAGTTTGACTTGTCCCAAACCTAGTAGTACTCAAAGATGTTAACTCAAGAATCTATAACCATTTCATAGTAAATGAAAACAAAAATATGTGTCATTATCACTACGTAGACTGTACATACTGTGTTTTTTGTGTTACTAGTAGATATGTATATAATGTTAGCCCACAGGATCACAATCCAGGTGAGCAGCAACTCACTCTAAACCGAGCTAGAAGAGGATGAGCACACACACAAGGAAAGTGGCTACAGCTGCATGTTGGTGCTGCTGCTATGCTCTTGAGAACAGCACACACACACTCAGGCTTTAGCCTTGGCCGAGAGACACTGAACTGTGGTGCAACTGAACTGAAAACTTACATTACCAGGGATACGTATATATACTCAAAGGGCTAGGTTCAGCTTTTGTATGAACTGAAACCAGAGAAGGTGGACTGCTGAACTGCAGTCTAGGTCTATTCTAAGTCTAGTGTCCTTGTAGCAGGATAAGTCTACAATACATATTAACTAAGGGACACGGCATACCAAAAATTTGTGTCCACACTACTATAGTCTAGTGTTCCCACTGCAGCTTGATTGCTGTTCAACCTTTTCACATTCTTAGTCACCAAGCTGCAGCCTTGACTGCTGTGCAAGACCAACAGCAAAATTATCCAACAAATCTTCCCCTAATCTTCTGCTCTTGCTTGTTTTCTACCATTCCAATATTGGTCCTCAACTCCATGAACCGAAGACGACCGAGTGACTTGGTGAGGATGTCTGTGAGCCGTCGTCGGTTTCGACAAACTCCAGAACAATCTGTCCTCCATCGACACAATCACAGATGAAGTGAAAACGAGTGTCGAAATGCTTGCTGCGGTCGTGGACGACTGGATTCTTTGCAAGGGTCATGGCGGGCTGATTGTCCACCATCAGGGCTGGAGGGTGAGCTTCTTTGCCTGTCAGCTCGCCCAGCAGCCGTTGCAACCAAACAACCTGGCACGCCGCCGTGGCTGCTGCAACATACAGTGCCACAATCTTCTGCTTCAGCGACTGCCAAGTAATGGGGGTTGCTCCAAGGAAGATGAGCAGACCGGAGGTGCTCCGTCGACCATCAATGTCGCCCGCCATGTCTGCATCGCTAAAGACAGTGAGCTCCTGCTCACCTTAATTGGTCTTGGGAGGTGTCTCGCTGAAGACTGTGAGCCTCAGCGCACCTTTGCCACCTCGCTTGGGGAAGATGATCGCAGATCAAGCGACCCCTTAATATAGCGTAGCAGCCTCTTCAATGCTGTCCAGTGGTCTTCACGCGGGTCCTCCATGAAACAGCTAACGCGATTCACTAGCTTGATGTCAAGAATGCCTTTCTCCATGGCAGCCTTGTGGAGATTGCCTACTGCCAACTGCCTCCTAGCTTCGTCGGCTCTACTCTGCCTCCTAGCTTCGTCGGCCCTCTGCACCTAATCAAGTCCATCTATGCCCTGAAGCAAGCTCCCAGCGTATGGCACTAGTGGTTTGCCACATATCTTGGCCAGCTCAACTTCATTCCCTCTGCCAGTGATGCGTCTCTCTTTTAATATTTATAAAGATCGAGACAATGTAAGCCTACTCGCTTCTCTACGTTGACAACAACGTCCCGACGGCCTCTGTGGCGCATCACTGCACACTCAGCTCGGAGGTCGCAATGATTGACCTCGGCGTGCTCCATCACTTCCTTGACAAATTATTTCTCTTGCATCACCAATGTGTTGAGCTTCTCCAGTGTGCTAGCATGTTCGAGTGCCATCCCAACACAACGCCTGTGAACTCCAAGTCCAAGCTCTCATCTACAGATGGTTCCTCAGTCACCGACCCATCCGAGTATCATACTGTAGCCTCGCCCGGGTGCTACAATACCTAATACTCCCCAACCTGGCCTATGCGATCTAGCAGGTGTGCCTCTTCATGCACAACCCCTGAGCCACACCTTGCCCTTGTCAAACTCATTCTCCGTTCGTCATGGGCACCCTTTATTCATACACATTGGCACTGATTCCTGTCTACAGTTACCATTGGTAATACTGATTCCCTATGTTTTACTATTACACTTAATTTTTATCTTAGAACATGTATTTCAATAGGCCCCATATATCCCAAATTCCTTAATATTGATGTCCTTGTGATTAATTTACTTTGTGTCTACTTTGAAAGGTACATGACAGCTGGAACAGAAGATTACAAGAGACACCCGAATTATGAATCACTTGAAGTAGATTGCAAACAGGTCAAAAGATGTATGGAGATAGCAATTAACTTGCATGGAGAAGAATCGACGTAAAAGACCTACAATCAAGGATATTGTCAGCAAATTGGATGGGACTGGAACTGTGGAAAAAGTTTCAAATTTTCAAATGAAAAAGGTAATATCATTCACATTTTGTATGTAAAACATGGAACCAATATTTCTTTGTGCACAAATATTACATGTGGGCATGGATACAAAATGTTCTGTCATCCACGTAACAAAACATCGACTGTGTCATTTTCAATATGTAGGGAACATGAGAAATTATTACAAAAGTAATGCGTGTAACATATTTTTCGAACACTAAAGTAAGAAAAAAAAAAAGATACCCTATGTGTTAGAGGAGTACGCCATGAGCCTATTGGGCCATGGCCTGTTAGTATTAGGGTTAATTAGTCGCTTGCTTAGGGGCCAAGTAAGTCCTGTCTATACAATGAGAGGAGATGTATCAATCCATTTCAAGCAAGAGATTAAAAGGAAATCCCCTTCTCTCTTGCCGGTCGTGGGCAAAGCCCCGTCGGCTGGCGTTCCTAGCACCCCAAACCCTAGCTGCCGACATCTCGCGAGTACTGCTGCTTTCGCCCGTCGCTCTTGCTCTCCCTCTCCCACTATCTCGGCCTCAACTGTGTTCATAACAATCTGGTATCAGCTCCGCCCGTCCGGGACCATGGCGGAACCCTCCTCCGCCGTGCCCACCTCCACACTGCTTGTCGCACTTCCCTGGGCTGCACTGGCCCTTTTCTCCGCTGCGCTGCCGGCGCACTATGCCCGTCCCTAGGCTGCGTCGTCAGCGCACCGCGCCCATCCATGGGCTGCGCCGATCCTGTTCTCTACAGCGCTGCTGGCCCTTTTCTCCGTAGTGTCCCCGGTGTTCACCACCTCCACACTGCTGGCGGCCTCCTCCTCCGCCCCCTTGCCAGCGGTATCTGGGGTGTGTGCTCTTCCTGTCACAACTGACGGCGGTTGTCCTCGCGATGGCCCAGAAGATGGTAATTATTGCCCAGGGCATGGAAGACCTGGGCCGTGATCCGCCGCGCGGTCCGCCCCATACTGTACACGATGGTGAGCGCCCCGGCGGCCACGACGATGGTCGCTCCGATGCCCACCACCGGCGCTGTTGTGCTTCCTGGTGGGCCGAGCCTCCAACACCCATTCACCGATGGGATCTTCTATAGGGGCGCCGGCGTTGAGCAAATCCAAGACGAGGGTGAGAAGTCGCTGCAGATCGAGCAGCCGATGGACATCGCGACTGAGCCGACGGGGAAGATGCTTGAGCGCCAGGTGTCAGCGATGGTGCGGTTGTAGGCTGTTGCTAGCGGCCTCTTAGCGCGTCGGCGGGTGCAGGAGATGCGTGACCTGCAGCCGATTCAGCCCTGCACCCCGCAACTCCTCCAAGCCGCACTTGCGCCGCGTGGAGGACTTTGATGTCGTCTGCTTGTGTCGGTCATGGGCCTATCGGGCCTTGGCTGGCGAGGAGCAGGCATGGGTTCATGGACTGGAGTGCCTCGCCTAAGCGCCCGCGCGTTCGCCCTTGGCGCCTTCGTTGGTTGTTGTTGCGACCACTTATTGGTGGCCACCCACAAGCACCCCTTTCCTCTAGATGGTCTCCATGGGATCCAGGTGGCTGTACACGTGCAGACCGAGTGTGCAGATGGTGTCCACCTTATATTCAGGAGTCAAAAATAAGGCGTCCTAGTTCATTTCAGGTTGAGAATAATAAAATAAGCTGAAATGTAAAAGGCTTGTTTTTAGGTGTTAGGTTTGTGTCGAGTCGAGTTATCCTCATGAGTTGGTTAGGTTGCAGCTCGAGGACGATTTGCTTGTCTAGGTGGGGTGTAGTGTTAGAGGAGTACGCCATGGGCCTATTAGTATTAGGGTTAATTAGTCGCTTGCTTAGGGGCCAAGTAAGTCCTCTCTATATAATTAGAGGAGATGTATCAATATATAATCAAGCAAGAGATTAGAAGGAAATCCCTTCTCTCTTGCTGGCCGTGGGCCGGCGTTACTAGCGCCCCAAACCCCATTTGCCGCCATCTCGTGAACATTACCGGACTGTAGCACCATGGGTACTGTAGCGCGCCCGTCGCTACTGCCCTCCCTCTCTCACAATCTCAGCCCCAGCTGCGTTCATAACACTGTCACTGTATCGTTTTCCTCAATGTGGCATTAGAATTTTATTGTTTGCTTTCTGACACTGCTGTTAACCGGTTAGTAAGCCCTTACAGTTTTGGCTTTGAGCATAAACTTAACCAAGCTAAGAAAGAAAATATTTAAAAAATTGTTCATTTGTTGACTGCAAACACATCCATCTATTAACTGTTTATATATTGACAAGGTAGATATTGTATTTTTCAATTGATCTCTTAAGTCATCTTATTGCAGTCTCTAGCATGCATCTGACACAATTATGTAGCGAGCTGACTACAGTTTTTTTCCCTTTCTAAAGCTCCTTTTCTTTTGTTGATTGACAGGCGGTGGCAACAAAGAAGCCGTAATCTTATCGAGTGGTATTGTGGGCGGGCGGACAAAGGTTGGTAACACTACATCTGATTAAGGTTTTATTTGATACACATGGCTAGTTACTTGTTGGAGATAAAAATTAGCCTAAATTAGTTATGATTGGATACCTAGTTGACTAATAACTAGTTGAAGACTTGGCCAAACAGTTAGCCCACCTTTTAGCACTTCTATTTAAATGCATTAGAGCTAATTTTAGTTAATTTTTAGCTAGCTAGTAATTAGCCCTTATATCGAAAAATGTCCTACGTTCCTTCATTAGCTACCAGGCTAATAAGTGCCTGATGATGGTTTTCATCTCTATTGTTCATCTTCTTTCTTAATAATTATTTTTAAATGAATTGTCCAATATCAAAGTATTGCTAGATCTAGTTTATAAGACACTTTTTACTTTTCAAGATACATAAATTGAATTTTATTGTGTATTTAGACATAATGTATGTCTAAGTGCATATCAAAAAACTGTTTCTAGAAAACCTGGAGGGTCTTATAATTTGGAATAGAGGGAGTAGTCTCCAAAATCGAAGGTTTTCATTGTAATTTTGAGTAGTTGATATGCACCTCCATAGCAAATACAGGGAAATTCTAATACATACATTGCCTCCTATTTCATCTCTCAACTTTGAGACTAAAGGGCTGCTTCAATGCTTACTCAAAGACCGTAAATTGAATCAATAGAGCATTTTCACCTGTATTGTATAAAAAATAACATCTAATCCTATGCTTGATCGACATAAGATGATATTAATATTTGAGTGGTCTAATCATTATTTACTCCTAAGAAGGTCGTTTGTCAACCCGTCTCGCTCTCCCCTTGTCAAAGGAACTATGGGTGGTTGAGCCTCCAATTGTTTGGATCCTCGGGTCAAGAGGGTTTTATCTTACCCAGTCAACATACGGTATTTAGTCGCTCGCCGACTGAGGCGAATCCTCCTCCATGTGATTGGGGATGATGATGGTGGTGATCGTGCAAGATGGCGGCGACATGTTCACTCCCATCACCACCGCCCGGCTTCGGGGACCGGTAGGTGGTGGGGAACCTTCCGACCATGGCGGCAGCTTCTCGGCGGCGATCGGTCTAGGGGCGGGAAAAAGCAATCGGTTCTTGGGAAGTCGCGTGCGTTTAGTCCAATGACGACGTGCTCTCCGGGCGTTGGCGCCGGGCCTCATTGTGGCGTTGCGGGGTCCCAAGGATGTCCTAGCACCCGATGAGGTGGCGGCAACTAATGTCATGGTTTCGGATACTGCGATGCTATCGGCGTGTTCTTGCGGAGCCCATGATCTCATCGAGGGCCTCTCCCCGCGGTATCTTTGCTTCAAGTGAACTCTAGGCCATTTACGGTCCAATGGAAGTGGCACCGCATCCGAATTGGGACCAAATTGTGTGGTTCTCGGATTCCCGGTCCCGGGTTGTAACTCTATTAGGTCGATATCGGTGCATAGTTTCATGGCAAACTAGGTAACCGAGCCAGATGAGTTTGATTGCGGCCTCGTGAGGGCCTTGCTCAAACCCCATCCGCTTGAGGGTGGAGTCCAACTTGTCGTTCAAGCTCGTGGTGCTGCCGCCGCAAGCGTAGAGGGTTTGCGCGGCGGAGAACCTTTCTTCTCCTTGCGGGGATGACGAATCCCGGTGGCGGCGACGTAGACCTCTTCCTTCAAGTCACCGTTGAGGAAGGCGGACTTCACGTCCATGTGGTGCACGCGCCATCCCTCCCGGGCTGCGGTAGCGAGGAGAAGACGAACGGACTCCATCGCAACGGGCGCCGGCGGCGTCGTCGAAGTCGACTCCCTCTGCCGAACAAAGCCGCGGGCCACGAGACGCGCCTTGTGCTTGATCACCGCACCCGGCCTCATCCTTCTTGAGCTTGTACACCCACTTAAGAGTGATGGCGTGGTGTCCGGCGGAAGATCCGCCCGCTCCCATGTCGGTTCCTCTCGACGGCGTCCATCTCCTGGCCAGACAGCGGCGCGCCATGCCCGCATCTCCTTCGCCTCGGCAAGGAGGCGACGGGCTCACCGTCCTCATGCGCGCTGTGCGGCTCGGCCCGGTCGATCGTGGTCGTGCACCGCCATCTCGGGCGGCGATGCCGAGGATGTTCTCCAGCGGTGCGATAAAAATGGCGGCTTCGCCGTCGTGGTAAGCGTCGACACGATCTCGTCGTTAGGCAGGGTCGGGAGAACTCCACCGTCCGTGGACGGGCCGGCTGCCGCCGGCAGGGGGTGGGCGGCCCGGTGTAGGAGCGGGGCGGCCGGTCTTGCTAGTGGTGATGGACTCGCTGGTGGTGCGGCGATGGAGTACCCGCGGAGTTGTCGGCGAGCCGGTGGCGGGAGAGGGAGAGCTCGGTGAAGAAGAGCTGCCCCCGCTCCCTCAAAGTGGACGTGCTCAACGACGGCGAGTCTCGAGAGTCGTCGAGCCGTCGTCCACCGCCTTGTCCCAGGTCCGACCTCGCCAGCCGTCAACACGACGCGTCCGAGAGGCGACGCTGTGCCTGTGTGGGGAGTCGGGATCACGAGAGGCCTGGCGCCCTCCGTAGCCGATAAGACCCCTAGTGTACTTTCCGGTCGGTCCGAGCTTCTTGACGTGGGTGACTCATGGCGAATGCCGACCGGTAGACAGCGGAGGTGGCTCACCACCGGCTGCGCCCATGCCAAGCCTCGTGCGACGGGCTTTGCCGTCAATCGCCTTGGTGGGCGGCGGTTGAGGAGGTGGATCGGCGTCATCACCGCCTCCCCCAGAGATCGTCGGCATCCCTCTCGCTGGAGGAGGGCCCGGCGGTGGCCCCACCGTGGTTTGCGGCGCCGACGGCGCCGTTATCACTTTGCGGAGGGTGTGCGGGGTGGAGAAGTGGCGGCGGATCCTCCCGTCAGCGATGCGCCGCGAACTCGACCCGCCGTGAACTCGCCCGTTGTCCGTCGGCGCAGTACCCGGCATGCGGCCGCGACTCTTCTCCACGCCAGCTTGGTGGCGGCGTTGATGGCGTCGCATCTTCCCTTGGTGTCGAAGCGGGATAGCCCACATGTAGCGGGACACATCGTCGACGAGGGGAGGAGGAAGTAGCGCTGTCCTCCGGTGTAGCGGGTGTCACGGGGCCGCCTGGTCACCGTGTCTGACTCCGCCTTCTCTTGGCGCGGAAGCTCACGCTGCCGAGGGAAGGGTTGTCGCCGCCGCCGTGAGGACGCGGAGTGTCGCAGGCCCTCACGCGGGTCAACGCTACGCGGCAAGCCCCGCACCATCTCCTTGTTCGCCAGAGGCGCCTGGGGCCTCGAAGTTGAGGTGCCCAAAGCGCCGTGCCACCGCCAGCGTCGTCGTCCGTCGTCTTTGCAAGACGTAGAGCTGCGCCACCGCACGTGAAGGACGTAGAAAGCGGTTGCTACTGTTCACCTTGGCGAAGACGGCGATCGCGATCGCAGTCGTGCGCTAATCCCGTCCTCGATCAACACGTGCGAGCCATTCTCATCAAGCCGTCCCAAGCCGATGATGGAGTTCCTCGCCCGCGGATGTAGTAGACGCCCGTGAGGGAGCCGGTGCTCGCCGGTCTTGGCGCGAAGATGACGGAGCCGACGCCCTTGATCTCCACCGGAGGCATCCCGAACCTGATGAACCTCGCACGCCCGAGTCGAGCTCGAGAAGAACTCGCCGGCCGGTCATGTGGTGGGTGGCGCCGGTGTCGAAGAACCAGCCGTCGATCTTGTCGTCGCTGAGCCGCTGTTTGTGTAGGCGTGGCCTTCCTGCCGAGGTGGAGGAGCGCGGGCGCGACCGGTGCGAAGGAGAGTGCGACCGATGTTCCCTGAAGGGAAGGAAGAAGCAGCCGGCGTCGTCACCCTCTGGCGCTGGCGGCGTGTGCCTAACCGCCACGCCTCGGCCAGCCGGGCATCTTTTGGTCCAATGGCCGTTCTGCCGGTTGTTGCGGATGTCGTCGTGGTTCGCCTTGCGCTCACCGTCGGCGTCAGAGCGCCGCCAGAGCACCACCACGCCCCTGCCGCGCCTTTGTCCTGCGTGGCCGACGCTATGCGGTGCCGCCGGGACAACCCGAAGAAGCATCCCCTTCTTCCACTCGGCGGGCGGGCGAGCCATCGGCCTCGGTGAAGAGAAGCTCGCCACTCAGGGTCTACGAAAGTCGATGGCCTTGACTTCCCGACCACGCCCTCGATCGTCGGCTCCTCGAACTCCATCAACGCCTCGATCGTGATGGCGACTGCGAGTACTTCGGGGACGACACGGAGGAACTTCCCCGATGGCTCGCTCCTCGCCGATCGCTCGTCGCCGCTACCGTGCCAACCGCCGCATCGGGGTCATGAGGCGGAGAGCAAAGTCGCCGATGTCCTCACCGCTTGAAAGCCGGTTCCTCTCCCACTCTGCGTAGCCACAGCGTGGCTCGGCGGGAGTACTGCGGGCTGCCGATGCGCCGCTGAGGCGATGGAGTCCCAAGGCATCCTTGGCGGTGCGCTTGTCGCGATGGAGGATCTGCATCTCGGGCGGAATAGAGCAAGGATAGCCTCAGGCGCCGCGGTCGTCGGTGTAAGCGGCGTCGCCGTGCCAACCCGGCATCCCCATGTCACCGCGCGCGCATCTTCACCTTCATCACCATGGACCACTTTCGGCGTAGTTGGTCTTGGTGAGCATGGGCCCACCAGCGCGATCCGGAGTCCTTGACGGTGTGGACGGCCGGAGGAGGCCGGCGACCATGGCGACCACGTGCCCGTCCGGGGAAGGGGAGACGCGCCGCTGTCGAGGCTCAGCGCCCCGCGTCTCGTCGACCTCTGCGGCGCCCGCTCTGCGCGCCCTCCCGCAGCCTGTGAGCCTCGCGTCGCGATCGATCGCGAAGGATCCGCCATGGATCGCGTCCGCGAACGAACACGTCGAGGCGCTCGCCGTCGGTCGAGGGCCTCAGTCGTCTTGCCCGCTCGAGAGGCGCTGCGCGGCTGCGCGTGCGTCTGGGCTCGCTGGTCGGGGCGCTGCCGCGCCGAATGCGGGAGCGCCCGGCGTCGCAGGCGAGCCCGGCGAAAAAACGCCCGATCCGCTGGCTACGCTCCATGTCGGCTAGCGCGCTTCGCGGCGACCCAAGTCGAGGTCTTGGCCGCGAATCCGCTGCGGCGACGCGCGTGTCCTCCATCCGCCTGCATCGCGTCCGCGGGACCGCGAGATGGCAGCGTCCGTCGGGCAGCTTCGTCGCGCGCCTCGTGTCCACCGGGCTTGCCGGGGCCTGCACGCGGTGGAGGTCGCCAGCGTCCGCCGAGTCGCGTCCTCGCTTCGGTCGGGGCGCCAGCGACCGCTTCGGCGCAGCGGCTCCCGTTCAGCGTCTGGTGGGAGTCGAAGCCACCGCGGCCGCGTCTTCCTCCGTCTCCAGCGACCCTCATCGTCCCGCCCGCGCAAGGCGCGGCCCTCAGCCGCCGCCCTTTCGAGCAGCAGCAGCAGCCTCAGCGGCCACCTCGGCGGCCTGTGCAGCGGCGAGCTCGGCAGCCACGATCCTCTGGCGCTCGGCGGCTGCCTCTGCCCGCCGCGGCCATCTCCTCCTCCTCGCCCGGTCCAGCGCGGCCTGCAGGTCCTCTGCCTCCGGCTCGCGGCGCTCAGCCTCCTCGAGGCGAGCAGCCCGAGCAGCAGCGTCGGCGTCTGCTTGCTGGCGATGTCCAGCCGAAGTCGTAGACCGACCGAGGACTGGGAGGACCGGGGAGTTGCTCCGGTGGCTGCGGATGCTAGCCATGGTGGCGGGATTGGGATGGGGAAGAGAAGGGGAAAACCCCAGGTAAGAACCCTAGGCTCTTGATACCAATTGTTGGAGGCAAAGGTGTATTTGGGGACTAATTTCCATTACTTTGCCACACCCCAACAAGGGCTGGCTGTTTAGTACATATAGGTAGGTTCCTTGCAATGTAAGAAAGCTAAGCATATACCAAGATGCTAAAGTAAGATGCCATTAGGATAAGTGCTGACACAGCAGCCACTACTACTCTAGATAAGTATCCTAAGTAGATAAGACCAAGGCTTATGCTGTCAGAGACCACTTGAGTATGGAGGTCTTGGGATTCATAATCTTGAACTTCTGGGTGCACTTAAGATTCGGTGGCTGTGGCCGCAAAAGATAGATGCTGAAAGGCCTTTCTCTGTTCATCATAACGCCTAGGCTCTCTTCAATGTTGCAGTCGATGCCATAGTAGGAAATGGAGAAGAGATACTGTTCTCGCAATATAGATGGCTGAGGCGGCATACCATGGCTGAAATAGCTCCTAACCTGTTCAAGGCATTCCCAAATCGAACAGCCAAGAGAAGGACTGGCGCAAGCCTTGCATCATAATACTCGGGTTCAGGATATTAAAGGAGCACGTACAGTTGTGATCATGCTTGAGTACCTTCGTATTTGGGACATTGTGGATGCATTTATTTTGCATCCGGAGATTCCAAATCAGTATAGACGGAGATTAACTCAGGATGGTTCCTACACCACTAAATCAGCTTATGCAGCCTTCTTTGAGGGAATCATCAAGTTTGGGTCTTGGAGAATGATCTGGAAAACTTGGGCTTCTCCGCGCTGCAAGTTCTTCATCTGGTTGGCATTTCACAACTGGGTCTGGACAGCCGATAGACTTGCAAGGCGGAATCTGCCCTATCATGAGGCTTGCCCATTATATGGTCAAGAGGATGAAACAATAAACCATTTGCTAGTGGGCTGTGCTTTTGCCCGGTAAGTTTGGGCCCTGGTTTTACATCATTTGGGACTGCTACAGTTGGCACCAGAGCCTACTGTGACTCGTTTCTCAGGGTGGTGGAAGAGAACAACTGCGTCTGTCCCTAAGGATTTGTGTAAAGGCCTCAACCCCTTGATAATTTTGGTGGCTTGGGAGGTTTGGAAGCATCACAATTCTTGTGTCTTTTGACAATAAGAGGGCAAGTGTTCAGGAAGTCCTTAGGGTTATTAGATCGGAGGGTGCGCTCTGGTGCTCGGCCGTGGCCTCCAAACTCCAGGAGCTGGTTTTCAGCTCTTGAATTTGAAGAAACAATGCCTAAAAAGAAGGCCGCAATATGATTGAACTTTTCTGTTGACAGAATAACAGTAGTCAAGTGAAACAGACATAACTGGAGTAATTCTATACATCTAATGGTGCCATACGCCGCTAGAGAGATTATGAAATTATTATCAATAATTTTCATTGATATAGATCCGCAAGATTTCGACAGTAACAAAACTAAAAAAATGGACGCATGTAAAACTATCTGGAAATTTGACGGAACAGTTGCATAAAAAGAGGATCATAATTCTCAAACCACAATATCTATGAACTTGATATTTGATCCTGAAAAAAGATACTGAAGTGTAGTAATGAAATATAAATCTTCTAAACAGCGATGGTATTGTGACTGCGTAGTTTGCGAAAACAGCTAGGCCTAATTGCGAGATTAGAGCCCTTATCCAGTTCACAAATCCATCAAATTGGCTAAACCTTAGCATGAGATATCAACCAAAACAGCGAGGGAAAGAGGGATCTTACCATCAGAGCAAGACTGACAAAGACTAGCAATGATTTTCACCTTCTTCACTGTGGTGGCCCTCGCAATAACACGTCTCGCAGACTGGAACCATACCAAACATGACATCAGCCATCATGGACAGTGAAGGGAAACACGAAACTTAGATGATTATGGAAAGAGTAGAAGGTTATACAGGAGAGACACACACGACAATGACTGACGATAAAGTCCGTACTCCTCTTCTCTCCTCCCTTCTCTTTCTCCTTTCTTCCGTGTGCGCTTGGGGGAGGGTGTCTAGGGCTGCATGGGGTAGCCCTTTCTCTAGAAAAGAAAGAAGAAACTAAACAAACTGGCCATGAATCGGTCAAGCAAAGGAATAAGAGTCGACCCGCGTATTGCAGGGTGTGGGTTACTGTGGCTATTCTTTTTCCAGATATTTTGGGAGCAATTCTTTCATCCAAGTTCAAACGATGCACATAAGTAGTCAACATTTTAAAAACCTTTGGCCTCTGGCCTTCGATTGACCATTCACCCCTGAAGCAACAGATCAAGAAGTTAACCTTTGGCCCTTATTACAATATGTAGTCAACATTTAAAAACTCATTTAATCCATATTAAAAAGCACTCCTTTGTACAATCTGTTATCATTAAATATATATTAAAATATTCTTCAAATCTGCATCTAAATTACCAATATAATGTATTATAGTGAAGAATTAAATAACCATAAATACACTACATGTTCCTAAATTGCACACATGCAATTGTTAAATTTAAAGTAAACGTAAATGCTATGTTTCACCATGTGTATTTGCAAGGACACTAACATTTCATTTTAAACTATATAAAACTTTATGACAATAAATTTCTAAGTTATTAGTTTTGTATATTTGACTATAGGAAAAAGTCTACTTAACCCCTGAACTATGGGGCTGGGACTACTCATTTCCATCACTTTTAAAACCGTCTAACCAATACCTAAACTTTTTGCAAAACCGGCTAAATCACCACACGGGCGGTTTTGCTCGGTGGTTTTGCCTACGTGGCAGCCACGGTGCGTGGTTTTGCCATGGTGGCACTTGGGGCGCCGCTTATCTCACCGACATGTAGGTCCCGCTCATCAGTTTCATCTCTCTCCTCCAGCCTGCTACAGTAGAAGAAGGGAACAGCGAGGCAAGGCAAGCTGCGTCACACACGTGCGGCGCGCCGCGGCTAGCACACCCACACCACGCCACTGCGAAGTCGCGCGCACCTCGTAGCTGCGCGGCGCCTCAGCGCCGGGATCTTGGCGCCCTCGGGCAGGCCGCACGCCCATCAGCCATCGACCATGAATCCATGATCCATGAGATAGTGTTCGTTTGTTTCGGATCGCGGTGTCGATCCATGGATTGAAGGTCGGAGAGAGAGACTGTGGTATCTTGACGCACTTGCCCTCGCCCAGTCGAACCGCCACCATGGTACGGCACTCGGCTTGCCGTCGGCGATCGTCGCTTCCGGCGGCCGCTAACTTTGATCGATCGATAAGCAATTTAGGAGTACAGTAATTATTCATCTTCAATTGCTGCTATACCTTTAGCACGGATGGATGCGGGCTAGAGAGGATCGGTAGGAGGACCTCACACGTGAGGGCACCGGTCCTTAATGGCGCGTGAGCACGCCGTTGCCGTCGTCGCTAGAGCACGGCGACGGTCGTAGGCGGTGGCGGGCGCGCCGCGTCGTCGGGCACCTCGTTGGGCCCGTACAGCGGGTACCACTCCTCCCGCCCGGTCGTAGCGCCCGCCGCCTCCGCCCGCTTCCTCCATGGTCTCCTCTCCCTCCCGGCCCCCTCCTTGGGCAGCAGCACCTGGTCTCCTCCACCACCAGCCACCGGCACCTCCTCCTCCTCCTCCTCCTGCTCCCACCTCCGGCACCGGTGGCCTTTTGCGGTAGGGCGTCGTCATGTTTGGTCCCACTTGGTGTTTGGATGGCCTAGAGCGCTCGATCTCTGCGGCCTCTCTCGCGACACGGCACACGGCAAAGACGGGCACACGGCTCGGCGTAGCCGCCACCTACTACTTGAGTGTCCCGGTTCTAGACTTCGTGTCACTCTCATCTTGTCATCCAGGTGACCAAATGGCGAGTTCACTCGTCCTCGTGCTTAGCCGTCCGGTCGGTGCGGTCGTGGGAGATAGGCACGTGCACCGGGTCCATGAGGTTCTCCAAAGAGGATCGAAAGTGGTCGTAGGGGAGCTCGTGCACCCACGACAAGTCCGTGAACCCCGCCGCACAGCCTCCTTGGAAGTGTGAGGAGAGAGATGAAACCGGTTAGCGGGACCTACATGTCGGTGAGATAAGCGGCGGCCCCAAGTGCCACCATGGCAAAACCACTCCACCGTGGCTGCCACGTGAGGCAAAACCACCGAGCAAAACCGCCCGAGGGTGATTTAGCCGGTTTTGCAAAGTTTAGGTATTGGTTAGACGGTTTTAAAAGTGATGGAAAGGGAGTAGTCACAGCCCCATAGTTTAGGGGGTTAAGTAGACTTTTTCCTTTGACTATACATCCGAAAGTGTCATGGTCTAGGGTGAAATAAATGTTTATGACATTGTAGTAATTGGACAGTGAAGCCTGCAGCCTAGAATCCTTTTTTTTTTTTTTTGAGACAATAGAATTCATTATTTTTATAAAGAATGTTTAAATAAAAGATACAATAAGCACCAGAAGTTTGAACTTAATTCATAGACAAAAAATTGCAACAAATAAGATACAAAGTTGAAAAGAATGTCAAGAAAAGTGATGTAATAAGAACTGATATAACTTAAATCTTGCTAATGTTTCTGTAAGCTGCGTGCCGGAGGGCACACCGGCGGCTAGGGGCTGCGAGGGGGGGCGGCGGCGTGGCTCTTGCTACGCCGATGTAGGTGGCGGCGACTAGGGTTTGGAAGAGCAAGATCCTAAGAGTCTAAGAGCTGAGCCTTTTGGCTTTGTATTTCTTTACTCAAGATTCAACAGTTACATGGCCTCTTGTATTTATAGACCTGGGAGGCTTAGCCCCTAAGCAACCGAACCTAGAGCGGTGGCAGTAGGTGAATAGTGCCAGACTGCTACAGTACCCGTGGGTGCTATTCATCGGCCCACTTCGAGCCCTGCGCGCCTCCTAGGCTCCTTGTCAGCCCATTCTCGTGCTGCTACAGTGCGCACTGCAGTAATTCCTGCACGCGTGAGGTCCAGTCGGTGCGCCTCCTTGGGCCCATGTTAGCCCGTTTTCTCCGACCAGGTTCTCGGCCCACGTTGGGCTTATGACAGTTTTAACTAAATACATATTATAAACCGACATTTGTGCAATAATGCAAAGAACTAAAACACATATAGTATAATTGGTTAGGTGTATTTTTCCTACTCCCGGGAGTAGTTACTCGATCTTCATTAAACCACATTGTGTATGTGTTCATTGTACTTATTTACCAGTTTGAGTATGTTTATATACTCAGTTTAAGATATTCCAGGTCTTATTACGTGAAATTTTGTCATTAGAACCCATATTTTAAATATGTTACAGTAGTATATAAAATAAGTATAACCACATACTCTATATATACTTGTATACTTGGCATACATACTACCCTAGATGGTCTAGTATGATCATATACTTCACCTACATACACTTCGTTGGGCCATATATACCCTAAAGCTAGAGATATAGACATGGGAGTAACTACTCCCTAGGAGTAGGGAATAATTTCCCAATTGGTTAATCTAAGATAGAGCAAATAGGTTGTGTAAGAAATGAATAGAGAGAATAAAGATAATCAATGATTACTTGTACTTATGTAAAGTAAGGTGGCCGTGATGTAGCATGGGTTGATGAGTTAGTCGAATCAAAAAAGAAACAGAGGGACCAGGGGAAAAATCCACTTCACTTATTGAACCACTTTTATCTAAATTTTCTTTCTCTACAACATAACAATATGCCATGTCTGTATTTTTCAGCACAAATGGCTGGAGCTATACTCAACGCCGTTCGTAAGATTGATTCCATTATAGGAGATGATGCTGCCAAAGCAACAATAAATATGCTGTCTGAAAACGTTCAAGCTCTGCCACGACATGTAAATCAAATAAGGATGAAACTGATATTCATGGGCAAAGTTATACAACAGATTGGCACAGTCTACCTTACAGATCAGCTTGTCAAGAGTTGGATTGAGGAGGTCCGAAAGGTGGCGACCGTGTCGAGGATGTAGTAGACAAGTACTCATACCATCTTCTTCGACTAGAGAAGAAAGAAGGGTTCCTGAAGAAGTTTTTCATCAAAGGTACCCACTATGCCATTGTTTTCAGTGAAATTGTTGATGAGGTAGCGGAGATAGAAGGGGAGATTGAGCAGGTTATTCAGTTGAAGGATCAGTGGTTGCAGCCATACCAGCTTGTCCCTCACCATTACCAACTTGCTGAGATCCAAAGACAGTGTTACCAAGATAGCTTCTTGGAAATTCTCAAAGATGAAGATCTAGTAGGAATTGAAGAAAATAGAAAATTGCTGACTGGATGGATTTACTCAGAAGAGCAGGAAACCACCGTGATAACAGTTTCTGGTATGGGTGGACTAGGAAAATCTACACTGGTTAGAAATATTTATGAACGTGAAAAAGGTCAACTTCCCGGTACATGCTTGGATCGTTGTGTCACAGATCTACACAGTCCAGTCTCTGTTGAGAAAGCTACTCTGGAAGATTGGGCATATGGAACCACCAGTGCCAAAAGAGATTGACAAAATGGATGTACATGACTTGAAGGAAGAAATAAAGAGAAAACTTCAAAATAGAAAATGCTTGATTGTATTAGATGATGTTTGGGAGCAAGAAGTATATACCAAAATACATGATGCTTTCCAGACGCTCCAAGAAAGCCGCATCATCATTACAACACGAAAAGACCATGTTGGTGCTATTGCTTCATTTGGCCATCATCTTGAGCTCCAACCGTTGTGTGGGACTGATGCATTTGAACTTTTTCTGTAGAAGGGCTTTTTCACAGCAAGGACCACAAATGCCCTGAGCTTCTTGAGGAAATTGCTGGTGAAATAGTTAAAAGATGTCATGGCCTGCCGCTAGCAATTGTTACAATTGGCAGCTTGTTGTCATCAAGACCAGAGATATACATTTGGAATCAAACATACAACCAGCTTCAGAGTGAGTTGTCAACCAATGATCATGTCCGAGCAATCTTAAATCTTAGCTACCATGACCTATCTGGAGACCTCAGAAACTGCTTCTTGTATTGCAGCTTGTTTCCTGAAGACTACCCAATGTCACGCGAAACCCTTGTGCGGCTTTGGGTTGCAGAAGGTTTTGTTCTGAGTAAAAAAAAGAATACACCAGAGGAGGTGGCTGAGGGAAATCTCATGGAACTGATCCACCGTAATATGCTTGAAGTTGTGGACTATGATGAGCTTGGCAGGGTTAGCACTTGCAAGATGCACCATATCATGCGAGACCTGGCACTTTGTGTTGCCAAACAAGAGAGGTTTGGTTCCGCAAACGATTATGGTGAACTGGTACAGCTGGACAAGAATGTTCGTCGCTTGTCGTTATGCGGGTTGGATGTTAATGCGGCACCTATGGTTAAATTTCCTTATCTTCGAACTCTTGTAGCTCAGGGAATAACTTCATCCTCCCCTGACATGGTATCCTCAATTATGTCTCAATCAAGTTATTTGACTGTTCTTGAGCTGCGAGATTCTAAGATCACAGAGATGCCAACATTTATAGGAAACCTCTTTCACCTTCGATATATTGGGTTAAGGCACACCAGAGTCAAGTCACTCCCAGAGTCCATTGAGAAGCTCTGCAACCTTCACACTCTGGACATCAAACAAACCCAAATAGAGAAGCTACCACGAGGGATTGTTAAGGTCAAGAAGCTAAGACACCTTTTGGCAGACAGACTTGATGATGAAGGGCAGTCAGAGTTCAGATATTTTGTTGGAGTGGAAGCACCTAAAGGTCTGTTGAACCTGCAAGAACTACAAACTCTTGAGACTGTGCACGCGAGCAAAGACTTGGCTGAACAACTGAAGAAACTGATGCAGCTCAGAAGCATATGGATTGACAATGTTAGTGCTGAAGGTTGCGCTAATCTTTTTGCGACCCTTTCGACAATGCCATTTCTTTCCAGCCTCCTAATCTCTGCAAGAGATGTGAATGAGACACTTTGCCTCAAAGCTTTTGTGCCGAAATTTCCCAAGCTCCACAGACTAATTGTAAGGAGGCGCTGGGCTGATGAGACACTGGAATATCCAATATTTTGCAACCATGGGAAACATCTAAAATATTTAGCACTTAGCTGGTGTCAGCTTGGTGAAGATCCATTGGGGGTCCTTGCTCCACACGTGCCAAACCTCACCTATCTGAGCTTTAACAGGGTGAAGAGTGCAAGCACTTTGGTTCTATCTGCAGGGTGCTTTCCTAACCTGAAAACACTTACACTGAAGAAAATGCCTGACGTTAAGCAGCTGGTGATTGAACATGGTGCTCTTCCATGCATCGAAGGCCTGTACATCATGTCCCTAGCGAAGCTGGATAAGGTCCCTCAAGGCATCGAATCGCTTCTGTCCCTCAAGAGGCTTTGGCTTCTGAACCTGCATAGGGACTTTAGAACACAGTGGCTAATGAATGGGATGCACCAGAAGATGCAGCATGTTCTAGAGATCCGTGTCTAGAACAGGGGACATCCAGATGGTTATTTCTGCTTGTATGGTGTGGCGGTGAAAGAACTATGTTTTTTTTGTACCTTTTATTTAATCCCTTTTTCTTCCATTAAGTCATGAATTGTTGCTACTGTTACATTTATATCTGGATTGTACTTGCAGACGCAAGCACTTGCCTTGACTTGAACCCAATATATGCGTTGTGTTGGTTCAGTTGCCTTAAGAATACTTGTTCGTTCGAGACATTGGCCTTATGTATTGAACTGAATGCAAATGATGTTGTGATCAAATTTGCATCTCCATGTATATTGATTTTTTTATGGATTCCGATATCATCACATGTCTGATCGGCTTAAAACTTGGTGGGAAATGAGAATGTGAGAAAATCATATTGGTGTGATACATTGGCTTGGCTGCATAGTGCTAACCGGTGTTTATTGTCCATTTTAAGTTTAGGGGAAAGCTTCAGCTCTTCTAATTTGTTGGAAATGTTCAAACAATAGGATAATGTTGAATTCATGAACCTCAGGCTAGAATTGTTTCAGATGATGCTTGCAAGTTGTAATCTAATTAAGCACTAGTAGTTTATAATAAGAAATAATGGAATTTTAATATTGGATTCTTATTCACTTTAGAAATATGTACGTTGGGCAGCCTTGGGTAGGGACTTGCCGTCAGGTTTCTTCACCGCAACTAGAGGTGCAGAGCTTGCTGACAGGTCTCTTCACCGCCTGCAAGCTCTGCACCTGTAGCCTCACAGCAAAATAATTTCAGGAGTCGAGACGAAGGAGGAGCTCTATACCATTCGATTTGGAGAAGAAGCCCTCAAATCATACAGGGATGTTGAAATCAGAGGAGGTCACAACGGCGAGGGGCGTCGCCGCGTCGCTCGGTGGCAGCGACATTACGTGCACTGAGGATGAAAGAAGACGCAGGGACAATGGGGTGTGCCGCTGGCAGGATGCGGATTGCGGGCACATCCTGGGTGTCGACTCGTCACAAGTCGGCCACGCGTCGCTACTTGGCTGGTGGGAGCGATGGAGGCAGAGATGGCACGGAGAAGGAAGGGAGCAGACACTCTGTTCGCCCTCGTGGCCTGGCACATCCGAAAGAGCGGAATGCTAGGTGTTTCCGCGAGTGAAACCGCGACCACAAGCCAGCTGCTCGCCTCCATCAAGCAAAACCGCCGACCCGTGGGTCGGCCGGTCGCGCCGCAATCTTAGTTGTCTAACTCATGAGTAATCCCGATTGTTTTCTTAGGGAGGCGGCGACTATTGTAAATCTTTTACCTCCCTTTAGCGTCCGACGCCGCGCATTTAATGAAAAAGATACGCCGTCTTTTGCATATTCGAAGTTTTTTTTATAGTTGTGGCCAGATTTCTCCTGGTCCGCCGCCGCCGGGCTGGCAGCAGGCCAAGCCAGCATCGCACATTCGCACCGTGCTGAACCCCCATGGTTTGGAACTCAGGTGATTGCTCACCCACCCCCATCTGTGATCACGGGTGAAGCTACGTGATGAGTGCCGGATGCACAGGCACCCACGGCAAAAAAAAAAAATTACCTTGTAACTGGCAACTATCCACCATGTGTGCACCCCCTTGGGCCAAAATAAGGCACCCCCACCAGCCCAAAAGTCCACTTCGCAGGTTGGATACAGGGAATAGAAGGATGCCGGTGCTGCCAATCGTCGTAATTATACCTGAGCAAAACTAGCCCGGCCCAACCCGCCCGTAGGCCTGGCCCGAGCCCGGCCGGGTTTTAGCCCCCCTGAACCTGGGCAGAGATTTTGAAGCCCGATAAAAATTTTCTTGGCCCAACTCAGCCCGAAATACATTTTTAGCTATTTTGTAGTGTAAAAAATGCGCGGGTAGCCCGCCCAAGCCGGGCTCGCCCGAAAAAAAAAAGGCCCGACTTGCCCAGTGGGGCGTTATGGGCAGGATTTTTGGCCCGAAATAACTAGGTTTTTTCGCCCGCCCGAAAAATGCTCAGGTATAGTCGTAATTTGCCGGCCGCGTCGTTTCACCTGGCTTGCCGGTCCCAATCCCATCGTCTAGACGGACGCCGCGGCAAGACAACAGCAAGAGGCGAGCCGCGAGCGCACGATCCGGTCGCCGTCGTCAGGACCTTCATCGGACACCGCGGCAACAGCAAGAGGCGAGCACCGCGGCAACAGCAAGAGGCGCTCATCTCTGTTCTATCCAAATCAAGGTAAGGAATAAAGTCTCAATTTATTTGTCTTGTATTTCAATCTTGGAGATACTCGTTGGAGTACTAATAACATCCTGGCAACAAAAATCAGTACGCAGCTCTAGCAAATGTCAAAGAGAATCAATTCTATTTATCTCACAAGGAGGAAATCTTAATCTAGGCAACAGCAAGAGATGAGCACCCAATCCCATCGTCAAGTCCTTCATCGTACGGACGCCGCGGCAACAGCAAGAGGGTTAAATCAAGAACAATGCCTTCAAAGACATAAAGATACTTGGAGTTCTCATTATAAAACCTTCAAAAGTTTAGTCAACATGTTTCCTACAATAATTGAAGTGTTCAAAGTTGTTGAAAAGGATGATAGAGATTGGAAAAATAGAGATCAAGCATCAAATCTTCTAGTATACTTGAATCATTTGACTTCGCCTTTTTATTTGCATCTCATGTTGACTACATTAACTGCCACAAATGCCTTATCATTAGCATTGCAACGGAAGGATCAAGACATTGTTAATGCCATTGGATGTGTGAAAGCAACTAGACTCGCTATGAAGTGGATTGTTATAATCTTAGAAGAGATGGTTGGGACAAATTATTAGATGAAGTGAATGAGTTTTGTGACATACAAGAAATTGACCGAGTGGAAATGGAAGGTGCATATATTGATCCCCGACAGCCTAGAAAAAATCAGGAATTACATACAGGCATCACTATGAAGTGGATTGTTATAATGATGTTATTGACTGGCTAGTTCAAAAGCTTGATAGCCGCTTTAGTGAGACAAGCTCTGAATTGCTTGTTTCCTCGGCTGCTTTGGATCCAAGAGAACAATTTCATGCTTTTGATGTGTGGGTACTTTGATGAGATTAGCAAAACTATATCCTGATGATTTTAGTTCATGAGTTGAAACTTTAACGCTGTAAGCCCTCGCTATTATTCTGCACTTACATCAATGAAACATTATCATATTATTATTTTGTACCGTTTTGATAGATTTTCAAACAAAAAAGAAAGTCAGCATTATATTTCAATAGATTATAAGAAGAGCTGAAGCTTTCCCTAAACTTAAAATGGTAAATAAAAACTAGTCTGTTCATTTGGTAGAATGGGAGATGGTTTTCGTTCAGTAGTTTTTGATTGGAACCAACGCAAAAAGGAATCAAACCGAGAGATCAGAGTCTCATTGCTAACTTTCCTTCCATGTTCATGAAACGACGAACCACAGCCTCATTGCTAACTTTCTTCATTTCTTCTTTCTCTAGATAGCAAATAAGTCTATGACTCAAGTGTTGATCACCCATGTGATTAGACAAACTTGTTTTTGACAAACTTCATTCCAGAAAAGCATCTCTCAATTGTTGCAGTAGCAACAGGAAGTACTAATACAAGCTTCAAAAGTCGATAGACCAATGGATAACGACGATGTTTCCCTGTCTCAACCATTTTTTGAGAGAGCTCACCAATATTGTTGATGCTGGAGAATCTAGCATCTTCTCGCACATCGGCAATGTAAAGGCAAAGATCATGGCCAAGTTCTCTCAACTCATCAGAACTAAAATCATCAGGATATAGTTTTGCTAATCTCATCAAAGTACCCACACATCAAAAGCATGAAATTGTTCCTCTTTGCTCTTTGCGTACAGCAAAACAAGAACTAATTCTGTACACATGCATTAGACTTCAGCATTATCCGACTCTTGTAACATGAGAAAAGTCGTCGGTGAAAGCCTATCAAGGCTCTCGGGCATCAACCAGAAAGACGTATGAGGCACTGAGGGCAACGAGCCCCAAGCCAGAGTCGCCTACCAGACCGGAGTTCTTGTTTATTCGAGAGTTGCAAACTGGAACATGAGCAGTATGCTGGTCTGAATTTGTGTTTTAGCTGACCGAACCGGGCGATTTCCCGTGAGGCTTAAACTCACGGGATAGACCCCCTTACCCCGGGAAAGCCTTTCCGGGGGGTAAATCACGGGATATCGATGACAGGAAAAAAAAAGGCGGAAATCATCCTTTCCGTGAACACGAAGATGTTCACGGGATAGAGTTCACCGGGTGGGAACCCGTTATGGCCTACGTGGCTGTTCTACTTAAAACGGCGTTTACGCCATATTTCCGGTGAGCATAACGGGTAGCTCACGGGATATCGAGCTCTTTCCCGTGAGTCGAATTGTGCTCACGGGATAGATTTGGCCTCTTTCCCGTGAGCCGTCTCCACTCACGCGGGAAAGGTTTGGCCTCTTTCCCGTGAGCTACTCACGGGAAATTGATTTTTTCCTTTTTTTTTGTTCCAAAGACATAATTGACACATATAAATATATATATACATACCACGGATTGCATAATATCACATATATAGCTCGATAAATCCATAATACCACATATATTACATAAGATCCAACCAAGTCACAAGTTCAACTACATGTCCATGAGTGCAACCACAAGTTCACAAACTCACATAAAATCCAAGTTCACAAGTTAAAGTGCACAAGTTTTGAACCTAAATCATGACAAATTTACGCCACGGCCTCCAACCTTCCGCGCGTTCCCAAGCGTCCGGTTGAGATTGGTTCGGACTTGGGTTCGAGGCATGAGATTGATCCTGCACGTAGGCAAAGATAAATAGTTAGAAATTTGTGAGACAAAATTCAAGGTAGATTCTATTAACTTGAAAAAAAGAAGATAAATAGTTAGAAATTTCGGCAGCACCTCCCCGCACGGAGGGGTTTCCAACCTGCAAGAAAACAACGGCTCGATGGCCGACAACCACATGTCCACGTGCACATCTCATGGTGCATTCAAAACTCCGCATCATATCCATTCACATTCATATATGCATATTTCGAGTTCACGGAGACAAACTCACGGGAGAGACTCCATGCGGTGGAGGGAAGATCGACGGCTGACCGTAGACGGGGCGGTGGCGGGAAGGCGTCTCCGATGGCAGCTGCACAGTACCTGAAGGCCTTAGGGGTAGGGCAAAGGTTTTGTTCAAGAACTTCAGGGTCATCGTTGTGAAATACGAATTTTGAGAGCAAAGCACAGGTTAGTCTTCAGAATGAGGGCATATAGGCAATTGTTGTGCCTTCTTCTATATTTATTGTTTTTCTTATTTTATGGGTCAACCCTTTGAGTCTTGATTCTTTGTCATTATTACACTTTGACATAGTCTAAGTTTCAGGTCAACCCTGTGAGTCTTGATTCTTTGTCCTTTTCGTTACATAAATAATTACTACACTTTGACCTAGTCTAAGTTTCAAAAAGTTGCACCCTAGAAATCTTGTATTATGGGTTGTTTGGTTTCCATAAATTATGGGACTTATTAAGTCAAAAAGTGAAATAAGCGACTTATTGCCAAACAGTAGAGACTTATTAAGTCATGGGACTTATAAGTCACTTGCAACCATTTTTTTCTTCTTTTTCACTCTTATTTATAAGTCACTCATTTTCTTTTCTTTTTCACCTGACTTATAAGTCACTTACAACCAAAACGTATACATGACAAGTCACTAGTCACCTAACTTATGGAAACTACCCGTTCTCTTTTTCTATTCTAGACAAAAAATGAATTCTCATGGTTTTGCTTTTTTGTTTCAATCAATGAATATTTTAAAATAAGAATGCACATAAGGCACGTGCGTTTTGTAACACCTACCGCTAATTTATAATAGTTTCTTCATTCTTATAAGTAATTTTGTCTAATTTTATTCTAATTCTTTTTGTTTTCAAGAACACGCTTGGATTTTGCACGTATTTTCATTAAGAGGGGAGAAGTTATGCAAAGCTAGCTTGTGCTTAAGAGCGAGCTGCCCAAGCCCAAATGCGCCAATGCACACAGAGGAGGAAAAAGAAACGGTACATGGCCGTAGCCAGGAAGCAATTTCATTCTAACTAGTGGAAATGCACGTGCGGCACGCACGTGTTATAGGACATATTCATACACAATGCATGAATATTAATGAAACTTTTCGGTGAGCCAATTCATATATATATTGTATAAAAATAACTGTCCTTTCTAAGCCACAAAATAGGATATTATATAAGTTAAAATATTCTTGGTTCTTTTTAATAAGCAAAATATATTTGATTTAGAGAAGTGTTGCCTGTTGCTCTTGTCATTGACCCATTGTGTCCTCCTCACAACGAAATCGACCTACTCTTTTGGTTTCCCTGCCACAGTGTAGCAATTACTAATCCATATTAGTATACAATTAACGGTGGTCTACTTTTGTAGTCCAATAAATTCAGTTAAAAGAATCAACAATGTCAGCTTTGTACCATAGAATGCACTTTCATTAAACGCTAAGCACCATTATATCCAATCTCTAAGCTGAAAAAGAAAATTACAATCGAACCAAAAGAGTAGCATGGAGCATGTGCAGCTTTTTTTACATCTTCTTCCTTCCAACTCAAGGTTATCAGTCAAAGAAAGAAATTCACAAATTGCAACAATGTGCGTGAAACTTCAAAGTAAAGCAGATCACTCTATTGAATCAATTTCCACAAATCTGGTTTGAAAATCTGATATCCATAACATTGTGTTAATTTATTACTACTGGCGGGCTTCTCTAAAATTCATATAAGATGGCATCAGCTTACCTGTACAGACATCTGTTCAATGCAAATTTTCAGTCCAAGTATTTCTCTAATAAATGGCAAGACATTTTATTGTTTAGACTTATTAGCTTCAAAATTATTTGCAAGAATAATTCTAATTTAATCTTAGTAAGAGAGAATAATCATGAATATGTCACTGACAATCTTGGCAGAGATATTCAGTTTCTCCTAATGGCCTTCAACTGGAATTGTCTTGTTTGGGTAGTAGAATATGTCACTGACAATCTTGAACACCTGCGCAAAAAAAAAAAAAAAAAATGGAGATCATCTTTAGGAAAAAAATGCATATATCATAGTTATTTCTTAAGTAACAATGTCATTGTATCAGTTTCAAATTTCGGTGACAAATGGAATCTGTGAAATAGTTCATTCACCCCAAGCAGTATTGGTTCCTACACTCTTGCGATGCTGCTAGGCCGATAAAAAGAGTCTGATAGTTAAATTTAAGAATACACCACCAGCAGATTCAGGTTCAGAACTACATTCGTATACAGGCATCCTTTAGTAGCCTGCTAGGGTGCTGTATTGCAAAAGAAGGTGCAGATCTAATCCCCATCCTGACATCACAAAAGTCGGTATTAGAATAATTATTAGTACAAGGTACTCCCTCGTTCCAAATCTTATGAAAGGTAACATCAATATTATAATTGTAATATTATAAATTAGAAAATAATATGCAATAAAATAACATTACTATTACCTGAATTAAATAATGCTTCGACAACATTCTTGGAAAACTATTTTCCAGTGAAGCAAAAAAATATGAACTCCTACATAATATGAACTCCTACATAATTAAAATAAGATTGACCATATTGAAACATAAAGAGTAAGTACAGAGAAACAAAAATTGTCTGTGCTTAAATGTCTGTAAACATACAGTATGCTAGCCTTACAGACACTGACCATAAATTCATTGGAAAGCAATTGTATTGCAGCTTAAAAAATGTAGGCACAAGATCTGAAATGCATGATTAAATAACACTATGGGCTCGAAGAAAATAACTTACTGCTTCTATAAATTGCATTTTAGTTCAGTCTAGCTTAAAAATATTGGCACAGCAATATTAACCAATAATTAAATGTTTAAACACATATTGAGTTGTTGAGCAAGCAAATTTTATTTTATTCATGGTTCCATGCATGTTCTGCACCTATAGTCCAATTTCTTTCAGACAAGGAATGGGCATACATCAATTGCATTCAGTTCTTTGTTTTTTTGCCCAGAACAGTAGGTTTACGGTTTTCTCAACAACAGTAGGTTTATGGTTTGTTGATCATATGAAGCCCTGAAGCCGATATGACATCTCAGGGCATTGCATTGCAAAACTCCCGCCAAGTGCTTTAAACTAACTTAAGTAAGCCTAGAGTTGACGAACTCTGCTTGTTTCTGAATATAACAGAAAATATATTTGGTACAATCAAAACTCAAACTATGAACCTAGATAGAACAAAAATAAAGTTATGTAGCATCTAATCATATCATATCAGATATCTCATATTAATTATCTAACCAATGGTGAAAACCATAGCAATTTGGGCACAAGAATATGCACACTGTTTGCTCAAACTGCTTACCTGTATTACATGTATGATGTATATGATATGATGCGGCAAGGGGTTGCTTTGACTCAAGGCAACCTTGACACACACTGTACGTTTTTAGTTTGTGATGACGAAAGAACAAGCTCTGCAGCATTAAAAGATGCTGTGAAATGTATTACAGGATATTGCAGATGCACTTAGAAAATTGCTCAAAGCATGAACTTACCCATATAATTCAAACAATTAACGTGGCTCCTTTTAACTACTGGATCAATGGAGGAACGAATCGTTTTTTTCCATGGCCTCCAATCGAGATCTATCAGTGCAGGTAGCATGTAATGCAAACCATCGTCATCCACTAAATAAATGTAATCCACAGCGTTTTCCTGGTACTAATTGGACCACATGTAAAATGAGAAGGAGAGTAACGTGATAATAAATAAATGTTTTTGAGCAAACAACCTGTAGTCTGAGAATAAGTGTAGTTTCTGCATATTAATTAGTCTGGAAATGAGAAGATTGCTGTCCCTGATGAAGTGATGACCAAGCTATCTCGAGACCCTCAACTAATCGCTGAAGGGGGGAGGTCGTGGTTTCTGCTGGAGAACAACCTGTTAGTCTGAGAATAAGTGTAGCTTAGAATTCATAAGATGAGTTGATGAACTGTGTTTCGCTGGCATAAGTTGAGTTGATGAACTGTGTATTCGCTGGCATATGTGCTGGGTGTTAAGTGCTTCAGGGTGTCTTAGACGGGTGTGATCGACCCCAGAACTGTAACTGGATGCGATGTTGTCTTTGGTTTAATTTTAAAGGCAGGGGCCATCGTGCCCTCAAATTCTAAAAAAAATAAATGTTTTTGTTCTTTAACAGTTTGTAGACTATGGAACCCATACCTTAGAGCCATTACAGGACAAGACACAAGCGATGTATATTGCAATTGCAACCAGTATCACTCCTTTTAGCATGGCCTTCTAGACAGAACAATTCAATGCAAAATGTCGCCATATAAGAGAAACTCTAATTCCATGATGGTAAATTTAATAAAGCAGTATAAGAATCAAAATTCAGTTACCCTTGTGCTCCTCCGTAGCGTGATGTACTCGGCCTCCTCCCCCTATGGCACTCGGTGCAGTACATCTGCATCATCACTTCCTCAACACCAGCCGCCATGGACAAAACTCGGACTGACCATCCTCTGTAGAGAAGTCATCGAGGAAACACAGCACCACTCCACCACAACGATGATGCGTCGAATAGCTGACGTTGTTTGTTCGGCCGGATCTGCAGGTCGGAGCCGCCGAAGGGTGGGGGCGCCGCTACCGTCCCTTGCTTGTCGTCACGAGAAGAAGGCAGGGCTCCGGCCGGCCGGCCGTGGCGTGCTCAAAACAATGGTGGGCGCTAGCTAGCGGAGCGAGGGGCGGACTCTGGGAAACAAATTTTCGGAGGCAGTGGGGACTGGGGATGCGGCGGTTGCCTGACGGGTGAGGATCCTGCCCGACGTCTACGGCGAGCAGTCGACGGCGGTCGCGCGGTGGTTCCTTGCATAGCCGATCCCAAGGAAACTGCCTAACGTGGCGAGCAGTTGTACGGCTTCGAGACTCGCGCGGAGGGGAGGCGACGCGGCGTTGCTGGACTGTGGCGACCTTGCCGTCCTGTTCGCGCGGCGGTTCCCGGCGTACTCGATCCCGAGGGCCTGCCCAACGTCTACGGCGAGCACTCGCACGGCTTCGACACGTCCAAGGGCCGCGCGCTGGGGCTGGCGGACATCAAGTGCGTCGAGGAGATGCGCGACGACATCACGCGACAGGCGATCCTCACGCTGCAGCATCGCGGCGTTTCGGGATTCTCCACGTCGGTTGGGAGCCGCTGTCCGTGGATGTGGCAAGCGCGCGGTGGAGTCCAGCGAAACACTGTGTAACCTAAGGTTCGTCACGCCTAGATAGCCATCGGATGACAAATCAGGAGCAATCCGATGGATGAGATCGCGACACGAGCCCACCAATTCCTTCTTTTTATAGTATAGAATAGATTCATCTACAATTCCCCGCGCAGCAAGTATGCTTAGTCATCTAATAATAACTTTGTTGAGTATGTTCCAAATTCAGACCCATAAGGAAGGCCGGGCTTCTGCCGTAGCGAAGCGGAGGCCCGTCGCCGGAGGTTTACAACGCCGGACTAGGGTTTCCACCAGGGCATCGTCTCATTCTCTTGTAAGCCGTCGCATCGGCGTTGTAACCGACTCTTGATAATAGTGAGAAGTGTTTGCTGGCTGGCGCCCGTGGTTTTTACTCTCCCGCATTGGGAGGGTTTTCCACGTTAAATCTTGTGTCTCTCTGTGGTTTGATTTACTTGTTCATCGTTTCCTGTCGTCACCTTATAACAAACTTACATCCCAAGCTAAGTGGGACATATACATCCAATCAATCACAGCATCATACCCGTATTGTATGTATACACGCACATCCTGGTCACTCGGACTGCACATCTGGGCTTTGGTTCTGCCATGACCATGCTGGGCCACTCAACTAATTACCCTCTTTCAGGTATAGCTGGTCCATTGCATTATTGAGCTGCGTCTGTCCATATCCCAACCCTATCCTCTCCGGTCAGTAGCGAGATGAGGCGAATAGAAAGGTGCTTACATGGTTCTGTATTTCTGTTTGCAGTCAATGAAGCTTATGTAGACATCATGTGCGGCTGTGTGAAGAAATCTCTGTAAAAGATCTCAAGTGTTGCTTTAATTGCTCAGAAGGTTTATTTGCTCAGCAGTACCTGTACCTCGGTCTTGTTTTCTCTTGGTATAGTTTTTTAGCGTTTCACCATCTCAGCAGAAAAATCCCTGCCTTCTCCTGTTGATTCTTGCCCTCTTGTTTGTTTTTTCTACAACAGATTTAAGTATTAATACTGATCATAAATCTGCTTGGGAGATTTAAGTGTTCTGAGGATTCTATTCTTGCTTGAAGGACCAGGTCACCAGGCATATAATCCCGTTTGCAATTGATTCATCTCTCCATGTACGGTCCTCCCCAACAGGTTAATATACCTTCTTGTGGGGTTGTCCTGCCTTAGTTTCTGATGGATTTGGATATTTTCATTCCAGATTTATAGTTTCATCAGAAAGCTTTGCTATTTCTGCTCCAGTTTGTGACTTGTTTGTGTTTCTTATCGTTGCAAACGCCTTGTTTTACCGAGTCATAGAAGACAAGGATGTATTGATCTACGAACTTTTTTAGCCTATTAGCCTACTACCTTGATGCAAAAGAATAAACACATGTGGATTACTCTTCAACCAGAAGCAAAAGGATGGAGAACAGGGCAGGCCGAATATTTGATGATCCAAGTCCGAATAAACACATGTGGATTACTCTTCAACCAAAACAATAACAAATGATTTTAAACATGAACTCGGCCGTGGTTCGTTCGGACGAGTGTTTAAGGTATCATGCTTTAAATTGGACATCTTCCTTCTTTTTTTTTTTTTTTTTTTTTTTTGTACAAATAACATGTTCTATAAATTCAGCAAGATTTCTAATGTTTTACATTGTTTCCACTCTTTTAGTAATTGTGTGTAAACATTATATAAAAATATTCAGCAAGCCCGTTACAACAATTTATGCATATTATCATCCAATACTGTTTATACAAACTAAACATAAAGTGTGTCATGTGCCAAATGGGCCACGCCGGTGCAAGCCTAAAGGGGCTGGCTGCGCGTGCCTGGCTGGCCGACGCCGCCCGCCGCCATCATCGTCGTCATCGGCCGTCATTAAGTAATAGGTATTTAGGGAAAATAAAGATAGGAATAAAATAGAAAATAAAATTAGAGATTTCTTTAGATGCAAGTCTTCCGGGATTATAAATACAAGGGACTTGTAATCAGTTAGAAGGAATCGAGAAAAAAATTAAAGGGTAACACCCAACAGCTCTCGGCTCTCTCGCTCTCGCTTCGCCCTAACCCTAATTGCCCGTGCACGCCGCCATCAACAGCGCCGCCGGCGAAGCTGCGCCCGTCGCCGCCGCCCGTCCTCGTCGCCACCCGGTGCTACCGTGCGTCATCGTCGTCACCTCCTCCCTCGTCCTCCGTCGTCGGTCTCGTCATCACGCCGCCGTCGTCTTCACCACTTTGCCATCACACCGCCCAACGCCGGCCGCCACCACCCCCAATGCCCCCGCCACGTGTCACGCCCGGAATCAATCCGGTTGTGACGGCTGGTATCCGGAGACTAGGGCGATTCCCACCACCGGCGGCTTCCGACCACCACCACCACCGTCTTCAAGATCGGATGGCTAGCCCGGCGTGGACAATCGATTTCATGGAGAAGCTCCACACCATCTTCGACGACTACGAGCAGGCGGTTATGTGACAGCCTGGGGGGAACAACGAGCCGTCAGCAAGCTGCCATGGACAACGACAACGCCGCCATCGCCATCAGCGGCGGCGTGCCGATGGTCACGCCAGCGGCAACCCAGCGGCGCGCGGCCATGCATCCGGCGTGCGCGCCTCCGGCGTCACCTTAGCCACCACCGACGACGCGTCCACGGCGTTCGCCCAGTGCCGACTATGTCACACCCTCCACGATCATCGGCCAGCGCAAAACAGCGGACACGCCTACCCCGAGGTTGCCCCAGCTATCGCGGTCGGATCATATCGGTCGAGGAGGCTACAACCGGCGTCCACAAACTGTTCAGCGAAAAGCCTACCCAACTAGGCCAACGTCGCGAGGCTCCAATGACAACGCAGATAAGTTCCTATGCCACCAGCATCCTCTCTAACACTGGGAACATCGGCAGCATCCACGTCGTTACCATCAGCAGCAACTCAACGACATCGCCCGACGTCGACGCTGACATCGCCGGTCTCAACCCGGACGTCCTCAACATCGACTATACCTCCAAGGGCGCCCCCATCGACATCAGCAATGAACACAATGTCGCCAACAATGACGTCCTCAGCATCAACAACTTCGCCAACGTCTTCATCAGCATGGGCAACACAATGACGTCGACCGTCGACATCGACGTCGCTGACCCTGATGTCCTGATCAACACCGGTGCCATGGACACCAACGACGTCAACACCCTCGCAGATCAGAACACCACAAGCTCGACAATCACCAGGCAAGTCTATATTACCCCACAGGAAGCTGCTACCTCTATCTTCAATGCTGCAACGACGTCACCCGACGTCACCATTGACGTCACTCTCCACAACGACCCCGACGTCGACAACCTGGACCACGACGCCCTCGACATCACCATACCCACCATCGAGGACATTGGCAACATCGACAACAGTCTTCAGCTCATCAAGGGAACACACGCCAATGTTGACATCACCAATGACGCCCCCACAGGCGACACCACCGATGTAATCGGCAATTCGTTGAACTCCGAAAACTACATCAACTCGCTACACCTGCTGGACGTTCCATGGACATCTACTACGGTGGAGAACGTCGACAAGCAAGCCACGACTCCTATCGTAGCTTCAACCCCGGCGAGTACAGCATAGGCAACCCACCCTCGGCCCGGTCGACTTCGATGGCACCAAAGACTCGGTAGCGAAAGCGCCCCCTTCATCACCACGACATCGGAACGTCATCACGGTCAAAGACATGAGGTATGTCGCTATCCACCTGATAATAGCGGTACTTCTTTGGTTCATCAGCATGCCAAGCAAGGTGCCACTGGAGGACTGGGACACCTCCACACGATGTCTCCCTTGCGGCTTCAAGCCGCCCATCTCGACAACCTCATCAGCAACCTCGCCAATGCGGCGTGACAAGGACCCATACGACTACATCGGCACCTTTAAGTTTGTCAACAGGCTCCATGCTACGCAACGGGATGCACTACAGCGGGAGGCACCCCACACGATGGATAAAGTGATTCAACTCATCCTCGACACCCCTTCATCACGTTCGTCACATGGCTCCGTGACAGTTGACGGACACAACATCGTGGACGACTTGGCTATGACAGCCAGCGCTCCCCAAGAGCCGATCCAGCCGGCTCCCTCATTCCTCGGCGGCAAGCGCGCCCGTATGACTACACCAACGAGCTCTACAACAAGCTTTGGGCTATGATGCACCAGGAGGTGCCCTACATGTTGGTAAAGATGCTCCAACTCGCTCACCAGTTCGACACTCCTGTCTCCTATGAGGTCTTCAGCAAGCCTTACCTCGCAAGCTCCATTGACGACGACATGAGGTACATGCATGCCACCCACCACAATCCCCTACCTCGTCGGCCGTTTGCTACCTCGGCGGTTCTCATCCATCCTCAACTTGCTACACCGACCGACGACAACCAACATGGCACCGCCGGAACCATCCTGCTCCAACCAGGATCAACAGCTTGGGCGCCACCCATTGGCATTCACCTCCCGATGACTTCGCCAGCCATGCCAGGCATCACGACAAGCACCTGGTTGATGGAGGAGTGCCCACAAAACTTCTTGCCATCAGTGCCAATCTTCTTCCTCAACAACCACCGCTACTACGCCTCAAAATTATCAAAGGTGCTACGGGATGTTCTCCAACAAGGTGGGATCCTTTTGCACACACTTGAGGTTGGCTTTCACCCTTCGACGTACTCGGCACCGATGCAACCATCTCTAGAGAGCAATGGAATTCCATATTGAACCCGCATCAGCAAAGGTCAGTGTCTTCATCTTCACCTAGCTCATTCCCTCGACACAAGTGGATGCAACAATCTTCGTGCCGTGCTACTGATCAATCGGTCAACAACGGCATACCGTGCGTAGAACCATAGCACGAGGGCGTCTTTGTCGAAAAAAAAGGGAGTAATGTCATGTGCCAAATGGGCCACGCCGGCAAAGCCCAAAGGGGCTGGCCGCGGCGCTACTGGCGGGCTGCCGCCGCGCCATCGTCGTCATCGCCTTCGTCATTAAGTAATAGATACTTAAGGAAATAAAGATAGGAATAAAATAGGAAATAAAATCGGGGATTTTTTTTAGATGCAAGTCTCCCCGGGACTATAAATACAAGGGACTTGTAATCAGTTGGAAGGAATCGAAAAAAAATTAAAGGGGTAACACTCAACAACTCTCCGCTCTCTCTCGCTCGCCTAACCTAACCCTAGCGCCCGTGCACCGTCGCCATCAACACCGCCGCCGGCCAGCGATTCTGCGCCCGTGCACCGCCGCCCCGCCCTCGCCGCCACCCGGTGCTACCGTATGTCATCGTCGTTAGTCTATGCCATCACGCCGCCGTCGTCTTCACCATCGCCATCACGCCGCCAAACGCCCGCCGCCGCCACCAACGCCGCCCGGCGGCCACGTTATCATGCGCGGGAATCGATCCAGTTTGTGACAAAGTGTTTTAAGTAAAGTGGACCGATTCTAAAATTAGTTTTCAATTTCTCACATAGATTTAATAAAAAGTTCCACGTGAAAGACAACTTTGTTAAAGATGACGGGGATGTGGGTGTGTGGGATCATGACTTTTAGGAACTACCTCGAAAAGGATAAAAGGTGACATGATGCCTCAAAAATCATGGTAAAAAGTATGTCAAAAATATATTCTGAAGAACTTATCATGCAGCTCTCTTCTATCTTGTGGGTGTGTGGAATGAGTTTTGATTGGGTTCTTATACCCTCTTTTCTCGATATGCAACATTCTTGTGTTCCCGAGGAAAGACAACTTATCATGAATGAACGGTTTTATAAATAGAAAATGTATGTGATGTGCTAATGTGAGAGTCAAAACTGAAAACAAAAACCATCGAAAAAAATATATCACAAATGTTATTTTTCTTAAAACCTAATCACCGAATCTTTAAGGGAAACTTGTTTTTGATGGAGTAAAAAATAGTTTGTTTTTAGACTGTTGGAATATAAGTGAATTGTCCACCTCTCCTCATAAGCTTAAGCTTTTGGGTTGAACTAGTCAGTGCATGCAACTTAATATGGTATCCAAGCCAGAGGTCTCGAGTTCGAATCCTGGTTAACACAATTAAAATAAAATAATTGTTGTTCGCTCCTATTCCACGTCTGAGGCTCGCCCGTCGCTGAGATCTCTCACCGGAGCCTCGACGTGAGGGGGAGTGTTAGAATATAAGTGAATTGTCCACCTCTCCCCATCAACTTAAGCTTTTGGGTTGAACTTGTCGGTGCATGCAACTTAATAGGGACCGGCTATAATAGACTTGTAAAAGTAAAACCAAGCGGCGTCCTCTACCGCCATGAGTACGACGCGCCTCCCACCCTAGCACGCCATACCCCACCTCAATGGCAGCAAGGGTGGATTTGGCCTCCTCTGTCGTTTTTGAGATGTTGTAACATGTGTTTTTTAATGTTGCGGCAATCGATTTTAAGATGTTGCAATATGCATGTTACTATGGCTCTGTTGATTGGTGGACATCAGCACGAACAGGGCTTCAACTCCTACCTTGCATGGTGCCCCTCGCCTTCTCCTCTCTTCTCCTTTCCCTCCCCTTCCCTTCCCCATTGCGCCCCAGGGTTGGGGTTGGCCGTGGGGTGGGGGTGTTGCGTTTGGGAGGCGCAGTATTCGAACGCATGCATGCGCTGGCGTGAGATATGATGCAAGGCGGGGTGTGGATGCGCTGGCACGAGAATGTGATGTGGGTCCCCAAGGCACGGGATGCGATGCAGTCACCCTAGGCGTTTGGGTTACCCGCAAACTTGGTCGGGTAGTTCGGGTTTTCAGAAGTTCGGGTAATAGACTTTGCTACCCGAAATCAGCCCCGAAATTCCTCTACCCGCAATTTCGGGTACCCGTAATTTCGGGTTCGGGTATACCCAATATACCCAAATTTTATAAAATCACATGGATATCGAGGGACGAAGGGAGACAGGCGGCCGGGCGGCGAGAGGTGGGGGCGGCAATAGACGGAGGGATCGGTGGCGTGCATGCGACGAACGAGGTCCGACGTTCGGGTGGCTTGATTCCGGGATGAACCATGCGGCCATGCCGACTTCCCTTCGCTAAATCTCGTGGCGACCGCTAGGCAGGGGAGAGGGAGCGAAACAGGGAGAAGATGAGAGGGAGTGGTGGATAGTAGTCGCATGCAACATTCATTGCCTTCGCTAAATCGGGATATATGCAACCATTCATTGCTTTCGCTAAATTGGGGTGGATTCAATCTCTGGGTAATTCGGGTACCGCGGGGTATTACCCGAATTACCCGAAATAATATCGGGTAATAAGAATTAGTATCCGAATTATAGATCGGGTAGTGCGGGTTCGGGTAATTTGGGTACGGGTTCGGGTAATTCGGGTATGGGTATCGGGTATTGGGTTTTTTTGCCCAGGGTGAGATGCAGGCCCAGGTGGGAGCAGTGTCCGAGAGCACATGCGCCCCGGACATCGTGACGTTAGTGTTGCTGAAAGCATAAACATGCCTGACCGCTCCTCCGATGCCTCCACCTCCATCCGCATCGAGCCCACTTCCCGCCTCCATTCCCCCCACCCACCGCTATTTAGTGATTGCGCTAAGCGGTGTGTTGATGTTCTTTAACGTATGTAGAAGAATCCGCAAGCATACTGAAACTGTCGTTGTAGCTTTCACCGAAATATTCGGGGTATCGTATTTTCCACAGGGAACGTTTGCGCACTAGTCTCCGAGCGAGCTTTCCTAAGGATCACTATGGGTGGTGAGGTATCTTTATGGGCTTAGGTTTTCAGGCAGGGATTTCTAGGGCTGTTATCTCCTTACTTCGGGCACCGTCCCTCGCCCAATACCGGGCAGAGTCTGGCCATTAGCTCGTCACCACACCCACGTGGAGGGATTACAAGGGCCGGACAAGGCTGTCATGACCCCGCCGCCTACCCTCACGGCCGGTGGGGTGCTTCACAAAAGGTAGGTGAACGCTAGTCCAAACACCACGTTTGCACTATTGGTCACAGCTCTTGATGTCGATCAAGGTTCCTCGATCAAAGAGTTCCTTCACCAAGAACTAACGCTCTTACGAGACAATCTACCGATCCCGCAAGATTATAACAACTTAAGATAATATACTTGAAGAACAATAAGCCGAAAGATGAACACGAACTTTCTTACCAAAGTGTACGGAAGTTGTAGAGGTACAAGCGTGGCGGGTGCCGACAACTCCGGCACTCCGACCTCCTAGGAACCACGGACCACCGAGGGTACTCCGACAACTCCGAGTAGAAGGAGCAAAGTATCCTTCTAGCTTTCCCTCTCTCACTCTCCATTAGAACTAAGAGGAGGATGAAGAACAAGAACTCCTCTCTATTACATTGTGGCTCTCCTTTGTGTTGTGTATGGAATTGGTGTGTCTTGAGAGGGGGAGGCCACCTACTTATAGGATGAGAGGAGGGGGCTAAATGCAAATCTACCACCATCAATGCACCAAACCAACCTCCTCCCCGGCGTCCCGTTTCGGTGAACGTGGCAACCAACACCGCCATACAACTTTTCGGACATTGATTGTACCGCCCGGAGAAAGTTGGGCCCGAACCGGCATTATTTGGGTGCGGGCGCACCCCAGCTGCGCGCCGCACCATGTTCAGCGTTGTTTGGGCTGAAACTTTGCAGGAGTGTGTGGGCCTCTGAGTAAGCTTCGTTTTGAGTGGTGGATCGTTGAAATCCGTTTTAAATGAGAAAGTTATGCCCAAAACATTGAACCCATGTCCTGCGCCCCGGTATGATTTCATGTGGATTTGGGCCTCGACCTCTTGGGCTTGTTCTATGGATTTCACCACCGGCCACACATTGCACTGCCCTTCTCTGTACTTATTGTACCGCCTCGCAAAAGCTTGGGCCCAACGGTCAGGAGGATGGTGCGGCCGCACCCTAAGGTGCGGTCGCACCCTGGTCGAGCCCGAACCGGCTCAATCTTGGCATGGCGTCCTCTTTCGTCATGTTGGGCTTGGTGTCGGTGTTGGATGTTTGAGTTTGTGGCCCAACCGAGGTAAGTTAGCTTGGCTTTCCATTTGGCTCCTTTGGGCCTTTTTCTATTTATTGTTTTTATTCTTCTTTTCTTTGTATTTTGGCCCAAAGTGCACATATCCTTGAGTTGTACCTGCAAAGCCAAATATACACAAAAACTATGGAATTTGTTAGTTTTTAAACCCTATCTCTAGGTTGTTTTGGTGTATGTTGACGGTATAAAATATGTAGTTAACGACCGTCAACAAACTCCCCACACTTAGTCCTTTGCTCGTCCTCGAGTAAAGGCTAGGACTAAGATGGGTCATCTCCTTGATATGTAACCTGCATACAAGTTATTCCAAGCTTCACCTGCACTTGTGAACCTTTTGATGTGTCTACCACGTTTAATCTTGGGTAATTGAATTATGGAACAACATAGAATCAAATCCCCTTGCTTCAAATAAGTGCAGGAACTTGGGTTTTCAATTGATTTTGCAAATGTAAATATAGCCTTGCTCCTCAAATGATTCACTCGGATCACTCAATTTGTATGTGCACTATGTAAAAAAGGCTAATAACCGCCCGGTGAGCCGAGAGGCGTCGCTAATAACAAGCGTGCGTGTTGTGACGACGCCAAGGCGCGGGCTGAAAGGGCGTCGGTAATAGGCGACGGATGGTCCCACAAGACCAATACGGCGTCGGTAATAGGAGGTCATTACGAACACGTGTTCATGTAACGCATCTGTTTTCTTAATCCGAGCGCGTTTTTCGTTGGTTGGGCACGCGCGCGGCTCACGGCGGACGCTTTTTGAAACCGAGTGCGCGGAATTCAACGTATCTCGGACACGCGTTTCATCACGGGCGCATTTTCGAGACCGTCGGCGTGGATGCAACCATAATTGACGCCGTTTTTTGCTTACGGACACCTTTTCGGCGCCGGCCCGTGCATGCCGTTCACAGTATTAATACACGCGTGCGTTGATTCACGAACTTCGCGTGGTCGAGAACCGTCCGTGTTGCTTGACACCCGGTGACAGACGCGTGCCGCGAGATAACGGCGCTTGGAACATACAAGGGTGCGTAATCGGTCACTTAAATTAAAGTCGCGGCGTTTATTCTCGGACAAGTTGTGTTAGGAGGTGTGCGTACATGTCGCAACCACTACCGGCGCTTTTATTTTGGACGAGTCGTGTTAGGAGGTGTCCGTACATGTCGCAACCACTACCGACGGCATTTTTTATTTTCGGGGCGAAGTCGTGTTAGGAGGTGTCGTACATGTCGCAACCACTACCGACACACGTTTATTTTCGGGCGAGTTGTGTTAGCGGTGTGTCTGTACATGTCGCGGCTCCTACCGCGTATAGTTTCGGGCGAGTTGTGTTATCGGGTGTGCAGACATGTCTCGGCCACTGCCGACGCCGTATAGTTTCGGGCGAGATGTGTTAGCGGTGTGCGTACATGTCGCAACCGCTACCGACGCGCGGTCATTGTTGACGGTCGTTAACTACATATTTTATACCGTCAACACTAGTATAAAACTACCAAAACACAATAGTGATAGGGCTTTGAGCTAACCTTTTCCACAAGTTTTGGTACTTCACTTGTTTTGCAGGGCAATGTTGAATACATATATATATTGGGCCAAAAGCAAAGGAAAATATATAAGATAAAAATGGCCGAATGCGAAGCAAGGATAAACAATGAGAAAAGGCACCAAAATGCCCTTACGGGAAAGCGTGCTTTAGAACATCCTTCACCCCAATGGAAATGAGCCCAACACGATGCAAACCAAACCGAGCAAATGGCGTGGCACGACTTTTGAGATTCAACAACACAGCCCACCGCCAAAGCCCGAGCTCGGTAGAGATGGGCGGTCTTGTAGCGCACCCTAAGGTGCGCCCGCACCCACTTTGGTGCCAAACCGCCCAACCTTGGCGAGGTGGTACATTAAGTGTATAGGAGTACAGTCCAATGTGTGGCGGTGGTGAAATCCATAAAACAAGCCCAAGAAGTCGAGGCCCAAATCCAACATGAAATCATACCGGGCCACAGGACATGGGTTCAATGTTTTGGGCATAACTTTCTCATACGAAATCGGATTTCAGTGATCCACCAGTCAAAACGAAGCTTACTCCGAGGCCCACGCACTCCTGCAAAGTTTCAGCCAAAATGGGCCTGATCATGGTGCGCCCACACCTTTGGGTGCGCGCGCACCCATATGGAGGCGGTTCGGGCCTATCTTTCTCGAGGCGGTGCATTACCTTCCAAAAAGTGTGTTGCCGACGTTGGTTGGTCGGTTTAGCAATATTAGGCAGGTGTATTGAGGTCGGTTTTGGCTCCTTCCATATGGGGAGGGACATTTTCCAACAAGCCCCCTCTCCTCTACCTATAAAAGGAGGCCCTCTCCCTCTTCCTCAAACACACCAATCCATACACAACACAAGGAAGAGCCACAATGTAGAAGAGAGGAAGAAGCTCCCACTCCACTCTTATTCTTCTTCTTCCTCCTTCTTAGTTCTAATGGAGAGTGAGAGCGGGAAGGCTAGAAGAGGGCTTGGCCTCTTCTCCATGGAGTCCCGGTGTGCCCCTACCGGTGCATTGCGGATCTCGGGTGGCCTGAGTGTTTTACTTGTCGGCACCCGCCACGCTTTGTACCTCTACAACCTTCTAATCATTTGGGTAAGAATGGTTGTGTCCCTCTTCAGCTTTTTACTCTTAAGCATATTATCTAGCTGTTATAGAATTACGGGATTGATAGTCGTTCCTTCGGGCGGTGCTGCGTAGAAGGACCCGGGGACGGGTAAGCCTTGTTAACACGCCCCGAGTAATAATCACTAGTGTAGACGTGGTGTCTAGACTAAGGGTTTTCTATCTTTTGTGGCGCATCCCACGGTTGAGGGGGTAGGCGGCCGGGTTGTGACACCTTGTCCATCCCTTGTAATCCCCCACGTTCGGGTGTGGCGCGGTGCTAAATGCCGGTCTCCTTCCCGGTTTGGGCGATTGCCGGTGCCCAAGTAAGGACATAACACCCAAGTGATCCCTGCTAGAGAGTTTGAGCCCATAAAGATACCTCACCACCCATAGTTATCCTAGGGTGACTCGTTCGGAGAGTAATCACACAACCGTTCCTCGTGGAAATACGATACCCTGAATACTTCCCGGGTGAAATGCTATAACGACAATTCCATGCGCGCTTTGATTCTTCCGCATACGTTAAGAAACGTCAACAAGCATTTCTCGCGCCGTTGCCGGGGAATGGTTGTCGTAATTCTCTCCGATCCTAGAGCACCCGTGTGTTGTATCTAAAAAAAAAAAAATAGTTATTTATTTTTCTTTTTTTCAAAAATGAAGCCAAATCCATTTCAAAAAAACCTTCTCGCTTCAACGGGGAGTTCACAGAGCCACAATCTTTTTCAAAATCAAAATTTTCAATCGGCTATGAACTCACCCTAATTTAAAAAAAAAAAAAAACTTTGGTTCGGGCACTCCATCTCTCGTGACCATTTTGAAAATCTATGTTGCCACCTACGAGATTTCGAGAAATTATGATCATGTCTCAAAGATTCTGGCATGATCCAAGAAATTCACATGTGGAATTTGTTTCTGCTCTCCCTCATAGGGAAAGCAAAACAATAGTACACTATTGTCGTAGGAAGTTTGAATGGGGACCGAGAAGAACTCAAAGGCAATTTTTGTCTAGCATTCTTCCCCATCAATGCCTACCAAGGACAACTCTCGATCTCAAGTAGGATAAGAAGGAGTCCATAGGTGCAGCCTAGGCTAGGTTTACAATGTTTATACATGTTGGCCTAGCCTTGTCATTACCCGATAGTGTGCTTTTGCATATCTTTTGTTCGGTCTTGACATGGACGCTGCCCTATGCTTTGACATGACCGTTGGAGGGTCGTTTGCACGTAAACCTACAATGGAACATAGGAAAACCCATCCTAGAGAAGCTTGCTTCTCCCGTTGTAGATCCTATCCCCTCCATAACATGGGCATGTCAAGCGTTGAGGAGCCCTCATCGGTCGAGCCATTCCCGCATACCGCCATAGGAACCGACCGTTGAGCCCTCTCCCGAACCATGAACACCGAAGGAAGGAATGCTTCGTCCTTCCGGAGTTCGCGATTGAATTCAAGGATGACGACGAAAAAACTCGTAAAACCGAGGTGCGCTTTAGACTTCCATATCTCTCATCCTTGACTTCAATCTTCTCATAGGCTACCCTCTAGAAAAAAACCCATTTTCACGAAAAAAACCTATAGAGGGGAGTCGTGATGAGAAGTTGGGGAAGAATGCTTCCGCCTCTCACACCTAGACATCCCAAAGGCGAAGCATCTTCCCAACCAAACCCATTCGAGGAGGCGAAGTTCATAACTCTATTCGCTTCACCCAAGTTGCTTCCGCATCTTAGTGAAACGAATTACCCGTCGCCCTCACTTTCGAACACAAGTCATGTCCCTACGGCCAACAAAACGTTGTTCTTGACAATGGTCAAGATTCAACGTTCATCCTTCACGACAAATCTTTTGAGGGTAAACCCTCATGTGCCATGGACATGCATGAAGCGACAACTCTTGAGACCAAGTGGAAATTTGTTTTTGAGCATAACAAGTTGTCACTTGAGACTTCCTACATGCTCACCTTTGGGTCTTCTTGAGTTTGTCTTGCTTCTAGCCGAAAGTGGTTCCACGAAAATTACAACCATCTCTTGGTTCCATTTGTAAACCTTTTTAAGAGAATGGTTGCAAGTCTTGTAGTAGCATGATGACGCTAACCTTGCGGCTTGAGCGTAATGCTAAATTCTTAGTGGTGAAACCGGGAACTCCACCACCATCACCGCAGATGTTTTCCCACGGTCAAGCTTACGACCATAAAGAAAGCACCGCCAGGAGATACCCCGGACTATAAAAAAAAAAAGCAATTTTATTTATTATTTTATCTCTCTTTTTTATTTCCTCATAAAAAAAGCACAAAAAGTCTTTCTCTCTTCTTATTAATAAAAGCAAGAACATGTTATCAAGTTAGTATGCACCTTCGGGTATTCTTGTCGCTAACCATTTCGGTGGAGATCGATTAAGAAGAACAAAGAGGCATGCGACGCTTGAGAACATGAGAACTACATCACCCAAAAAAAAAAAAAAAGTTGTGATGTTCATGGGTGGTGGAACATACTCAAGAGGAGACCCGGGACCTTGCACACTTGACTTTTACACAAAAGTCTAAGTGTGGGGAAGATGGTGACAATCTCAAGTTCCATCCACCAAGGGGTCATACAAAAAAAAAAAAATAAGTGAATAAAATATGATGTCAGCCCCTGCCTTGCTAATAAAAAAAAAAAAAAAAAAGATGGAGAGAAAAGAGTTTAAAAAGAGAGAGAGAGAGAGAGAAAAAGAAAAAAAAAAAAGGAAAAGAAAAAAAAATGTTATAAAAAAAAGAGAGATAAAAAAAAAAAGAGAGGTAAATAAAAAAAAAAAAAAGAGGGAGAGAAAAAATATATATATATATATACGAATGTTGTCGAAAATAAAAAAATATATATATAGAATAGAAAAAAATAATAAGAGAGAAAGAGAGCGAGGTTGGCCCCATATGGTCAAGAAACATACTAATGGCTGCCTGACTCCACCCTTCCTTGCTTTAACAAGCAACAAGGGCTCGCCTCTCATTCTTTGCGGCTATCATCAAGGCCCATGGCCCGCATACACATCGTGTGTGTGTGTGAGTGACCTAGCCTTGAGTTGCACCTGGGTTGAGCCATCAAGCAAAACCGCAGCTACAACTTCGATGCTTCATCCATAAATGCTGACGGTATTTATACCCGGGTATGCAAAGGTAATGTTCACCATCTCCTCACTCATATTTGTCTCCACGAAAATATAAATTCATGCTTCTTCGTTTATGACATATGCTCTCGTTTGGATGTTTTCTCTGGGTAACATCCATAGGTCTTTTTAAATTAAAAGCGTGGTGCTTAGGTTAAAAAATGATCTCCTTTAATCAAAACTTTGACATGGTGTTAGAGTTTGGTTAATGAACTTAGAGCTTTGTTGTCATGATCAACGGAAGTAATTCATGTTGGAGATGAATCAAGGCTATGTTTACACTACTTCTTTATTTTAGCCTTGCAAAGTGATCTTTGAGGTGAGCGAGAAAAAAAAAATTATATAATTTTAATAATAAATAAAATAATAATAAATAATAAAGGCTCTGCGGTATTCTTGTCGATAGAGCCATGTGTTTGTTTTTTTGTTTTGTTTTTCTTTGTTTAAAATAAAATAGGTACAAGAATAAGTGTGGGGGAGATCTCTCAAGCATACAAGCACACCCATCAGAGATCTCCCCAACACAAATGCATGAACACCGAAAGCAATTCACGATGGAGAAGGACAAGACGAACAACTACCATTAACTCCTTCCTCTTCAAACGGTGGTTTGTGCTACTCCCTCTCTCACATCCTCCATAAAGTTTTGAGGTCTGAAATTGAACAAATCCAAAAAAAAACAAAACTTCTTGAAAAAAAAAAACTCCGTCTACGGTCTACCAATTGATTCATGGCATGCATACACTTTATTCCTCGCCAAAACCATACTTTGATGAGCAACTACCTGTTAGGGACCCCATGTTCATCTAAACAATTGAGCTTTGAGATATGGTAGAATGACTTGATGCTTGCTCTCTTATGCAATGAGACTTGGTTTTATTTCAAAAATTCAAATAAAGCATGCTCTGGTTTGATTTAGACAAATCTTACCAAAGCCCGAATAATGATATGAATATCCACTATAGCTACTTCCCTCTTGTATTGAGTTTTGTCGAGGCTCCGTTGATCTGCGTTGAGAGAGACTCATACTCCCAAGATCGAAAAACACGTACACCCACATATATATGCCGATTCTCACAATGAGAATTGCGCACAACATGCATCTTCGACATCCGAGAAAATAAATACTCCATCCAAGTTACGCCATGATCATCTCCCATTTATCGAGAAAAGTATCATGCGAAAAGAAGATACTGAGCTCTGAAAAAAAATGAGAAAAAGAGATGAAAAAAAATGGACACGTGTCCGAGGGCGAGTAGAGCCCACATCTCCACAAAAAAAGAGAGATAGAAGAAAAAGTAGCCTGTATCTCTTTAAAAGCATAAAAAAAGAAAAAAGAGAGATCATGGGTCAAGGAGTAACCACAAAAAAAAAAAAAAATACCACAAATATTTTCCACACACTTTTGCACATTTCGATCTAAGAGTATGGCACCTCTTTCCAACAATCCGAGCTTGACCGACAAAACATACAGAGGTATGTATGCAACACTCCACTCCAAAGATCCACAAAACCCCGCAAAAAGATAGGATGAGTGAGAGCGAAGAGTGCTTTGGCAAGGAAACACAAATGAGTGACTATGTGAGAATCAACCATGGAGCATTGCTATTTTATCTTCAAAAAAAAAAAAATCAACCAAGTCTTTTGCACATGAGTAGTAGCAAGGAGATAGGAATTCATGTCGTTCCATTGCTCAATCGTTCAAGATAACTTGGTAGCCACTTTTGAATGCTCACAAAAACAGGTGAAGCCTAGAATAACTTGTATGCAGGTCTACATCTTGGAGATTGAACCACTTTAGTCCCTATGCCTTCACTCGAGGGCGAGCAAAGGACTAAGTGTGGGGAGTTTGTTGACGATCGTTAACTACATATTTTATACCGTCAACATTAGTATAAAACTACCAAAACACAATAGTGATAGGGCTTTGAGCTAACCTTTTCCACAGGTTTTGGTACTTCACTTGTTTTGCGAGGGCAATGTTGAAAACATATATATATTGGGCCAAAAGCAAAGGAAAATATACAAGATAAAAATGGCGAATGCGAAGCAAGGATAAACAAGGAGAAAAGGCACCAAAATGCGCCTTACGGGAAAGCGTGCTTCAGAACATCCTTCACCCCAATGGAAATGAGCCCAACATGATGCAAACCAAACCGAGCAAATGGCGTGGCACGACTTTTGAGATTCAACACAGCCCACCGCCAAAGCACGAGCTCGGCCAAGCCGGGATGGGTCGCGCTGCATTCCCTAAGGTGCGCCCGCACCCACTTTGGTGCCAAACCGCCCAACCTTGGCGAGGTGGTACATTAAGTGCATAGGAGTACAGTCCAATGTGTGGCGGTGGTGAAATCCATAAAACAAGCCCAAGAAGTCGAGGCCCAAATCCAACATGAAATCATACCGGGCGCGAGGACATGGGTTCAATGTTTTGGGCATAACTTTCTCATCTGAAATCGGATTTCAGTGATCCACCGGTCAAAACGAAGCTTACTCCGAGGCCCACGCACTCCTGCAAAGTTTCAGCCAAAATGGGCCTGATAATGGTGCGCCCGCACCTTTGGGTGCGCGCGCACCCATATGGAGGCGGTTCGGGCCCATCTTTCTCGAGGCGGTGAATTACCTTCCAAAAAGTGTGTTGCCGACGTTGGTTGGTCGGTTTAGCAATATTAGGCAGGTGTATTGAGGTCGGTTTTGGCTCCTTCTATATGGGGAGGGACATTTTCCAACAAGCCCCCTCTCCTCTACCTATAAAAGGAGGCCCTCTCCCTCTTCCTCAAACACACCAATCCATACACAACACAAGGAAGAGCCACAATGTAGAAGAGAGGAAGAAGCTCCCACTCCACTCTTATTCTTCTTCTTCCTCCTTCTTAGTTCTAATGGAGAGTGAGAGAGGGTAGGCTAGAAGAGGGCTTGGCCTCTTCTCCATGGAGTCGGTGTGCCTACCCTGGTGCATTCTTGGATCTCGGGTGGCGGAGTGCGGACTTGTCGGCACCGCCACGCTTGTACCTCTACAACCTTCTAATCATTTGGGTAAGAATGGTTGTGTCCCTCTTCGGCTTTTACTCTTAAGCATATTATCTAGCTGTTATAGAATTACGGGATTGATAGTCGTTTCCTTCGGGCGGTGCTCCGGTAGAAGGACCCGGGGGGACGGGTAAGCCTTGTTAACACGCCGGAGTAATAATCACTAGTGTAGACGTGGTGTCTAGACTAAGGGTTTTCTATCTTTTGTGGCGCATCCCACGGTTGAGGGGGGTAGGCGGGTGGGTTGTAACGACCTTGTCCGTCCCTTGTAATCCCCCACGTTCGGGTGTGGCGCGGTGCTAAATGCCGGTCTCCATCCCGGTTTGGGCGATTGCCTAGGTGCCCAAGTAAGGACATAACAGCCAAGTGATCCCTGCTGAGAGTTTGAGCCCATAAAGATACCTCACCTCCCATAGTTATCCTAGGGTGACTCGTTCGAGAGTAATCATACAACCGTTCTCGTGGAAATACGATACCCTGAATACTTAGGGTGAAATGCTATAACGACAATTCCGTGCGCTTGCGGATTCTTCTCGCATACGTTAAAAAACGCCAACAGATCATTTACAGACGTGTTTTGTCGCCAACCGTATGCATGTTTTTCTTTGGTATTGCGAACACGTATCGCTGAAGCGGCGCTTCAGCGCGCTGCGGCGTCATGAATCGTCGCATGTTACGGTCGTGTGTTCTTTGCGCCGTAGTCCACCGTGCACGGTGGTGTCCGGCGTTGCGCTGCACATGTCGGTGGCTGGAGCAGACGCCGGCGGGTGCACGCGCTTTATTTGTCTCGGTCTTACGATGCCCCCGTCCGCTAGAGACGATGAATGTTGACATGCGTCTGTACGAGGCTGAATTTGGCTGGGCCTGCATCCGGTTTTGAACGGGCCTCCGCTTCGCTCCGGCAGAAGCCGGCCTTCCTTTGGGCCTAAATTTGGACCTGCATGTTAGGCCCGTTCTCTTGTGGTACAACGAGCTAGGCCGTTTTCCGTTGTGTAGGTTATAACATCTGCGGACATATTATTATATATATATAATGCGTTGCCACACACTTCAACACCGTCTCTCTCTCTAGTGGTGGCGGCACACCGCCGGGGGGGTGGGGTGGGGCGGGGGCAGGAGGAGGAGCTTTGACGCACGGGACGACACGCTATATCGCATTAATGATTGATTTGCTATGCTCGCTGCTATATACTATATTTGGATCGCCTCCTTGGTATCCGTGTACTCCCCCAACTGCGGCAGACGCGACGAGGCTCCAAGTTGGAAGTTGTTCCTCTGTTGGATGCGGCGCTAGAGGATCTTCTTTCGAAAGCAGGTCCTCCGGCAGCAAATGGGAAGCATGTCGTCCACGGCATCTGGAGGCGGCAAAGTTTCTCGCCTGAATGGAGGCTAGGGTTTTTCCTTACCCCATACATGCTTCCCAAGAAGCAATCTCAACCGTGAATCCAACCGAGATCAACGGTGCAATGCCGTGCGCCGGGCGTCGCTGGTTTAGGCTACTTTGTTGGGCTCCAAATTCATCCTCCATGTGGAAGGATAGCCCAACAAAATCTGTTCCTAATGATACACAAACTCACAAAGACGAGGCTTTCTGCCTTGCTTCATTTCATTGTAATCCAATCCACAAGCATCTGCGCAAATTCAGCATAGGTAGCCTCCGCTTTTGCGGTGGCTTGTCCTCGAGTGTGGGGAAAAAAAAAAAAACTTCCGAATGACCCTTCCATTCCAGTCTTGCTTCTTTTGCCATGAAAAAGCTCAATCCGCACACACGCCAGAATGCATTGACAACACTAGCCTTCACACAACCAAAGTAATCACTACGGATGTGTACACAAAGAAATCGGCCCCAAACCACAAGCAATCATCTTGACAAAGAAAGTTTCAATAAACCATAAAATCTGCACTATCAACCGTGCGGCAAATGAAGTGCCACAGTAAACAAACAAGTTTTGTCATTAGTCTTATGAAGTCAAGATCTCAATTTTTTAAATATGACAAAAAGAAAAAGATGACAAGCTAGACATTCATGAGTAGAAGTTCCATCCATTGTAAACTCCGACAATGTACAAAATACGACACAAAAAGAGTTTTAAAAGCCATGTGGGTCGTAATGCTCGGTCACACACAACGATGCTCATAAAGATCAACAATACTCCTATCATGCATATCCCCCATGTGCACAAAGTCAAGGAAGAGACCGAAGCACAAGGCAAAAATGTTACTTTTATGTCCTTGGAAGCGCTAAAACACTAGTTTCAGTTTATTTCATCCACGGCCATCCACATATTCACAATTGCACTTGGCACGCCATGTCCGAAATTCTATTTTCTCCGGACTTTGGCGCTTTCAATAAAGAAGTTGACAAATTCCACATCTCTTCCTGCCCTTGTAATCTAACAAGCACCAGGTTTCTTAAGGTGGCTTTGAAGACAATCAAGATGATCAAGGGCATAATGGTACTTCACCCTTTTGACCTGGCCTTCAAAGAGACCACGCAAATGAAACAAACAAAAAAAATGTCCGAGCTGAACACCGCAAAAAACGTAGTGACAACGATTGCACAATTTGACTAAATGAACTTTTTATTCGCACATAATTCGGATTACACATAAACAAATTCAATTCATAAATATCAAGAAATATCAGCTACATTTGAGCGTGTAAAAAAATCTCATCAAGCAATATAAGCTAGAAACTAAATGTGGAATGTAAGGTACATATAAATTTTTTATCCAAATGTTAGTTACCTTCACATAGAGCTTTTTTGTAGGCGGGGAAACAATTCGAAAGACTAACAATATCATTAATGTCGAGACGGCATGCACACAACCAAAACTTTAATAGTTCCCATCGGACATGGAGGTATAGACATCTGCAAAACAAAACTTTGGTTATACGTGATCTTGACATAATGTATAAATAATAAAGTAAATCAAGTAACAAATGGTGAACTTACAAACTACACGCCTTACAAATACCAAACTCGAATGTCGAGGGGCCGAATCGAGGGGCCCCAAGAATTGAAGCTTTGGAGCCATTTGGATGCGAACGTTCAGCCAGACCGGGCACAATATTAGAATGGGGGCAGAGTAATGGTGGCGTTCAATGAATAGCTTTTCTAAAAGAGGAGCATCCTCAATCACCACTTATTTCAAAATTTGCTCGGACCCGGATAAATCTTCGCCGGAAAGACCAAACGACCTAAGTGTACAATTAGTTATGCGGATGCAAGAAAGTCCGACATTTCGACCGAAGCACCAAACTCACGTAGTATAGGGCATTTGGAGAGAAGCGTTATGGAGCATTTTGTCCCCCGATAGCCATGCGCCGGATGGTAAGCTCTTTCATATTGGCGAAATGTAAACTATCTAAATCAGCACCGGGAAGCTTGGCGAACTCATGGTGTAGTCTCGGGTCCGTGTCTATCATCCGCGATGGTGAGAGCGCAAAGGGAGGAGGATAACGAGAATTGACCGGCCGACTCGCACCCGGATATGTGAATGCGTTCCAAAGCTCGAGAGATGCTCAAGGCTATCGATTTAGGGGATTGAAGCCGGACCAGTATATCCGGATAGATGTCGTCTATTCTTTGCCAACCAAGGACAGCCGGCGAACGGACCGAATGATCGGAGATGATCCGAGATACGATCCGCACGACGTCAAATATAGGTCTGGCGCTTGCGCTTGCGCTTGATGAGCTTGATGTCGCCGTCGCGAGGTTGAGCGGAGAGTTCCGCCATGGGGGGCGCCACCGGTAGATAATACTTGGCGCTCAGCCAAGTCGACCAGAGGAGGAGATGATGGTGGTGAGAATGGCGTCGGGAGGTTGCCGATAAGATCGAGCTAGCGGGCGGGGTTTGAAGCGGTTTTGATGGATCTGGCCGGATGACTCGCCATTTCCGGCGAACCTAGGTTTTCTTCATACCGGATCTATCTATTTGCGAAACCTTTGCGGCGTTTCTTTCTTGACAGACTAAAGTAGTACAGTATTAGGTTTCGCGGTGGCGGGCCGGTGGCGGCGATATTTTGCAACATCGGCCGAACCGTGGCCGTCCGATTGATCGGACCGCTAAGGTCGTCCGATTCTTAAGCGCCCCCAGCCCTCCTGCTAAGAATTCCGACCCAAGTTGGCCCAGCACTGGTTGTTCTACAACGGGCCGTCGGTATTGTTCGTCCACTCCCCACGCAGAGGCGGAGTGGGTTGGGATGCGCCACCTGAGACAAGATGGTCCCACAGCAACAAGTTCAATATAATAATATATACGTATTTTACAGATCGCAGTGTCAAGCACGGCCTGCAAGCATATGTATGTGTGGTCAACAATTTGTACGAACAAGCTACTAGCATCATATATTTTATCAAATTGAGCAAGCAGTTATCGAGTTTGCATCGATCATCACATAGTTTTTAATACTAGCTTAGCTAGATAGTACATCATCACCAAAAGTAAGTCAAGACAAAGATAAGATCGATCACCAAAAAAAAAAAACTTCAATGACCCTTCCATTCTGTCTTTGCTTCATTGCCATGATAAAGCTCAATCCGCACCGCGCGAGAATGCATTGACAACACTAGCCTTCACACAACCAAAGTAATCACTATGGATGTGTACACAAAAAAAATCAGTTCGAAAACCACAAGCAAATATCTTGACAGCAAGGTTTCAATAAACCATAAAATCGCACTATCAACCGTGCGGCAAAGTGCCACGATAAACAAACAAGTTACGTCATTAGTCTTATGGAGTCACATCTCAATTTTTTTAAATATGACAAAAGAAAAATATGACAAGCTAGATGTTCACACAATCAAATTTGACACATGAGTAGAAGTTCCATCCATTGTAAACTCTCCACAATGTACGATATGACACGAGTTTACAAGCAACATAGGTCGTAATATGCTTGGTCACACACAATGGATGCTCATAAAGATCAACAATACTCATATCATGGGATGCATATCCCTAATGTGCACGCCAAGGTAGAGACTGCTACTATTCACTTGAGCGCACCACACCTTGGGCCTAGAACACAAGATTTATTATCTTCAAATTACTCCAGCAGCCAGAGATGAGTAGGGAGGGCGCGGCTAAGGCCCAACATGAAGGCGACATTGCGCATCAAAAGCGAGGAAATTGCGGCGCCAAGGCGCAACATGAGGACGGTTGTGCAACTCAAGCAGTAGCCCTACTAAATGATGAGCCTAAAAAGGCAAAACAGGCCGAGGCCACCGAGGAGCCGCAGATGGCAAAGGCAGAGGTGGTTGCAAATATCAAAAAAGGAGCACGCCGTTGTGGTTGCTAATCTCGAAATGAACACACCAACCAGGATGTGCTTTTCACGCCTCCCATCCTTTTATAATCTCCCGTGGGTCTTTGGGTTTGTACCTAGGATCAATCGGAAAAAGTATTTAAGACAACAAAATTATTGAGCAATGCTGTACAAGCTATAGCATGAGACACATAGATATGCAAGACAAAACAAAACCTTTTAGAGCCATTCAAAAAACCTTTAAAAACGGAAGGATAATGCACTTTTACAATCTAGATTTCGTGCTCACCCAAGAAGATAGTACATAGTTGTTTACATGCATGAAGAAGTGCACCATTGAGTAGATATCAACGTCTTGCATACCTTCAATATCCGCATAACATTCGATATTGCTTTGTTTGTCATCTCGCTGACGAGAAAGGCATTTCGTGATATTGCTTTATTTGTTATCTGCGCTGAGAAAGGCAATCTAGATCTTGCCTCCTCCCCATCCTTTTATAATCTCCCTCGTGTAGGTCTTTGTGTTTATACCTCGGTGTCCTAGGATGAATCGAAAAGGTATAAGGCAACAAAATTATTGAGCAATGTTGTACAAGCTTATAGATAGCACGAGTCACACAGATATGCAAGACAAAACAAAACCTTTTAGAGCCATTCAAAAAAAACTTCAAAAAAAGGAAGGATAATGCACTTTACAATCTAGATTTCGTGCCTACCCAAGAAGATGTGCTTCCGCAACGGACCCCCGATCCGCAACCATCAAAAAGAAAAGAAGATGTGCTTCCGCGATGCACCCCGGATCTGCAAACACCAAAAGAGAAAAAAAAAAAAAAACTTCTCAGATTTTTTCGCTTTCTAGAACCACATGAAAAAACATATCCAAACCGCATGGATGTGATAAAGAGGTGCACCTCGCCTGGGATGGAGACGAAGGCGGGCGCAGGCGATCCCCTCGTGGTCGGACCGCTCTCTACTCTTGTTTGCTTGAGATGAGTTTGGAAAGTCAGGACTCGGAGAAGAGGTGAGAAGAGTACTACTAGTACAAGTAGGTGTAGTATGGGAGAAACGAACAAGGAAGAGACGAGAGAGTGAGAGAGACTGAGAGAAAAAACTCCATAGTAGCACTATAAAGGAATCCGAGGTGGCAATCGTAGAGTGTTCGATCACGCACATCATGGTCCCACCTGGTTAATGTAAAAGGGCTTAATGTAACTTGTGTATATTTCAAAATTTTCAAACTTTGTTTGGAGGTACTAGGACTATGGGAGAATTAGGGATTTGGCCCCGAAAAAGTTTGTCCTCTACTCTATCCCAACTACCATCGTGTTCCTAGTCAAAAAAAAAAAAAAAAAAAAACTACCATCGTGTGGGCCCACTTATAATTTTATCTAAATACGTACGTATATCCATGTGATATCTTATTTTGAAGAATTAATTGAAACAAATTTAATGGTGTAGCAATCGAATTTAATTTAGATTTTTGGTTTCTCGCTTGGTGCAAAACATTTTTTAGGTATTTCAAATTGTGGGCCCGCCGGTGGCCATTTTCTCTCTCGCCTATAATTAATCCGACGCTTCGCGACAAGGAACCGTGGCGTTCACGCGTTGCCCGCCGTCTCCGCCTCGGCCTCGCCGGCCGCAGTCCCCCCGTAGTATTGTTGGAAAAGGTTTTGGTCAAAACTTTTTGGGAAATATAAAAACTTGTCGTTTCGGTCCATCCTCGCGTTGTCATCTCGCACCAAAGACGGGTCCAGAGAATCGTAATCATGATGATGACATGCTCGAACACCGTGGTACGAGAGGTGTACCGTACATCGTGGATCACGTATGGAGTCATTTCACATGCCTATTCGACGATCGAGAGAGAGAGAAGGAGGTGAGTGTTCGATGCCAAATTTGTTTCAACACAAGGCCAAAATTTGCCTCTTTACGAACAAAATCAAAATGAATTCGCTTGTTGAGCCACAATGCACAAACTAGCAATACAGGTTCGATATAGATTCTCCGTCTGCACTCACAAGCCGCTGAAAGCCACTAAAAAACTTCAAAAAGGTAATGCATTTTAGAGATCTCAAATGGTGTTTACCCAAGAAGACGTGCTTCTTTTTTTGCGACATTTTCTTTGGCCTCCTTCCCAACCCAACACTAGCTAAAACACTAGAGATCGAGAGCGGCCGGACTTCGTGAGACCACATGAAGTCGAGATCTGAACGGCCGACTCGATCCAGACGGCGCCTTCGACAAGCAAATGCATCCACCTAATCTGAGCCACCGATAGCCCCGCAAAGATAGAAAATAGAGGGGTGGAAAAGGATCTCTTTGCGACATTTTTCTTCGCCTCCTCCCATCCTTTTATAATCTCCCCGCGTAGGTCTTTGTGTTTGTACCTAGGATGAATCGAAAAAAGGTATAAGACAACAAAATAATTGAGCAATGTTGTACAAGCTAGTAGATAGCATTAGTCACACAGATATGCAAGACAAAAACAAAACCTTTTTATAGCCATTCAAAAAACCCTTCAAAAAAAGGAAGGATAATGCACTTTACAATCTAGATTTCGGTGCTTACCCAAGAAGATGTAAGCTTCCGCCGACGGACCCCGACCGCAACCACCAAAAAAGAAAAGAAGATGTGCTTCCGCGACGGACCCCTGATCTGCAACCACCAAAAAAAAAAGAAAAAACTTTTGTATTTGCCGCTTCAAAAACCACACGAAAACCATATCTAGCCGCATGGATGTGATAAAGAGCACCACCCCCCTGTGATGGAGACGAAGGCTTGGGCAGTCCCCCCCGTGGTTTGACCACTCTCCGCTTGAGATCAGTTTGGAAAAAGTCGACGGAGAAGAGGTGAGAAGAGTACTACTAGTACAAGATGAGAAGAGGTGTAGTATGGGAGAAGGAAGAGACGAGAGATTGCGAGAGAAAATCGCCTATAGTAGCACTATAAAGGAATCCGAGGTGGCTATCAGAGAGTATTCGATGCGCATAATCATGGTCCCACCTTAATGTAAAAGGGCGATCGAATTTGTGTGCTATTTCGAAATTTCAAACATTATTTGGAGTATAATAGACTATGGGAGAGGAATTTGTCCATCGCTGTCAGACCATTGTGTTGCTCCATGCGGAAGAAAGAAAAGGAGGGGTCGTCGGGACCCACAAGTCTACATGCTAAGAGAAGGAAGAGGCCGTCCCAATCGCAGCAAAGATCGACCCGCGCACGCCCGCTAGGTAAATGCTACGTGCACCCGTAAATCGCATACATGGAGGAAAACGAAAACTACATTTTTCAAGCTTCCAGAAAATTCCCAAAAAATATAAATAAACTATTACGGCAGCAGAAATAATCGCCGTGGCAACACTTCCAAAGGCTCGCATGAAGTGCTTGGCGCGCTTCACGCTCGTCCCGGCCGAGGAGGCGCCGCTCGCCGATCTCCCACAACACCTCGCACCGCCGTCATTGGCGGTAAATGAACTCCGCCTCTGGGCGGGAGCGTGAACGCCGCCCAGGGCCCGGCGCTGCCAGTCGGCGTTTGTTTCAGCTTTGTCGAGGCGGCGAGATTCGCGCCATGGCCTTCCATCGAACACGCTCACATGCTCGCTTCAAGCACGCCCTCGGGTTGCCGACCTAGGCAAGCTTGTCGATGAGACTTCGCATGAGTAGTATAGCGACCTCAGTCGTGACCCCCGAGACAGCACGGTCTACCGGATGTTCGCCCTACCGGGGTCGCACCACGCCGCTTTCATCTCGCAAAACAGGTGGCCCGTGATTGAAGAGGTCTCCATAGGGATGCTTTTGCGTGCATGGCAACGTGCATCGCAAGCTCCACAAGCAAGTGCTCGAATGTTCTCCATGGCGCGGGCCTGCATGGTAGGGGCTTTTTGCTAGCTAGTAGCTCTAAGCGCGGGTGGGAGGTGGGAGGTGAACAGCCGGTGTGGTGGCGCCGGTTGGAGAGTAGTAATAATAACGAGATGATTCTCGCTTGCCGCGGGTAGAAAGGGGGTATTATATTATTAAAGGATTGAATTGTGTAATCACTAAAATTATCCGCAAAAAGATTATTTAATCTTATGTTTAAACTCTAAGCTAAAACCAATATTGAATAGAAATATTTAGATATGTTGGACAGGTGACAACTTCTCGTAATGCAATAAAACATATATATAATAATTTATTTGAGGAAATCCTTGGTATGTTTTAAACCCGCTTAACTTTGTCCTTCACGCTGTCATATCCCCGCGTGTTGACACGGGTATATGAACGAAATCTAGTACGTATAAGTTAGAATATTACTATCACACCCTCATATTCTCTTTTTTTTTTTTTTCTTTTTCCCCGTTCTCTCTCTCTCTCTCTCTCTCTCTCTCTTACTTACTATACTCTAGTATATACAAACTAGTATAGCATCGCGGGGCAAGGAAATCACCGCCGCCGCTCTCTTTCCCCTCTCGCCGCTCTTCACTTTTCTCTCCCCTTTCTTTTTCTCTGCTACACTACACGGCGGATCGAGCGTGGACCGACGGTTGAAGGCATCCAAGGCCACGCGTCGGGGTGGGCTGTGGGCAAATGGCTGCACGCCATATTTCCCCGAGGGCCCACCGTCATTGAAACCTCTCACTTCTCCTTGCTAGCATGGACATGGTCCAAGAGAATACGTAGACAGAGAGAAGAGACCATGAGATCGGTTCACAAAGACAGGCCGGTGTCCCAATCAAGTAAAGACTAGACCTGCGTGTCAAGACATGCAACCCGAGAACGCATACCTGAGGAGTTTAAAACTACATTTACCAAGCTACGTAAAATTCCTTTAAAATTAATAAAAAACTATGTACACCCAATACCCTACAAATACAGTTACACCCTCCTATTCTCTTTTTTTCCCCTTTTTCATTATTTTTACTTTACTCTATACCAACTACCATCAGTGGGACCCACCTATAATTTATCTAAATATAACCATATGACTTCTAGTTTTGAAAGATTTATTGAAAGGAATTCAATGGTGTAATCGGAATTTAAATTGGTTTTTTGGTTTGTGAGTTATAACATTTTTTTAGTTAGTTCAAACAAAGGGGCCTCGCCACAAGATCTCATAGAATCCGAGATGGCAAATCGTAGAGTGTTCGATGCATACCCATGGTCCCACCTTAATGTGTGTTTAGACCGCCCACAATGTAGCGCCGATGCTAAAAAATTTTGTCCATCCGACATTGGCACCGATGCCTCAATTCCATCCAACACCACAAACAGGGCACCGTGGGCCGCCTTGTGTGGACCCCACCAATCAATCCATCCCACATGCGCCCTCGCACCCGGCCACACGCTTGTTTCGCATGCGCGTGTGTTCCGTGGCGCGTAAGTTCTATTTGCTCGGTCCCACTCCTAGAATGAAGCATCGGTGCTTCCTCTTGATCCGTGCCGTAAAAAAATTTGTGGAACTCCAAAGACCCCACAATGGTGGGCACCGTGCTTGATAGGAGAGAGAACGCCCAAGCACCGCAAAAAACATCACACCGTGGGTAGTCTTAGTTGGTGAAATATTTTGGGTTCGCCATCAGAAACACTTTTGTTTGTATTTGGTAATTGTTATCCTATTATAGAGTAACTAGGCTCAAAAGATTCGCCTCTCCACTTTTTTGGGGCGACCAAATCTTGTGTGCTAGTATTTCAAATTTCAAAACATTGTTTGGAGTAGTAATAGGACTATGGCCTATGGGAGAATTAGGAATTTGGCCCCAAAAAGTTTGTCCTACTCTATCCCAACTTCCATCGTAGGGCCCACTTGTAATTTTATCAAAATATATCCATGTGATATCTTGTTTTGAAGAATTAATTGAAACAAATTTAATGGTGTAATCGAATTTAATTTAGATTTTTGGTTTGTCGGGCTAAAACATTTTTTAGGTATTTTAAATTATGGGGCCCGCCGGGTGGGCCCATTTTCTCTCTCTCTCGGCCCATCCTCGCAAGGTCATCATGCACCAAAGACGGGTCTCAGAATCGTAATCATGATGACATGCCCGAGGTGTACTACGCCCATCGGGTCACGTATGGAGTCATTTCACATCCTCGCTCGATCGATCGAGAGAAAGAATGAGGTAGAGTGTTCATGCCAAATTTGTTTCAACACAAGGCTAAAATTTGCCTCTTTACGGACCAAATCAAGCGACCGCTTGTTGAGCCACAATGCACAAACTAGCACAAACTAGCAATACAAAGTTCGATACGATTTGAGTAGGGAGCATCTCGCTTAGAAGGCAACCTCCTCCCCCGGCCCGCATCGAGTAGAGATAACAAAGACCGGGCGAGACGGTTATGCCCTTGGCGTGATTATAATCTCCGGCAGGTCTTTAGCTCTAGCCATGCGCATGATTAAGGCTCGAGACCTATCTAACCGCTAATGCTTATTCATGCCAATCATGCACAGCCAGAGAGAAGTGCCTCGGAGAGAGACATCCATTTCGTGAGGACACTTGACCGCAAGGAGGCATTGGCAAAACAACACAAAGAAAATGTGTTTTTCTTTGCCACATTTTTCTTTGACCTCCTCCCCATCCTTTTATAATCTCCCCGCGGTAGGTCTTTGTGGCTAGCATGAATCACACAAATATAAAGACAAAAAAAAACCTTTTTAGAGCCACTAAAAAAACTTCAAAAAAGGAAATGCATTTTTAGATCTCCCGTTTTTACCCAAGAAGACGTGTTTTTTTGCGACATTTTCTTCGGCCTCCTTCCCAACCCAACACTAGCTAAAACACTAGAGATCGAGCGGCCGACTTCAGAGACCACATGAAGTCGTAGATCCGAACGGCCGACTCGATCCGCATCTACAACCACCAAAAAGAAAAAACTTTTGTATTTGCTGCTTCAAAACCATATGAAAAATCATATCTAGCCGCATGGATGTGATAAAGAGCACCACCTGCCCGTGATGGAGACGGCGAAGGCGCAGGCGCAGCCCGTGTTGGATAAGCTGCACTCGGGTTTGGTTCGATGAGTTTGGAAAGTCGTGACGGAGAAGAGGTGAGAATGTACACTATGAGAAGAGGTGTAGTATGGGAGAAGGAAGAGACGAGAGATCATGAGAGAAAAAACGCCCATAGTAGCACTATAAAAGGAATCCGAGGTGGCTACCGTGGGAGTGTTCGATGCGCACACCATGGTCCCACTAAGCAATGTAAAAGGGCTTAATCGAATTTGTGTGCTATATTTTGAAATTTCAAACATTATTTGGAGTAGTAATAGGACTATGGGAGAATTAGGAATTTGGCCCTGAAAAAGTTTGTCCTACTTATCCCTACTTCCATCGTGTGGGCCCCACTTGTAATTTTATCTAAATATATCCATGTGATATCTTGTTTTGAAGAATTAATTGAAACAAATTTAATGGTGTAATCGAATCTAATTTAGATTTTTTGGTTTCTCGCTTAAAACATTTTTAGGTATTTTAAATTGTGGGCCGCCTAAGGGCCATTTTCCTCGCCTATAATTAATCCGGACGCTTGCGGATACAAGGAAATCACCACACGCTTCTTTCCTCGCTTCTTCACTTTCTCCCCTTTCTTTTCTCCCGCTACACTACACGCAGACGAAGCGCGGACCAACGTTGAAGGCATCCAAGGCCACGCGCGTGGGCTCAGGGCAAATGGTCAGACGCCATATTTTCCCCAAGGGCCCACCTGCCATTGAAACCTCTCACTTCTCCTTCCTAGCATGGACATGGTCCAAAGAGAATACGTAGACAGAGAAGAGACCATGAGATCGGTTCACAAAGACAAATCGGAAACCCCAATCGGCAAAGACTAGACCCACAAAGGCCGGGCCGATAGGTAAATGCTACACGTAAGCCCGAGATCGCATAACCTGAGGAGCGAAAACTACATTTTCCAAGCTTCTAAAATTCCTTAAAAATTAATAAACAAACTACTA
>JADLZK010012622.1:0-107215 GCA_015847255.1 Hyparrhenia diplandra | reverse complement strand
GGCCCCTCCTCTAAGTGTATAAATAGGCCCCCTCTCTCCTCTCTCAACACACACCATTTGGAGCCTCCTCACTTTCTACTCTTCTTCTCCTCTCCTCTCTACTCCTCTCCTCTCTACTCCTCCACTTCTCTAGTTCTTTAGTCTTTAGTAGTATTTGGAGCAAGGCTAAGCTTCATTGGAGAGCTTGTACTTGGGAGAAGGAATATTCTGTATGAATACATTTATGGTTTATCCTCAAGTCTTGATCTCATATGCTTGTGCAATAGAGCTAGAGTATTTACATGTTATATTCTTGACATGTTGTTCTCAACACAATCATGATAGAAGAACTAGACTATAGTTCCTATGTCGTGGTTAGTCGTATAGAACTTAGGGCCTAACCATTCGTGCCATGTATTTGAGTAGAGTAAGAGTTGTGCCGAGGTGGCGCCACAGTGCCCTTCGGGTTTGCTCGTGTTCTATTCCGTCCATCCGTAGGGTGGGGCCATGGGGACATGAGTAGTGTCCTAGTATGCGGACGTGGTGTCCGGATGCCGGTATCCTTCGAATATGAGTGCATGCCACGGTTGAGGGGGTAGGCGGCTTGGTCGTGGACAAGCCTTGTTCGTCCCCTTGAAATCCCCCCCACGTTCGTGTGTGCCGTAGGAGTTCGTAAATGCCTTCCTTCAGGCGGATGCTCCGGAGGTCTCCCCGTCCATCTCACTCTCAAATTAAAAACTCTAGTCATCTATGTTTGCATGATTATTAATCGGTTCTTTGCACGCCTACTTTAGAATGCCCGCTCCACTTAGGAATATTCTTTATTCTTTTATTTTCCTTTTTATCCTTGAGGTTGGCCCAAGTGTGTGTCACACTATCTTAAACTATCATGACTTACCCCCTGTATTGAGTATTGGTCAACCGCATAGACATGTTGTCTTGTTCATGCCCCCGCTAGAGTCCTACACCATGCCTTCCTTTGGGAAAATATAAATAACGATACCCCGAATATCTCCGGGTGAAATGCTACAACGGGTATTTCCGCGCGCTTTGACTTGTTCTCAGAATGCTACAGAATGCCACCCGACATCCCGTGGCGATGGTAGCCGGAATGTAACAATTCCGGCGAAGTCGCTGGGAAGTCAACCCGTGGTTCCCGTGCTTTTGCCTTTTGGCACTTGCGCTTAGGAAACGAACACCGGTGGAAGGAATAATCCCTCATCTTATTCAAGATGGTTTGTCCATTTTGCAAGATGGATGATACAGCTTATCTTCATGAGTCACGATGTTGAAAAGGCAAAGCTAATATGAAACTATTATTAACTACCTTTGAGCAATTATCGTCGCTTGAAGATAAACTTCCATAAGAGTGAGCTTTTCTCTTTTTGGAAAAGCAAAAGAACAGAAGAATTTTATTCGCAGCTATTTGGATGTGTTTCGGATCTTTTCCATTCCTGTACTGGAATCCCTATGAATGTTAGGAAATTGAATAACAAAGACCGGAAGTTAATTGAAGAAAGAATTGAAAAAAGCTTAGTAGCCGGAAAGGAAAACTCTTGTCAAGAGGGGAGGTAGGTCGGTCTTGATAAACTCGGTACTCTCTAGTTTACCGATGTTTATGATGTCTTTTTGAGCTTCCTCGTGGGGTGCTTGAAAAAATTGATTGTTTTAGATCACGCTTCTTCTTCGCAAAATGATCAACATAAAAAAAGTATATAGGTTGGCAAAGTGAGAGGTTTTAAGACAACCAAAAGAACAAGGAGGTCTAGGAATTCTAAATCTGGATATTCGTAACAAATGTCCATTAAGTAAGTGGTTATACAAATTATTAAATGAAGACGGTATGTGGCAAGAATTAATTCGAAATAAGTATGTTAAAAGCAAACCAATTGGAAGTTGTGTTAAAAACCAACAGACTCTCACTTCGGAAAGGTTTAATGAATGTAAAAGATTGCTTTTTGGACTTTGGTCGTTTTAACATTAAAGATGGGTCCCAAACTAGGTTCCGGTTTTGATATCCGGGTTGGGTAATAAACCCTTAAAAGACAAATTCCTTCATTATTTAATATTGTACGATCAAAACAGATTCCGTGGCCCAAGTGCTTAGTACTGCGTCGCTAAATGTCTCATTCAGAGACACTTAACCGGGGGTAATCTAGCTGCTTGGGCACGTAAATTGTTAAGTCCGATACAAGATATTACTTTTAGTGGAGGAGAGAGACACTTTTGTTTGGGGTTTAAATGCATCCGGATGTTTTACTTGGTCAAATCTATGTATGCTTGCGTTAATTAACAATGGCATCCGTGTGTCACAGGATATTTGGCGTATTAAGGTATCAATGAAAATAAAAATTTTTCTATGGTATTTAAAAAGGGTGTGATTTTAACTAAAGATAATTTAGTTAAACGTAGATGGAATGTTGACCCGACCGAAACTGTTCTTTTTGCCATATTCCGGAATCAATTCAACACCTATTTTTTGACTGTGGTTATGCAAAATTTCGTGGCGAAGCGGTACATTTATCTGTTTGGTCTTTCACCACCGACAAACGTGAATGACTTATTTGTGCGATGGACTAAGATTGCAAATGAAAAAGTAAATTCATTGTTATTAATCGCAGCTTCAGCTTTACTCCGGGCAATTTGGATAACAAGGAATGAGGTGGTTTTTGATAAATGTAGACCAAAATCTTTCTTGCAGGTGCTATTCGGGGGAACGATTGGCTTCGTCGCTGGGCAAGTCTCCAAAGAGTCGAGGATCGGCGTGACCAGCTTATACAAAGGCGCACAAAGACGTTGAAACGTCGGGCGTTGCACTTTTTGGTTCCGGGGGATGGCTTTCCTCAAGATTTATTGGTCATGTTTAGATTAAACCTGTCTTTGTTCCTAGTGTCTTTCAAACTGTGGCTGGCTGGTCGCTCAGCCTCAGCAGTTGGTGTCCAAAACTCGGTTGTAATAATTGGTCTGATTCTATCTTTTGATAGATGAAGCCGGATTCGTTTCCATTATCTAAAAAAAAAACAAGAACAATGAGTAGTAGAAGAAACTGAGGTTGTGGAAGAACTGGCTAGCAATGTACAACGATGTGGTCATTTTCTCGGTCTCAAGATTAGTTAGCTCGGTCCGGTCTCCATTAATCTATGCTATTATATATTACCACCTAAAAAATGAGAAGAGGTTTTGTCCCTAGGTGCTGGGTTGCGTGCCGGCCCCAAAGGCTACGGTGCATGGCAGCCTGAGACGGGAACCGCAGATGTGCTTGGAATCATCTATGTAATGGGATTTGTAGATTTTTAATATCACAGGTCAAATTTATGAACCATGCACACATAGGCATATATCTAGTATTTGAAGAAAAAAGAGACAATAGAGTTATTTGGAGTTTATTTAGGTTTTACAGTAGCAAAAAGGAGACAAAAAAAAATATTTTACTCAACAGGAAGTCACCGTTGCCTCGATTGGTCAGTGTCCAAGTGGCGGCATGTTGGGCACCTTCCCCACCGTGAAGCCGCCGTCAACGACGAGGTTATGCCCATTCACATACTTGGACTCATGGGACGCCAGGAACAGCGCCGCCCTCGCCACGTCCTCCACCTCCAGCACCGGTCCCTCCATCTCGTTCATGTCCTTCTCCACGATCCTTGTACGCTCCTCGACGGTGACCCCGGGAACCACTCGGCCATGGCGTCCATGACGAGCGGCGTGGGGATGTAGTTCGGCGAGGATTCAGTCAGTTACTATTTTTCTTCCTTCACCAGACACCGAGGATTCAACAATGTTTGGTGACGGTGAAATACCTGCACCCATCCATATCACTGTTGACTTGGTTTGCAAGGCAGTGGCCGGCACTGGTCAGTAGGCTGCGTTCCACTCCTGGCGCTGGCGGCCGGCGATGACCGGCGTCGCATGCATGCATCTTATATATAGAAAATAAGATCTTATTGGAATTTGGATATGCAGGCTCCTGAATTTGCATTTATGTAAGGATAAAAGCGCTAAGGTTCAGAGAAACCACAAATGTCCTTGCATAAAAGAAGAAAAGTATTTATGGTTCAAAGTTGCTCTGCAAGTCTACAGCGCTGAAAATTATAGTGAGTTTGCTGGTGAGCAAAATTTGTTGACCGGAGAAGAGAGAATTTTGTGGTACAGTCCATAATATATGGCTTGGTGAAGCTATCCTATATATACTACAACTTGGTATAGTAAGTGGTAACTAAGACAATCATGTTTTCCATGGACTAAACATGTACTCCCTCCAATTTTACTAGACTCAAAAATAACCAAACATAAAAGACCAGGGACTAATTTTTAGTCTCAATTAGTCCTAATTTTTCTAGACTCTTGGGAGGGGCTAGGGACTAATTTTTTAGTCCCAATTAGCTAGTCTCTAGTCCCTCCATCCAAACATGCCCTAAATTATGTGTCCTCTCCTTTTTTCCTTCTTGTTGCGTATGACATGACAAAGCGGCTACCCCCGACGTCACCGGAAGAAGTACGTGAGTTTGTTGACCTTTGGGAAGCCATCCAAGTAATTCCCACCAATGACATGGCTGAAGACGAATTCAAATGGAAATGGACAGCGGATGGGGAATACACGCCACAAGCGCTTACCAAGTTCAGTTTGTTGGAAGGTTCACCAAAATCAAAATAACAACAATTTGGAAGGCTAAGGCTGAACCTAAATGTGATTTCTTTGCATTGACTCTTTTACACAAAAAAGATCCTCACAGCCAACAACCTACTCAATAGGGAGTGGACAGATGACACACGTGTTACCAAAGAAGCGTGGGAGATCCTTATACAATAGCTGCAACTAACATTAATACAACCGGTTAATCCATCGGGTGCTCTTCATAGGTACTGGCAGCGATGTAGGAGAAAAATTTCAGAGAACCGAGAGGAGAAACATGGATGTGATTTTTATCTAATTTTGGTGGAATATCGTGTAACACCCTAAATTTTGCATTTTTGAAATTAGAGAAGAAAATGATTTATTTTGAATTTTTGTGTTCATGAAATATAGGAAATAAATAATTTGTATGAAAATTAAAATTTATCATAAGATTAGCGACATGCTTGATGCACCCATGCTGCTGCATTAATATTTTTGTGATGTCTAGTTTTTGTTGAAATTGAAAAGGATTTTGAAATCAATTTAAAAGGCATTTGAAATTAAGTTTGAAATAAAAGAAAAGCCATTCTTTTATTTTTCCCTTTCCTCCTCCCTTGTTTTCGCATGGCAGGCCCAAGGCGTCGGTCTCTCTTCTTTGCTCTCTTGCCCAAGGGCTCACATATGGCTTCATATGGTTTTGTTCTTAAAACCGGTGTTACATATCGGGAAGGAAAGAAACAAGAGACAGTTCGAGCATAAAGCTCTCAACCCAATCCAAGTTGCAATGTTATGCAAAGATGAAATTATGCAGTATATGATGGCTTTGACTTCAAGGAGAGCTATTGAAGATAATTGGGGTCTGTTTTTCCTCTCTTTTTTGGCCATGCAGGGTTCTTCGTTTTGTGTTTTCAGCCACCCTATGGGGTGTTGTGGATACCTAGTTGTTTTTTTCCTTGTAAAGAGTTTTTGGGCATTCTCTCTCTTTCTTCCCTAAGTAGTCATGTGGTAGGTGCCTAGTAGGAGTGGTAGGTGGAGTTGTAAAAAGGTGGTAAATTGTTGTGCTATTTTTTTTTTTCAATCATCTATTAAAAAATGGGGCAAAGCTTTTTCCGTTCTTTCTAAAAAACATGACAAATCGGCCCCCTACGGGTATCCTATATTTGGCAGTGCTAACACATATACTCCTTCCATTTTAAATTATAAGATATTTTGTCTTTTTAGATAGACTATTTTTACTATATACTTAACCCCTATTTTAAATTATAAGTTATTTTTGTCTTTTTAGATATAATATTTTTATTTTTACTATATTTTTAGTGTGGGCCTCTTAATGAAGGGCCTCACAAGCCATCATTGAGTCGGACTGTGCCTAATCGTGTCGAAAATGAGGAATGCACAGGAGGACAGGATAGAGCTGAGCCTGATTAATGCTCAGGCAAAGTGACTTGCAAGTCTTTTGACTGGGTGTGGACGGTGGAAGATTTCCCAAGTGAAGGGAGATGGCAATCAAGTAGCAAATTCTTTAGTTGGATTAGCTAAACAATGTAAACATTCCATGGCTTGGCTGGGTAGAGTATTCGGTTGTGCTCAGTCCCATATCAATGCCGATTGTAACCTTGTGCCTGTCTAGTTAAAGCAGGCATAGTGTATTGTGTATCCGAAAAATAAAACAATTTATTATAATTTTTAATGGAGGGGGTACCATACGCTCTCTACTGTATGTTTTCTCTAGAAGAAACATACAAGCTAAGAAAATGGCTCTGCTCGCTTAGACTCGGGGCTCCGCGCTCTATTAGCTATCAGTTAGTTGGCGCTACGCGCGACTTCAGTTGACAAAAGCGAACAAGATAGCGCTAGCGCCAAGGTAAGTCACTCAAAGCCCACCTACCTATTTGGGAATGCAACTCAATCCAGTAAGGCACACTTGCTTTCCGCTTCACTTATGAGGTAATTTGGGGTAAAGCACTGGAAATTTCCGCACTTTGAGGCTAGCCTAATTCGGAAAGGGTCGGTCCTGTGGGGAAGGCGCGGAGCGGAAAAGGCAGTATCAATAGCTAGATGCGGGTAGTCGAAGGTCGATGCCAAAAAGTCCATTTTGGTTTATTCTCTTTTCTTCTCCAGTAATATCGTTAAGAGATATGCTTGCTTTCCTGATCATCGCTGAAGGAAGGCAAGTTCAAGCGAGCGGGAAAGCCACACTTTTGGTCTTTTTAATCCAATCTACTTTCCTCCTTCTTCTTTTTAGGGCCTGTGCTGTGCTAGTTCATAGTTTCAATTTAGTCAGTTATGGTCCTTTCCACCCGTAAACGAGTGAATTAACTCCCCGGGATCATGTTTGGAAATGACCCGCTCACGAGATCAGCTCGTCCGAGAAGCAAGCCGCGGAAGCTAACTACATGTTTGGCAATGACACGCTCCAATGCTTTTTAGGGTCTGTTTGGATGTAGATATTGAGAGACTGAATTGAATTGAGTCCAATACCAAAAACAGCCATGACATTGAAATGACCCCAATTCAAATGTTTTTGTTTGGATGGCCATTGAAATGGCTTTTGGAACTGGCGAAGTAGCCCAAATACATTTCCTGTTTGGATGTAGAACCATGGAATTGAAAATCCTCTCGCACGCGCACGAGGTGGCGGCGCACAGCGCGCAGATGGAGGCACGGCGATGGCGGGCGACGCTAGCCCCATCAATGGCGGCCATGGCGAGGCGCATCTCGGGTGGATCCGGGCGGGGCGAGATGGAGGAAGAGTTGGACCCCTCGACCGCCCCACGCACGGGAGGTCGCCAACGCCGCGGCTGGATGGGCCTCGCCTCTGTGCCATCACAGCCCCCGCATCTCAGAGTTGGGTATGGAGGGGAGCTTTCGTCTCCTTCCGCTCCGCACGCCGGTGGGCTACTAGGGAGGAAGACGGAAGGGACGGAGGGGAGAAGTGCCGAGTAGGGGATGGTAGCGCTGCCAGGAGTTGGGGACGGAGAGCAGCGTCACCGGACAGGAGAGATATGCGGAGTGGCGGCGCCGACGGAGATATGCGGACCGAGGTGGGCGAGAATGATTCTGCTTGTCACGGAGCCCGATGGCTCGACCGGGAGGGGTGCCATCAGTTAGCCCAATGTCGGCTCGGTATTGAGTTGAGTTTCCAATTCCAATTCCAAGAGCACCCAAGCGTATGGCATTCGGTGCAACCAATTCCATCTCCAAATTCCGTGCTTCAATGTCTACGCCCAAACCGAGCCTTAGATAAGTTGCACGATAGAGTAAAAGCGCAGTCAAAATAAGTAGGTTTGATCCAACTTCTACTGTTTACAAACATGAGTGGTGAGGATATGCAGCCAGGATAAGCTAAAAAATAGTGTACCGTTTGGTTTTAAGTTTCAATGTACTTTAGCCATATGAGGCTTCGTTTTGGCACAACTTAGCTTCATTAGTAAAGCTATTTTTTTTTAAAAAACTTTATGAGGAACTCTCTAGGTGAAGTTCCTCTCTAGGTGAAGCTGAGCGATATTGAAAAGTTGTAGCTTCACCAACCACTTTATGCATGAATTAGAGAGAAATAAATAAGAGAGGTAGGATAAGCTACCTTTTTAGCTCTCTCTCACTCCATTTCTTTGTGAGAGGGGAATAGAAACAGCTTCACCCATAAAGCTGTTTTGAAAAGAGATGTCTGGCAAAACAAAACAAAAGTCAATTGTGGCTGTGTTAAATAGGGCCTTATAAGTTGTGCTAAATCCGTTTCAAATTGTAGTATGTTTGACTTTTTCAAACCCAACTTTGACCACTGCCTTATTCAAAATTTTGTGAAAAATATCACTTCTTTTGTGGTGAATTGCTTTAGTAACAAATGGTCTTCAAGAATGACTTAAATTTGACTAGTATGATATAGGAAAATGCCACGGGACACAGAAAAGTGGTGCGCATTTGCTTGGAACACACTTTTGGATCAAACACTCACCACCAAAACAGTTGCCATTTGTAAACCATAAGGTCTATGGCTATGAAATTTTAGCAGCAACAAGATATGATAGTTATCTACAAATCATCTAACAGTCACTTCCATAGAAACCCAATAAACCAATTTCTAGAAAATACTTCCACAATTCTTCAATAAACCAATTTCTAAAGTTGTACTTATTATTTTAAATCAAAATTTTAAAACCTGGCTGGATTAATATTACTATCCTGGCAGTCGGCGTGGCGTACAGCCTGCCACAATAAGCAGCATCTCGCGGATCTAGAAGTCGATCCATACTCCATAGATGCTGTCTCAGAGTCAGAGCACGTGGTGGACGCAATGCAGTGTGCCGAAATAAATGGGAGGCAATGGCATGCCGAAGCCTCGCATCGCAGCCATAGGGACACGGACACACCGACCCCACTGCCCCAGTGCTGCTTTCGCCAAGGAGAACAAGGAGGATGTTCAGCGGCCTGCAACGCCTTCTCAGGCCAGGCTCGTTGGGCGTCGTCAATGGCGGCTTCTCCTCCTCCTCGGCTGCCGACTCTCTGAGGTTCGCTTCGCATGCATCTGTTCTCTCTTCAAATAAGCAATGCTTATCGACGAACGAAGTAACCACGGATGCTGCCTTACAATTACAAACCTTGGTTTCGATCCGTCGTACTTAGGTTAGCTGGGAAGGTGGCGGTGATCACCGGCGGCGCGAGCGGCATCGGGAAGGCGACGGCCGCTGAGTTCGTCAGGAACGGGGCCAGGGTCATCATCGCCGACGTCCAGGACGACCTCGGCCACGCTGTCGCCGCCGAGCTAGGCCCCGACGCTGCGCGCTATGCCCGCTGCGACGTCACCGACGAGGCGCAGGTCGCCGCGGCCGTCGACCTCGCCGTCCAGCTCCACGGCCGCCTCGACGTGATGTTCAACAACGCTGGCATCGGCGGGGACACGGCGCCGCCCTCGCTGGGCGCCGTTGACCTCGGTGACTTCGATCGCGTCATGGCCGTCAACGCCCGGGGCGTGCTGGCCGGCGTGAAGCACGCCGCGCGCGTCATGGTCCCGCGCCGCGCAGGCAGCATCATCTGCACGGCAAGCACCGCCGCCTTGGTGGGCGATGGACCCCACGTCTACTGCGTCTCCAAGGCGGCGGTCCTCGGCCTCGTACGCGCCGTGGCCGGAGAGATGGCGCGCCCGGGGTGCGCGTTAACGCCATCTCTCCGCACATCATCCCGACGCCGCTGGGGATGGCTATCTTGGCGGAGTGCCTCCCTGATAAGAGTGTCGACGAGCGTCGGCGGATCATCGAAAGAGACATGAACGAGATGGTGGGGCCCGTGCTGGAGGCGGAGGACATCGCCAAGGCGGCGCTCTATCTGGCGTCCGACGAGGCCAAATATGTCAACGGCCATAATCTAGTCGTTGACGGCGGGTACACGGTGAACAAGGCGCTCAAGATGCCTGCGCCTACACGACGTTGAGGATTCTCCAAACAATAAAACAATGAATAATGAATCTATACCTCTATTACCTACTATTAAAGCACGAAAATTTCTACCACTTTTTTTTCACCATCGTTTTCTTTCACCTCTTAAAAATAGACTCTAGACTTGTCTCCAACAAGGAATAGCATGTGTGTCCGCCTCTCCTTTCACCTCTCCCTCTCTGTGACGCCTCCTACTCCGTAATTCCGGATCACATCGAGTCCCGCTCCGCTCGCAGTGCCGCCGTTCCCAGACTCCAACTCCGAGTCCCAACTACGCAGACTACAAATAAAAAGAAAAGCTTCTGGCTGGCTCCTGACCGTACGTATACAACATAAACTGGTTTTATTATTAGTTGGATCGGATGCCATCATTGCCTTTGTTGTCGGGTGAAGATTGACAAAGGAGATCCATGGCCAACGACACGGGAACGCCTAGGAAGAACCGTAAGATGAGAGTTAGAGGAGGAAGAAGATGGTGATGAGTGGAGCGTCGTTACGCCAAGACAAAAGACCACTCGGGGAAACTGCAAGGCGAATTGATCCAACCGCCACCGGCCGCCGCACGCAACGGCGGCGAGAGCCAGCAGGAGGATACGGCTACCGACGAGGCGGCTGTGCAGAGGAAGGATCCACACGGAGAGCAGGAACGCACCGCCACAGCGACGACATGTCGCCGTAACGACGACGACACTGACGACGACGAGCGGGCCACCTGCTACCTCTGCGCCTGCAACTACACGGACGAGCGTCACATGCAAAGAGGGGTGCGGCCCCGCCAGCACGCAGCGGCGGTGGGAGCTCGAGCGGCTCTTCCAGCGGTTCGGGCCACTCCGGATGACCGTTATCACGATGCGTCTTGCGCCGCTCGACAGCGCTGGCTTCGGCTATGTGGCGTTCAAGGAGCGGGAGCACGCCGAGGAGAGGCCATCGACAAGCTCAATGGTCATCAGGTCAGCAACCATAAATTACGGGTCGACTAGGCCTATCTATGAAATACCTAACAAAGAAATATTCATACAAATAGAAAAATAAAATAAGTTTCCTGTGTGTGCTACCAACAACATATAAAATGAATATTCATACCAATAGAAATCAAATAAGGCCACATTTAGATTGCAATTATTTGCAACCTGATGAACACTAACTCTTTCGTTTGTATTTGGTAAATATATTGTTCAATCATGGATTAATTAGGCTTAAAAGATTTATCTTATGATCTACAATTAAACTGTACAATTAGCTATTTATTTACCTACAATTACTTCTTCATTTACGTGTCCAAAAATTAATGTGATGGAGAGAGTGAAAAAACTTAGAATTTGGAGGGTAACTAAACGTGGCCTAAATTTCCTGTGTGTGCTACTAACACTATACGTTACGCACGTAGACATAGCCGACGGTGGCTGCACGAGAAGAGTGGGTGACTCGTCGTGCATAAATAATTAGAAATTCACGTAAGAACGTCATACAAGATAGTGCTACAAACTTCAAAATGAGACAAGATTATGGGTCCTTGAAGTTTGAATAGTTTGAATCTATAGTACTGACATATTTGCTTATCACACGTTGCGTTCGCGCACTAATACACTTTTCTTAAGAATAATAAAACAAAGAAATTTCTGCCGCCACAATTCTATCCGCCAGTCCCGTACCAAGGGTATAAGGACCAGCTGCTCCCGTCCACTTGGGCCTGTGTAGCAAGCAGCAGCAGCAGGCCGGCCCAGCTCCTGGTCGATGGGCCAAGCAGCAGCGCAGCAGGCATCCACCCAATCACAACCTGCCCCTCGCGTCTGGCCCACCGTATAGCTGAACCCAGCAGCGCATGCAAATGCAATGAAGAAAAGGTAAAAAATACTTTGCAAAACCATGATTCTAACCTCGATCTCCACGTATGACGTACCAAATACAAGGAGCTTACTACCACACTGCACAATGTTAAGCGAACCTTAATTTATTTGTCTTAATAACTCCAAAGTTTTTACCTAGAAAAGACCATTATGGTTGGCAAGATAAAAATAAATAAACTATATGAAAATGGAGCATTGCATATATTGCAATAATTTTAGAATTTTATCAAACTTTTTACGTGAAAACACCATTATGGTTGGCAAGAGTAAATAAACTATGAAATTGTAGTGTTCCAAAAAAAAAAGACTATGCAAATGTGTTACATATATTAAAAATAATCTTGCATATATCATATGTAATGTAATAATGTTAAAATATATATTTGTTGCAAGAATTGCTGTTTACTTTACATAAATGGGTGATTATTGTTCATAATATGAATAGAATGAGTAGAATCAAGTATCTGAGTTGGGAAGTCCTAATTTCTAGATGTGTAATTCTCCTCAGGCTTCTTAGAGTCGAGGTTGATACTCCATATTAGTAATTTAGTTTACCAAATGCATACAGAGAAAAAAAAAAATACATACAAAAAAAGAATTTAGTTGTTATGAACTATGGCTGCTATCTCCACCCAATCGACATCTTCTCCGTGCGTCCTCACCGACCAAACATTCAAGCTAAGGACCACGGGTTTTATAATTTATTTGATATGTTTAAGATTGAATTAATTAAGCATGGTAAATAGATTCAATAAAAATACGAGAATCATATATAAATCATGCGCCCGTAGCAACGCACGCGGCTTTTTTTTGCTAGTACCAATAAAACAAGTCATACCACCTTCATATATATATATACACGTCGTATCATGTCATATACGAGCAACCACACAATGTATCAGTCCATAGGAGAGTTAAGTCAGACACAACGCATCCGGTCATTCGGTCCATAGCAGTGGGTCCCATAGAATGTGGCAATAGAGTTACACGAGAGAGAAAGGAGAGAGAGTTCAATATTTTTTATTCCTTATAGCCGGCCTATAGTGCAATGGGTATTCATAACTATATGCTGCTTTATGGACTTGTCATAAAGTTTTAGGTAGCTGGTATAAAATATTTTAATCCTTATGGACTATGTTGTCGTTGCTCTAAGAACTATAGTTCCTCGGCTACGATTTCACTGCTTCACTGTTCATCCAGGGTCCTTCCATCGTAGTCGTTCACTTCCTCCTCGCTCCATCCTAGCCCTCCATCTCACGGTACCGACCGTCCACTCAGCCTCTTTCTCCTGGCCCCACCCCACAAAAAATTCACTTTTTGCATGAAACTCTTAGGAAAGTAAAGTTTGTCCTTAAAGGCTACATGACCTTGTGCTGTGAACAGTAAAAATTCATATTCGTATTGGGATGCTTGGAAGTAGGTGTGTCTTTCTTATGTATCCTAGTGTGCATCCAATGGTTCGCAATGCGAGGGCATATGTGTCCTTGAGACCGCTTGGGATGCTTGGGCAGTAGGTGTCTCTTTTTGAGTATGCACCCAAGTGCGGATCACACGTTCACAATGCGAGGGCACGTGCCCTTGAGAACGCTTGGGATGTTTGAGCAGTAGGTGTCTCTTTTTTGTATGTATCGAAGAGCGGATCCTTTGGTTCGCAATTAATGCGAGGGCAATGCTCCAATGGTAGAAAAACTGACTTGAGACTACTTGAAGGTTTCTCGGCATCTCGCGATAGAAAAAGGACTTGCTCGGTCCACACACCACCTTGCAGCATGTCAAATCGGATCAAAGCAGTGCAGTTTGGTTTCAATCCGTACGTAGGTTAGCTGGAAAGGTGGCGGTAATCACCGGCGGCACGAGCGACATCGAAAAGGCCACGACCACCGAGTTCGTCAGAAACGACGCCAGGGTCGACGTCCAGGACGACCGACGACCTCGACCGCGCTGTTGTCGCCGAACTAGGCCTTGACACCACGTGCCACGCCCACTGTGACATCACCAACGAAGCTCGATTAGGTCGCCGCGGCTATTGATCTCGCCGTCTAGCTCCACCACCGCCTCGACGTGATGTTCAACAACGCCCGGCCGGGCGGTGACATGGCGCGCCATCCCCGGCCGGGCCATATCAAGCTCGGTTTGTTCGACCGCGTCATGGCTCGCCAACGCCGGAAATCTTCGGTCCCGACCGTGTCGGTGCCAAATGGTGTGCCGATCGCTCCGTGGTGGGCCGCCCACTAGGCCCAACGCGGTCGCCGGAGCAGCGAGAGCGGAGGAACCGAACCAGGCGGCAACGACGACGGCGGAGCAGCGGGAGGCGAGGCGAGCCGAGCTCTCGTGACGACGAAACCCTAACCCGCCATGGCAACCGTGGCGAGCTCCGGCCGGTTAGGGTTCCGGCGAGCAACCCCCATGGAAACTTTCTTCCCCTCGGTAGAATCCGGCCGGCGGGCTGGGCGGCGGTCGCCGACATGGCGGTGAGCAAAGGCGGGCGGCGCCGCCGCCGAGCGAGCTAGGGCCTAACTCATCCGGTTGGGTATGAGTAGTCGGGGGGCATCGAGGTCGCCCATGGGGATGTGGTCGAGCTTGGTAGCGGCGGCCACGGTGGCGGCTAGGGTTAGGGTTCGCCGACGGGGAAAAGATGAGAGGGGAGGGGAGAAGGCGACGCAGCGGCGGGCGGGGGCGCTATCGCGAAAGGAGGAAGGGCGGAGAAAGAAGACTAGGAGGCGTCGGGTGGGCCTTTGGTGGGCCGGCCCAGCCCCGTGGTCGGTGCCTAAACGCCAAACGCCATGCGTTCGCCGGTGTGAAGCATGCCGCGCGGGTCATGGTCCCGCAAAACACCGGCAACATCATCTGCACTGCCAGCACTGCTACCGTGCTTTTGCAACAAAGGCCCCACGGCCTACAGCGTCTCCAAAGCGGAGATCCTCGGCATCGTGCGCGCCGCTGCTGGAGAGATGGCACGCTCTGGGCGTGCACATCAACGCCATCCCAACTCCACTATCGATGGCTACCATGGCGGAATTGTTCCGAGATAGGAGTGTCGAGGAGCATCGGCGGATCCTAGACCTGTCCGTACGTCTCTTTATTTGTGCAGCTTGTTGAAAGTAATTAGGACACTCACGGTCGTAAATTACCTTAGAGTCTATCTCTATTAATTACACTACCATGTAAGCATTTTGATGACTTGGCAAACAATTTAATGAGGAGAGAAGTGAAAAAAACGAAGAAACGACGTCTAACATAGACGTAGCGTCTACGAGAAGACTGAGGCCGGTAGACTCCACCGAGAGGCGCACTGGGGAGGAGACTTTCCTTTCCATGGATCTTGTACGCCATCCCCTCTCCACCTATGCCTCCCCGCTCCACGCATGGCTCCCCTCGCCTCGCCGGCCGCTGTGTTCTCTAAAATAGGAAGTTGCATGTTTACTTTTACATTCTATGTTTAGCTCTTGGACGCATGTGTTCTCTTTGTGTGTTCTTGAGCGACGAAGGTCTTTCCGTCCTCGTGTGTTCGCGTGCGTGTGTTCTTGAGCGACGTCGTGAGTTGCCGATCGCCGTCGAGCTGCAATTCCAGGCAGCCGGCGCTAACACCTTCCCTTGTCTCTCCCTGCTGGTTCGTGGCACAAAAGATCTAGCTACGGGAGAGAAGAAGATTGGTTGATTTTTTCTGTGGACTTCATCTACAAACATTACACTATGGACCTTAGGGAACACTCACAGTAACACGATGAATGAAAGGGGTCCATCCAATCCGATTAATCAGGGACTAATATTGCATCGATCACCTTCTTGTAGGCACGACCCGACCCCCACCTTGCATTGTGCACCCACACAATGCTCCCCGGCCAGCGTGTTGAGCACGGATCCCTTGAGAATTTGTAATCATGTAAATTAATGTATGTATTAGTTATCGTAACTAAGTGATTAGAGTAAGTTATTCTATAGTCAGCTTGATCTTCTATGGCTCTCTCTCTCTCTATATATATAATGTATACAGAGATACACTAGCATATGCATGTATTAGCTCACCTCTCGTTCAAAGGTCAAAACAGATGTTTCACCAGCTATCACCGCCCATGTAACCACACAATTACATCCTCTGCGCATTTGCGACGATGTCTTTGCATTCAATTATTGCTCAAGACACCTTATAATTTTTTGTAAAAAATATGCTGACATCAAATATCATAAAACTAAGCTGTAATTATAGAATAATAAAATAAGAATAGAAATGCAGCGCAACTTCCGCTTGGATAAAAAAATTACTCCCCTCATCATTCGATAAGTCATCACCATCTTGTCGATGTCATTTTAAATACTTTAGAATGATCTTCACTTCTTAACTAATCTCAAGCTAGAAAAACGCGTTTTCCATAACTAACATCCATTAGTCATATCCATGTTACATGACTACTAAACTCTAACAACATCTATCTCCCATGAAAACAAGGTATTGTTTCGGTTTCCTCCAAAATCTCAACTTATTTGACAACCCCTAAGATTATTCAATGCAAAAGAATTGTCATAAAAGCCACAGGAATATCTAAGCAAATACCTCAAGCACAAGCAGTGGGGAAGCACACTATATAACAAGCTACAAGGTCATAGGGTGAGTAGAGTTGGTTGGATCACAATGTTGAATGTGTGATTTTAAAAGGTGTAACTCATGAGCTAGGAAGGAAGGACACATGAAGAAATTTATATGGTCATACGGTTATTGTGCTACTATGTAAGCAACAAGGCATATGTGAAGGCCTTATTAGCAAGTCAAATGAAATTAAATTGCTCTCTGAATTAGGCATGTCTCAGTGGGGTTTTCATGACTCGGTTTTCAAGACACTTTTGGAAACAGTTCAGAGGAGATGAAACTCTGTCTACTCCTCCCATGGAACATTCATCATCTCTCTTCATTAATTCAACATCATATCAGTCTATTTAATGCCCATGGAACTTTATAAAACTGCATTGAGATTGGCCGTAGAAGTATATCTATTTGGAGATAACTTTTTGCATGTGCAAGTTATACTAAGAGAGGTATAAAAATCTAAAATTCATGGATAGATTTCGGCCAATACTTTGATCATTCTAATTAATTTATTTAGATTCTTTTGTCTTAAAAAAAGGTAGTCAAAGGATTATATGATATTTCAAAGGTTTACTATTCAGATGTGGTGATTCCTTTTTCGCTTTTGCAGTTGGGCATGATTGAGTTCATTTGAATTGAATACTGAATTTCAAGGTGATTGGAGGCACCAACCTAGCCATCAGGGATATATGTCAACTAGTGACTTCCCAATCTGAAAAATCCATAAATTATTATTAGGTTAAGTCAATTTATTTTTGTGTGTAGAGGTGCACAAGGCAGAGGACCAAGACCTTAAAATAATTTGTTTCTCGTGCTACTACGCCAATTGTACAATCATTGTCCAAAACCAACCCTTTGTACAAGAACAATGAGTAGTAGAAGAAACAGAGGTTGTGGAAGAACTGGCTAGCAATGTACAACGATGTGGTCATTTTCCAGTCTCAGATTAGTTAGCTCGGTCCGGTCTCCATTAATCTAGGGAACGTATGATATGGAAACCACCTTCATGTGCAAACTATGGAAACTCCAATTAAGGCCATAAAATCTGGATCCACGTCTGAGTCTATGCTATTATATATTACTTCCACCTAAAAAATGAGGAGTGGTTTCGTCCATAGGTGCATGCAAGACTGAGACAGAACCGCATATGTGCTTGGAGTTATCTATGTAATGAGATTTGTAGATTTTCAATATGTTTGTCTAAGCCACAGGTCAAGTTTATGAACCATGCAACACATAGGCATATAGTATTTGAAGAAAAAAAACAGACAGGATCTAAAAAAAAAATATTTGAAGTTTATTTAGGTTTTCCAGCAGCAAAAAAGAAAGAAAAAAACAAATATTTTGGCCAACACAGAAAACCATGCAGCGTTTCCTCGATTGCTCACTGTCCAAGTGACGGCATGTTGGGCACCTTCCCCACCGTGTAGCCGCCGTCAACGACGAGGTTATGCCCATTCACATACTTGGACTCATCGGACGCCAGGAACAGCGCCGCCCTCGCCACGTCCCGCCTCCAGCACCGGTCCCTCCATCTCGTTCATGTCCTTCTCCACGATCCTTGTACGCTCTTCCCTGTCGACGGTGACCCCAGGGAACCATGGCGAGCGGCGTGGAGTGGTAAGGCTGCTGCTGCTGCCGCCAAGGAAATCCTCAGAGTTGCTGACGGGCGGCCAAGACCACCGAGACATGCTGATGTCTTTAGTCTTTGTCACTCGATCCACGAGGATGCTCCTCGTCCTCGTGTGCAGCAGCAGATGGAAGTTGCAAGTTGAAACTGAGTGTTCTGCAAATTTGAGTTGTTGGATCTACATGTTTCCTGTGGAAAATCAACATCGGGCTGCTAAGCTTCTTCAGTCAGTGTCAGCTGCGGCGAGCAGCAGAACGGGAAAAGGGGAATAGTTCGCCGGAACCGGCCAAATCTCGAGTTTACTTGTAATACAAGATGAACATCTACTACAATAAACTACTGCAGGAAAGTAAGTAAATGGAAATAGAGTTCAATTGTTTGTTGTTCTTCCTCGTCCGTCAGGTGCTCCGATATATAGGTAGCCAATTCCTGCACGTAGTCCTCAGCTGCTCCACTCTGGGCCGGATATGCGTGTACTCCTGGGCCTAGCTCTCTTGGGCCTGCTGGACGAAGGGTCAGCTGTGCTGGGGATGCTGACAGTCCTCCCCCCTTGAGAGGCGGCATGACCCCATGCCGGAGCAACCGGAAACTTCTGCTTGATGGCCTCCGCATCTTCCCATGTCGCAAGATCTGCGCCCAGCCGAGTCCACTTGATCAAGAGCTGCTGGACCGCACGAGAGCCGCGCTGGTGAAGGCGTGTCTGAAGTACCTGCTCAGGGACCTGCATCATGTCATCAGGATCTGGAAGTGGGTCAGTAGCCACCGGCAAAGCAGCTGGAGCTGGCTTGAGTAGTGAAACGTGGAAGACGGGGTGGATAGATGAACTGTCCGGCAGCGCCAACTTGTATGCCACTGAGCCAAAACGTTCCACAATCTGGTATGGGCCAAAGTACTTGAAGCTCAACTTGTTGTTGGAACGAGGAGCCAGGGAAGCTTGAACATAGGGCTGCAGGCGAAGATAAACCCAGTCACCAACGGAGAATGAGCGTTCAGAACGACGCTTGTCCGCCATAGACTTCATGCGCTGCTGAGCACGCAACAGGTGCTGACGCACGGCCGCCTGTAAGGTCCTAGATGGCTAGAGGGGGGTGAATAGCCTATAAAAATTATCTACAAGCTCAACTAAACAAACCGATTAGTATAAAACACGGCGTAAAACGGTTTGCACTAGCTCTAATAGTCAAGCAAGCCTTCTAGTGACAAGACTAAATAATTCTATGATCTCTAGTCCACCCAAAGTCTATGTCACTACTCTAACTAATGAACAATCCTAAAAAGGTCCTTATGCTAGCAAGAACAACTAAACAAGGCAAAGCTAGCTCTCTACTCAAAGTAAACTAGGAAAGTAATGCAAGAGTGAGAAGCTTGTTATACCGCCTTGTAGAGGATGTCAACCAATCACCGGGATGAAGATGAACAATCAATCACTCGATGGTGATGATCCACACACGAAGACAATGAACAAGTTGATTTGTTCACCCGGAGTTCGCTTGTACACCGACAACTACTCTCCGGTTGTGCCGACCAACACAAGGATGGTGTTTGAGCTAGGCGGTGCCCTTGCTAGCCTCAACACACCACTCAACAAGTGTGGTACCCAAAGCACGAGCAATGTATTCCTTGCACTTTGTCTTCCGACGAGGAGTGCGTAATCCTCTCACAAACCAACCGGAGGTGGCCAAGAAACAATCACCTCTTCTTGCCAACAACTCCACCAAATCACCAAGCCGGCTAGGAGCGGTGCCTCAAGAGAAACGGAAATCCACCGTCTCACAACGATCCCCAAGTGCCTCTAGATGCAAGAACTCGATGCAATGCACTAGGATCAACTCTTCTCTCAAGAATGAAGCTCAAATCAAGAATGAGAGAGGACGAAGGATTGCTTGCTTGCTCACAAGTGTTAGGAGTGATTCAAAATGTCCAAGAGAGAGAGCAAGTGGCGACCAAGGTGGTATATATAGGCCACACCACGAAATGTGGTGGAAAGGGTGAAAAACACACTTTTCGCGGCCCGACCGGGCCTTGCGACCGGACTCACCGGTGAGTCCTGGGTCGATGGGTCCGGGTCACAACCGACAAGCCGAAACCAGCGCTGGACCCTGCCCTTGGAGCGTCGGTCGCGCGTCCGTTCGGTGCTTCGGTCAAGACGGAAGCATCCGGTCGGTGCGTCCGGCCGGCCCTCGGCCGAAAGCTCCAAAACATGCTCTACGCGGACGCACCCACGGAAGTCCCGGTCAAATTGCGTCGCGTCCGGTCGCGCTTCGGCCGGTGCGTCGGTCACGCCCGAGCTGCGAAAATCCGTCGTTTCGTCGCCGTTCCTTCGCCTTTGCTCCAAGCCGACTTCCGTCACTTGTTTCTTGTTGCCGACACGCCGAAGAACACCTCGACACCATGTGTTAGCATTTTCGAAACCAATTCCGACAAGGACGGAGTTAGCACTTTAGGTTAGAATGCATGCATATGAGACTTGAACCTAAAGGCATGTAAGGATCGATATGTACGAAAGTTTTCCCCTCTTTATAGTACGGCTTATCGATCCTATAACCACCCACACTCTCTATAGTGTCTTGGGTGTGAAATCAAAAGCCCTATGGTTATACCTTTGCCTTGGGACTTTGATCTCCAAACCACGCCGAATTGGATGCTTGATCAACTTTTGGATCACCTCGATCCATCCTCCATGATCACCATGCACCAACCCCAAGCATCGACCAATCTCCACTCTAATCAAACACTTAGCATTGAGAGATTAGTCCTTAGGTGTCACTAATTAGCCAAAACCAAACAAGAGATCTTCAATCTCCCCTTTTTTGGTAATTGGTGACAACCCGCATAAAGGTTTTATGATTAATGTTTTTGAACATACAACGGTTGTCCAAGCATTTTACTTACAATCATAGGATTGGACAATCATCATAGTTCGGTTTTGGTAGCATGAGCTCCCCTACATGTATGCCACGAGTTTGGAACGAAGCATTGCATACATGTATGAATATTGAAATTGAGGGTGAGCTATGTTACCAAAATGATGCTTAGGGTGAAAGAAATGGACCTTTGAAGCGTGATACCAATCGGAGTTGCGCCATTTTCACCATACAAGCATCAAGGTAACTAGATTTTCATCAAAACTCAAAGTACCACGTGAGATCACATTATAAGCAAGGTACTTGAATTAGGAGCGGAATTTAGAAAATCTAGCTAGCTCCTATGCATGCTAGTTATCAACCACTTTGTAAAGCAACATGTGAAAACTAGCATACACCACACAAGCATGTATATAGAATTTAAATACATGTGCAATGAGCAAGTCATATGTTAGTGCACAATCAAATGCAACAAAATGTCTATGAGCTTGCTCCCCTACTTGTGTGAACCACTTGTAAACTCATGAACCACATGAGAGGTTTCCAAAAACATGTGAAATTTTTAATTTTCCAAAAACCTTTCATGCACTAATCTCTCCCCCTTTGTCGACAATTTCCACAAAAGGTATGACCATGTTGTGTTATGGAAGAGAGAATAGTGCTCAAATTTGGTCAAATTTGGATCACTTGTCAAACATATATTTCGGTTTGAACCAAAGACAAGCTTCTTCACACCTCATGACAAGGGTTATCTTGCCTATGTTGAAGCATATGTGTGAAAAGATAGCCAAATTCAACACTTTAGATTGCAAGCCTATAAACATGTCATATGTCATCACTAGATCAAACAAGCATAAATGGCGATAGTGATGGCATACATACATTGAAAACCTTTGATTTTCCATGAATGCTTCCTAAGGTACAAGTTATATGTCTATATGTTCTAACAAGTCCTTAGTTATCATGAGTGCCATGTCAAACAATGATACCTTTGCTTTGCTTGATGTAGGGGCATGTCATGACAAGTGGGGTGCATTCAACTCATGTTGGAGAAGTCAAGGATATTCAACTCATTTCTTAGCTTGCAAAACCTCTTCTCATCTAGTGGCTTTGTAAATATATCGGCCAATTGATTTTCGGTGCCAATAGGTTGGATAGCAATGTCACCCTTTTGTTGATGATCCCTTATGAAGTGATGCCTTATGTCAATGTGCTTGGTTCTTGTATGTTGGACCGGGTTTTGTGTCATCTTGCAAGCACTTTCATTGTCACAATACAAAGGCACATGATGGAAATCAAATCCATAATCCTTCAAAGTTGATCTCATCCATAGCAATTGTGCACAACAACTACCGGCACTAATGTATTCGGCCTCGGCGGTTGAAAGTGTCACACCGGTTTGCTTCTTTGAGGACCAAGATACTAGAGATCTTCCAAGGAATTGATAAGTGCCACTTGTGCTTCTTCTATCAACCTTGCATCCCTCATAGTCGGAGTCCGAATATCCAATAAGCTCAAAAAGTTTGACCCCTTGGGATACCATAGCCCAACATTTTGAGTGTGCTTCAAGTACCTCAATATCCTCTTCGATGCGGTGAGGTGACTCTCTCTAGGTGAGGATTGAAATCTTGCACACTTGCCCACACTAAACATCGCATCGGGCCTAGAAGCGGTCACATAGAGTAAGCTTCCAATCAATGACCTATAGTACCTTTGATCAACCATATTGCCACTTTCATCATTGTCCAATGATCCATTGGTACCATTGGTGTATTGATGCCCTTGGCATCTTACAATCCAAACCTCTTGACCATGTCTCTAATGTATTTCCCTTGACTAATGAAGGTGTCATTCTTCATTTGCTTGATTTGAAGACCAAGGAAATATGTTAGCTCTCCAAGCATAGACATTTCAAACTCTTTTGCCATCATCTTGGCAAACTCTTCACAATACTCTTGATTTGTTGATCCAAAGATGATATCATCAACATATATTTGCATGACAAACAAATCCTTTCCAATCTTCTTGGTGAAGAGAGTAGTGTCAACTTTGCCCATCTTAAAGCCTTTCTTGAGTAAGAAGTCTCTCAACCTCTCATACCATGCTCTAGGTGCTTGCTTCAACCCATACAATGTCTTGTTCAACTTGTACACATGGTTGGGATGATGGTAATCTTTAAAACCGGGTGGTTGCTCAACATACACTAGCTCATTGATGAAGCCATTGAGAAAAGCACTCTTGACATCCATTTGATAGAGCTTGATGTTGTGTGCACAAGCATAGGCCAATAGGATTCTAATTGCCTCTAATCTTGCAACCGAGCATATGTTTCACCAAAGTCAAGACCCTCTACTTGAGTGTAACCTTGTGCAACTAGTCTTGCTTTGTTTCTCACAACAATGCCATCTTCATCTTGCTTGTTCTTGAACACCCATTTGGTTCCAATGACATTGTAGTCCTTTGGTCTTTCTACCAATTCCCAAACCTTGTTTCTATCAAAGTTGTTGAGCTCCTCTTGCATTGCAATGACCCATTCTTCATCCTTCAAGGCATTATCAACCTTTTTCGGGCTCTTCTTGTGACACAAAAGCAAAGTGTTCACAAAAAGCCGCTAGTCTTCCTCTTGTTTGTACTCCACTTGCAATGTCACCAACAATTTGATCAATTGGGTGAACTCTAGCTACACTTGAGCTTTGGAGTATTGTGACTTGATTGCTTGAGGTTGGTTGATCACTTGTTGTTGCTTGAGATGATGTACTAGCTTGTTGTTGATCTTGAACTTGAGCACCACTAGCTTGAGTGATTTGCACCTCATCTTTGTCATCATCAACTTGAGTTGGCCTAATATCACCAACGTCCATGCCCCTCATGGCATTCACCAATTGAGTTCCACTAACATCATTGAGGTTCTCATCTTCATCTTGGGACCCATTGGTTTCATCAAATTCAACATCATGGACTTCTTCTAGCACTCCACTTGAGTTGTTCCACACTCTATATGCTTTGCTTGTGGTGGAATAACCAATTAGAAACCCTTCATCACACCTCTTGTCAAACTTGCCAAGTCTTGCACCCTTCTTCAATATGTAGCATTTGCATCCAAACACTCTAAAGTATGCAATGGTTGGCTTTCTTCCATTCAATAGCTCATAAGGTGTCTTGTTCATCATAGGATGGCAATACAATCTATTGATGTAGTGGCATACGGTGTTGATTGCTTCGGCCCAAAATGATTGACTCACATTGTATTCACTAAGCATTGATCTTGCCATCTCAATGAGAGTCCTATTCTTCCTCTCAACTAGGCCATTGGATTGTGGTGTGTACTTGGCCGAAAGTTGATGCATGATTCCATAATCATCACATAGCTCATCAACTCTTGTGTTCTTGAACTCACTTCTATTGTCACTTCTCACTTTCTTCACTATGATATCAAACTCATTGTGCACCCTCTTAAGAAATGTCTTGAACAATGAATACACATCACTCTTGTCATTGAGAAAGAACACCCAAGTGAATCTTGTATAATCATCCACAATCACAAATCCATACTTGTTGCCACCAATACTTGTGTATGCGGTTGGACCAAACAAGTCAATATGGATCAAGTCGAATGCCTTGCAAGTACTCATAAAGCTCTTCTTTGAATGAGTGTTGGCAACTTGCTTGCCGGCTTGACATGCACTACATAGTTTGTCCTTTTCAAAGTGAACATCCTTCAAGCCTCTCACTAGATCATGTGTCACTAACTTGTTGAGTTGCTTCATGCCAACATGATCAAGTCTTCTATGCCATAGCCAACCCATGCTAGATTGAGATATCAATCATGTACTAATTTGAGTCTCACTAGCACCAAAATCCACAAGGTAGAGGTTGTCAAATCTTATTCCCTTGAAGATCAAGCTTGAATCTTTTGTATTCACTATCTCAACACTATCTTCACCAAAGATGCACTTGTAGCCAAGATCATAAATTTGTGTCACCGAAAGCAAATTGTACTTCAAGATATCAACTAGTGCCACATTTGATAAGGTCAACTCATTGGTTATTGCTATCTTGCCAATGCCTTGTATCTTGCCACTCTTGCTATCACCAAATGTAATAGGCTTGCCATTCTCTTGAGTTGAATCAATGATGTTGAACTTCCTTGCATCACCGGTCATATGTTGAGTGCACCCACTATCAAGAATCCAATGATTACCCCCAATCTTGTAATTCACCTACAAGGAAATCAATAAGATTTAGGTACCCATTTGCCTTTGGGTCCTTGGAGGTTAGCAACCAAAGCCTTTGGTACCCAAATTGCCTTCTTCTTTGGGCCAACAATGGGTGTACCAATGAACCTTGCCTTGACACCCTTCTCACCCTTGGTAAGCAAATAACAAGAATCAAAAGATATGGAATGCGCTTTGCTTGATTTCTTGTTCATGTTCATTTTAGCACATTTTTGCTCTTGATGCCCCACTTGCTTGCATCTATTGCAATAGGACCCATTACTCTTCACAAAGCTAGGCTTTGGAGTAGCAAAGGCCTTCTTGTCTTTCTTGAGGACATAGCCTAAGCCTTCCTTGTTAAGGGAAAACCTTTGGCTACCCAAGCACTTTAGCAAGCGGGCATCCCCACCATATGCCTTCCTCAAGGAGTGGGTGAGCTCATCCACCTCTCTTTTGAGAGTCTCATTCTCAAATTTTAGTGATGAATCTAAAATTACTCCATCACTACTAGTAGAGCTTGAGTGAGTTGATGTGGATGTGGAAAGAATAGATGGTTCTTCAACATCAACCACAAAGGGTTCATCTATGATGTCACATGTTGAACCAACATCCTTCTTGATGATTGAGCAAGCTCTATCATTCTTCTCTAAGAGCAAGGCATGGGCTTTTTGTAGCCTTATACGAGCTAGCTCCAATTCCCCATGGTCTTCCTTTAGACCCTCATGGGTGGCCTCTAGCTCCCTAAAGTTTTGCTCAAGAGTTTTTACACTCTTTTGCAAAGCTTTACATTCCTTGTCCTTAGTCTTAAGCATGATATGAGTTTGCTTAAGCATCTCTAGAAGATCATCTCTAGTGGGTTCATCATCATCATCATCATCACTATCATATTTTACTTTATTATCATTTAGTTCATCATGCTCATACAATGATACCTTAGTGACCTTAGCCATGAAGCATGAAGGTGATGAGCCGAAGAGAGATGATGTCTTGTGTTGGCCAATTGCACTCATGGCCTTAGGCTTCTCTTCCTCTTCATCGGATGAATCATCACTATCCCAAGAGCAAACAAATGCACCATCATTTGTCTTCTTGAAAGTCATTGACTTGCTCTTCTTGTTGGTCTTGCCACCCTTGTTTGCCTTGTGCATCTCTTTCTCTTTCTTGATTGGGCAATCGGAAGGATGTGATAAGGGCTATCACACTCAAAGCACTTTCTTGGCTCTTCATTGCTCCTGGATGAATCATTTCTTTTTCTAGAGCCTTGGCCAAACTTCTTGCCCTTCAAGACCTTGTTGAAGTTCCTCACAAACATAGCAAACTCTTGATCTATTTCATCAAGATTGACTTCCTCATCATTTTCTTCTTGAGCTTTAGCTTTGCCCTTTGCCTTGGATGAGGTGGTGGCGGCCTTGAATGCCACAACCTTCTTGTTCTTGTCATCTTCCTTCTCCACTTCATCTTCCATGCCATCAACTTGCTCATCAGTTAGTACCTCTCCAAGCAAGTCACTAGGTGTCATTGTGTCCAATGCACCTCTAAAGAATATCTTCCTCAACATGGCAAATCTCTTGGGCAAGCACATTAAGAATTTGTGCCTAAAGTCTCTATCCAATGTCTTCACACCCAATGCCTTGAGATCATTCACAATTACTTAGAGCCTATGAAATGTCTCCGGGATGGTCTCATCCTTCTTCATCTTGAAGTTCTCAAATTCACTCTTGAGAACATACAACTTGGCACTTTTCACAACTTTGATGCCCTCATAAGTCTCACAAAGCTTCTCCCAAACCTCACTTGCCTTCTCTAGGTCTTTGATCCCCTCAAATACCTTGACATCCATGCCATTGTACAATGTGTTCAATGCCATGGTGTTGCATTGCTTGTTGGACTTGTCGGTGGGGAGTGAGATTGGTTGGATCAAGGATGACATAATCCTTCTCGATGACTTCCCATACTTGGTCATTGATTGATCCCAAGTACATTCTCATGCATCTCTTTCAATAGTCAAAATTCTTGACTCCATCAAAGAAAGGAGGCTTTCCCCAACATGGTTGAACACAACACTAGCCATAAGCCTTCAAATATGGTGACCACGGCTTTGATACCACTTGTAAGGTCCTAGATGGCTAGAGGAGGGGGTGAATAGCCTATAAAAATTTTCTACAAGCTCAACTAAACAAACCGATTAGTATAAAACACGGCGTAAAGCGGTTTGCACTAGCTCTAATAGTCAAGCAAGTCTTCTAGTGACAAGACTAAATAATTCTATGATCTCTAGTCCACCCAAAGTCTATGTCACTACTCTAACTAATGAACAATCCTAAAAAGGTCCTTATGCTAGCAAGAACAACTACACAAGGCAAAGCTAGCTCTCTACTCAAAGTAAACTAGGAAAGTAATGCAAGAGTGAGAAGCTTGTTATACCGCCTTGTAGAGGATGTCAACCAATCACCGGGATGAAGATGAACAATCAATCACTCGATGGTGATGATCCACACACGAAGACAATGAACAAGTTGATTTGTTCACCCGGAGTTCGCTTGTACACCGACAACTACTCTCCTAAGCAGCCGACCAACACAAGGATGGTGTTTGAGCTAGGCGGTGCCCTTGCTAGCCTCAACACACCACTCAACAAGTGTGGTACCTAAAGCACGAGCAATGTATTCCTTGCACTTTGTCTTCCCGACGAGGAGTGCGTAATCCTCTCACAAACCAACCGGAGGTGGCCAAGAAACAATCACCTCTTCTTGCCAACAACTCCACCAAATCACCAAGCCGGCTAGGAGCGGTGCCTCCAAGAGAAACGGGAAATCCACCGTCTCACAACGATCCCCAAGTGCCTCTAGATGCAAGAACTCGATGCAATGCACTAGGATCAACTCTTCTCTCAAGAATGAAGCTCAAATCAAGAATGAGAGAGGAGGGAGGCTTGCTTGCTTGCTCACAAGTGTTAGGAGTGATTCAAAATGTCCAAGAGAGAGAGCAAGTGGCAGCCAAGGTGGTATATATAGGCCACACCATGAAATGTGGTGGAAAGGGTGAAAAACACACTTTCTCGCGGCTTTCGGACGCCTCGACCGGACTCACCAAAGAGTCCGGTCGGTGGGTCTGGTCACAACCGACAAGCCGAAACCAGCGCCGGACCCTGCCCTTGAGCGTCGACCGGTCGCGCGTCCGCTCGGTGCTTCCGGTCAAGACCGAAGCATCCGGTCGATGCGTCCGGTCGCCCCTCGGCCGAAAAGCTCCAAAACATGCTCTGCCGCACGCACCCACCGGAGCGCCCGTCAAATTGCGTCGCGTCCGGTCGCTTCCGGTCGGTGCGTCCGATCACGCCGAGCTGCGAAAATCCGTCGTTTCGTCGCCGTTCCTTCGCCTTTGCTCCAAGCCGACTTCCGTCACTTGTTTCTTGTTGCCGACACGCCGAAGAACACCTCGACACCATGTGTTAGCATTTTCAAACCAATTCGACAAGGACGGAGTTAGCACTTTAGGTTAGAATGCATGCATATGAGACTTGAACCTAAAGGCACGTGAGGATCGATATGTACGAAAGTTTTCCCCTCTTTATAGTACGGCTTATCGATCCTATAACTACCCACACTCTCTATAGTGTCTTGGGTGTGAAATCAAAAGCCCTATGGTTATACCTTTGCCTTGGGACTTTGATCTCCAAACCACGCCGAATTGGATGCTTGATCAACTTTTGGATCACCTCGATCCATCCTTCATGATCAACATGCACCAACTCCGGCACGACCAATCTCCACTCTAATCAAACACTTAGCATTGAGAGATTAGTCCTTAGGTGTCACTAATTAGCCAAAACCAAACAAGAGATCTTCACCGCCAGTATGGTGGTGCGTTCTGCCAATGTCGCTTCCACATCTGGTACTGAGGAGACTGAAGTAGTAGAGAGGCCAAAATGGCGAGGTGCACGACCATAGAGTACCTCAAAAGGGGAGCGTCCCAAAGCAGAGTGCAGACTTGTATTGTACCAGAACTCGGCGAGGGAGAGCCACTTGATCCATTTGGGAGGGCAGGAGTGAGTGAAGCAGCGCAAGAACGTCTCCAGACATTGATTAAGACGCTCAGTTTGGCCGTCCGATTGGGGGTGATAGGCCGTGCTGGGGGACAATGTAACATCAACTAGGCGAAACAGCTCCTGCCAGAAATCGCTGGTGAAGATGGGGTCCCTATCAGTGATGATGTACTGTGGCATACCATGAAGCTTGAATATGTTGTCTAGGAATGCCTGGGCCACCTTAGCAGCAGAGAACGGGTGTTGCAATGGCACGAAATGAGCAAATTTGCTGAGCTTGTCCACCACCACCATGATACAATTAGCAATGCCTGATGTTGGAAGGCCATTGATGAAATCCATAGCTAGGATCTGCCAATTTTCTTCGTGTGCGGCGGGGAGCCAACAAGCCCGATACCGTGGATCGACGGGCCGCTGAGGCAACCGAGCACTTGGCAACATATTCTTTGACAGAAGTTTTGAGCCCGCGCCAGAAAAATAGCTTCCGGACCCTGGTATGTGTAACGGGAAACCCAGAGTGTCCGCCTACGGCGTTGTCATGCAGGGCTGAAATCAGGCGGCGCTGCAAGGTGGGGTTGTTGCCGATGACAATCCGGCCATGATAGCGAATGACGCCCGAAACCAGAGTATAAGGGGGACGGGAGTGAGGGCTGACAGAGAGCTCTTGCAAAAGCTTGATCATCTCAGGATCCTGATCATAGCCAGTGACGACGTCAGACAACCAAGCTGGAACTGCGGACGACATAGCCTGTAGTTGTGCATCTGGAGTCGGGTGTCTGGACAGAGCGTCGGCAGCGGCGTTTGATGCACCGGGCTTGTAGACTATACGGAACTGCAAGCCGCCAGCCTTGTGATTCATTTTAAGTTGCCACTGCGTGTTCAACCGCTGGTCGGCAAGGTGGGTCGAGTACGGTGATCCGAGAAGATTGTGAATTCCGCATGTTGCAGATACGGACGCCACTGCTCAACAGCCACAAGGATGGCGAGATATTCTTTTTCATACGTGGACAAGTTGCTGGTACGTGGTCCGAGAGCCCGACTGACGAAAGCCAGAGGATGTCCGTCCTGAAGAAGGACTGCGCCCACACCGTGATCACTGGCATCGGTCTGTAGCTGAAACGGCTTGGAGAAATCCGGTATAGCCAGGACAGGCGCTGTCATAAGGGCTTGCTTGAGAGCCTCGAATGCAGCCATGTGAGACGGGGTCCAGACAAAGATGGCGCCCTTCTTGAGTAGGTCTGTCAATGGTCGAGCGAGCAACGCAAAGTTCCTGACGAACTTGCGGTAATATCCCACCAAACCGAGGAAGCTGCGAAGATCCTTGACATCGAGAGGGTACAAAGCCGGGACTGAATCGATCAGATCTTGCCCGGTCGAAGAGCTACACCATCACGGCTAACAATGTGACCCAAATAGGAGATTGATTCCTTACCAAACTGGCATTTACAGAACTTCACTTTCCATTGATCAGCATTCAGAAGAGTGAAGACTTGGCGCAAATGGTCCAAATGAGACTGAAAATCTAGGCTGTATATGAGGATGTCGTCGAAGAATACCAGAGCAAACTTCCGGAGAGCTGGCAGCAAAGTGCAGTTCATTGCTCCTTGAAACGTATTTGGAGCACCGATGAGACCGAACGACATCACATTGTACTGAAACTGTCCCCAATGCGTCTGAAACGCAGTCTTGTATTCCTCCCCAGGAGCAAGTCTGATTTGATTGAAACCCGAGCGCAAATCCAGAGTAGTGAACCATCTGGCATTGGATAACTCATCGAGCAGCTCATCCACAACTGGTATTGGGAACTTGGATTTGATTGTGAGTGCACTCAGCATACGGTAGTCAACACAGAAACGCCACGTGCTGTCCTTCTTGCGAACCAGCAACACTGGGGATGAGAACGAGCTGTTGCTTGGGCTGATCAGACCGGAGTCGAGCATCTCGGTGACTTGCTTCTCGATCTCGTCCTTGAGTGCCGGCTTATACCTGTATTGTCGTACAGCTACAGGAGAAGCACCCGGCACCAGTGGTATAGTATGATCACAATGACGCCTGGGAGGTAAGCTTGTCGGCTCTTCAAACAAGTCTGGAAACTCATCCACCAACTGCTGGATAGATGGGTGCGAAACGTCCCTTTCCGGGAGAATGCAGGGCAGCAATATGCGATGCTCGAAACATAGAAGAGGAGCTGGCCTCGGAATGCAAACCAGTAAGAGTGATATGTCCTCGGCCGAAGGGAATGCGTAACCACTTAGCACGCCAGTTAGCATAGGAGAAAATAACTCGAGCCAATCCATGCCGACGATGAGATCATAGGCTGTCAGAGGCAGCACCCTGAAAGATGTGCGGAACACATAACCATTCACAGACCACTCGGCATCAGGAAGGACTGAACGGCAGGACAGAACACCACCCCCAGCAACTTGGACAGTCATAGGATCAGGCAGTGGTTGAACTCCAGGTAACTGGGCTGCAATGTCTGAACTCAGGAAGGAGTGACTACTGCCTGAATCGAGCAAGATCAACACTGGACAACCCTTGACAGTGCCTTGAAACTGCATGGTCTTCAACGGTTGGGTATTGAAAGCAACATTCACAGGCATGAGGGCGAGAGCCTGAGCGTCCGGGGTCTCTTCCTCCTCTTGCTCGACATTGGATGGACCTGCTTGGTCTTCAAATGCATCTGAACAGAGCGCCCATACCTCTTGGATTGCGTGAGCTTGAGGAACAGGTGGGCAGCGATGGCCCGGCGCCCACCGGTCACCGCAGCGCATGCAGAGGCCACGTGCCTTGCGGTAGTCGCGGAGTGTGGCCAGCTTGTCATCAACCGTGGCTTGCCGCCCGCGGCGCCCGTCATCGGCGGGCGCGCGCTTGACGAAGACAAAGCCCGCGCGGGCGAAGAGGTGGTGGCAGAGGCAATGCACCCCTCACCGCCGCATCCCGCGCCAAAGATAGAGCCATCAGAGCGACGGAACTCCCGACGTGTGCCTTGTCCGCCAGCTTCCTCCTGCAACAGAGCAATAGTGCAGGCAGCATCCAATGTCGAGGGGCGAGATAACATCACAACAGAGTGGATATCGTCACGGAGTCCGTCAATGAAGCGCTGGACGTGCTCAAGGGGGTCAGGGTTGTGCTGATAAGGAGAGAGTTGCTCCACCAATGCCGTGAAACGCTCGACATAGTCTGACACGGTAGAAGTCATGCGAATATGGAATAGCTGGCGTAAGAGGAGCTCATGTTGGTCACGGCTGAAGCGATCATGGATCATGGCAGAGAAGGACTCCCAACTGGTGTGCTGTAGCTGTGTCTCAACGGACGGCAACCATCGTGCAGCCGTATTGATGAAGTGATGGGTAGAGATGGTGATCCACATAGAAGGATGCACATGGTACATACGGAAATAGTTTGTGGCCCGTGTCAACCACAGCTTAGGATTCTCGCCATCGAACTGGGGAAACTGAATTTTGGGCAACTGACCGAGGCTTGGAATATGAGTGGGGTTGGGATGGGATGGATCGATGGCGTACGGATCGGGGTGAATGAATCCAGTGGAAGATGCATATGGATTTGGTGGATGGTATGGATGAATTGGGGAGGACTGAACGTTTGGTGGGTACGGCGGCGATGGGTAAGTGGGGGAATGGTGGTGGATTGGAGGGTACGGCTCGGGCGGAGGCGGTGGTGGGTACGGTGGTGGGTAAGGAGGTGGAGGCGGCTGATATGGTGGTGGATTCGGCGGTGGAGGTGGAGGGTAGGTAGGAGGAGGTGGCCGTGGAGGTGAGGAATCGGAGTACGGGTATAGAACAGCGCCATGAACAGGTAGGGAATGGAAGGGAGGTGTCATGTGCGTACCATTGGCCGGGAACGGGGCCATGGTTGGTGAGGAACCATGCCCCGCGTCCCCGTGTAGTCGATTCAACGCGGTGCCCGTTGGGCCGAAAGCGATCATGAAGCCGGGCGAGGGGGCACGCCCGGCGACCTGCTCCGTGGAAGCCGCGGCCGAGATGGCGGCGGAGTCTTCCCACAACCTGGAGAGATGCGCCACCGACGCCCATGTAGTCGATGGAGCGTTCGATTTGGGGGGCGCCAAGCCGCGAGCTCCTCGGCCGACGACTCGATGGCAGCGACGTGAGGTCGCGGTCCTCCCGGATCTCGACGCATCGCACCTGCCGAGGTTGTGGACGCGGTGCCGAGGTCGGAGATGCGCGCGGCGAACTGGCGCCCGGTTGTCGGCGACGGCGGCGGCCGTGTCGGGCGGCGACGTGCTGCTCCAGCGCCGAGGCGGGCGCCAACGGCGACGGACTGAATCGCCGGTCCGCGACGCATCGCCGAGACAGCGATCGAAGCGCGCCGGAAGACGCTGGTACTGCCGCGAGGTCGGAGATGGAGCGGAGGGAGCTCATCGAACCGATTGTCGACGGCCGGATCCATGACGCCACGAGAACGTTGCAGCCCTGTGTAGTGGGGATGGGTGGGTGGGTGGCCGGAGCGGTGGGAGGGAGCGGCGGGTTAGCAGCAAGCGAACGGGAAGAGGGGAATAGTTTGCCGTAGCCGCCAAATCTCGAGTTTACTTGTAATACAAGATGAACATCTACTACAATAAACTACTGCAGGAAAGTAAGAAATGGAAATAGAGTTCAATTGTCTGTTGTTCTTCCTCGTCCGTCAGGTGCTCCGATATATAGGTAAAGGGTAATAGTTTGCCTGGGCCGGAACCGGCCAAATCTCGAGTTTACTTGGGCCTAATACAAGATGAACATCTACTAAAATAAACTACTGCAGGAAAGTAAGTAAATGGAAATAGAGTTCAATTGTCTGTTGTTCTTCCTCGTCCGTCAGGTGCTCCGATATATAGGTAGCCAATTCCTGCACGTAATCCTCAGCTGCTTCACTCTGGGCCGGATATGCGTGTACTCCTGGGCCTAGCTCTCTTGGGCCTGCTGGACGAAGGGTCAGCTGTGCTGGGGATGCTGACAGTCAGTTACTATATATTTTTCTTCCTTCACCAGACACCGAGGATTCAACAATGTTTGGTGACGGTGAAATACCTGCACCCATCCATATCACTGTTGATTTGGTTGCAAGGCAGTGGCCGGCACTGGTCAGTAGGCTGCGTTCCACGGCCGGCGATGACTGGCGTCGCGTGCATGCATCCACCTACCATGAGTAGCCATCTAAAAGTCCTTATTTTGACGCGTGTATGTATTATAAGCATCAAGCCACTTGACAGGATGTTTGGTTCATCTTTTACTGCCCTTTTTTATGTGAACCAAAACGAAATTTGAGTGCTTCAGTCGAGCTTTGAAATTAAAACGTGGCTAGGTGAGATGGAAGAAGAAATTATATAGAAATTATATAGAATTAAGCAACGCAAGATCAAGTTTTGTTGCATTATTGAAGTGACCCTTGCACTCGGAGTGTTTCATACTCTATACAATCCTTGGCCGGCCGGCGCCCCTCCAAAGTAAATTGCGCATTGGATAATACTATCACTTCTCATAAGTGTCAACACTGTGAAGCGACTAAAAAAGGTAAAGGATAACTCTGCCTTCTTTCGTCGTGGAAATAAGGGTAAAATTCCAGTTCTACCATTAATCAAATTATTTACAATTTGATCAAATCAAATTTATATACAGAAAATAAGATCTTATTGGAATTTGGATATGCAGGCTCCTGAATTTGCATTTATTTTTAAGGATAAAAAGCGCTAAGGTTCAGAGAAACCACAAATGTCCTTGCATAAAAGAAGAAAAGTATTTATGGTTCAAACTTGCTCTACAAGTCTACAGCGCTGAAAATTATAGTCAGTTTGCTGGTGAGCAAAATTTGTTGACCGGAGAAGAGAGAATTTTGTGGTACAGTCCATAATATATGGCTTGGTGAAGCTATCCTATATATACTACAACTTGGTATAGTAAGTGGTAACTAAGACAATCATGTTTTCCAAGGACTAAACATGTACTCCCTCCAATTTTACTAGACTCAAAATAACCAAACATAAAGACTAGGGACTAGTTTTTAGTCTCAATTAGTCCTAATTTTACTAGACTCTTGGGAGGGGCTAGGGACTAATTTTTAGTCCCAATTAGTCTCTAGTCCCTAGTCCCTCCATCCAAACATGCCCTAAATTATGTGTCCTCTCCTTTTCCTTCTTGTTGCGTATGACATGACAAAGCGGCTACCCCCGACGTCACCGGAAGAAGTACGTGAGTTTGTTGACCTCTGGGAAGCCATCCAAGTAATTCCCACCAATGACATGGCTGAAGACGAATTCAAATGGAAACGGACAGCGGATGGGGAATACACCGCCACAAGCGCTTACCAAGTTCAGTTTCTTGGAAGGTTCACCAAAATCAAAATAACAACAATTTGGCTTGTGATTTGCAAGTCTTTTGAATGGGTGTGGAAGGTGGAAGATTTCCCAAGTGAAGGGAGATGGCAATCAAGTAGCAAATTCTTTAGTTGGATTAGCTAAACAATGTAAACATTCTATGGCTTGGCTGGGTAGAGTATTCGGTTGTGCTCAGTCCCATATCAATGCCGATTGTAACCTTGTGCCTGTCTAGTTAAAGCAGGCATAGTGTACTGTGTATCCGAAAAAATAAAACAATTTATAATTTTTAATGGAGGGAGTACCATACGCTCTCTACTGTATGTTTTCTCTAGAAGAAACATACAAGCCAACTGCATGTTTGGAAATGACCCGCTACAGAATCAGCTCGTCCAGAGAAGCACGGAAGCTAACTACATGTTTAGCAATGACACGCTCCAATGCTTTTTAGGGTCTGTTTAGATGTAGATATTGGAGAGACTGGAATTAAATTGAGTACAATACCAAAACAGCCATGACATTGAAATGACCCCAATTCAAATGTTTTTGTTTGTATGGCCATTGAAATGGCTTTTGGAATCCGATGAAGTAGCCCAAATACATTTCCTGTTTGGATGCAGAACCATGGAATTGAAAATCCTCTCTCGCACGCGCACGAGGTGGCGGCGGCGCAGAGCGCAGATGGAGGCACGGCGATGGCGGGCGACGCTAGCCCCATCAATGGCGGCCATGGCAGGGCGCATCTCGGGTGGATCTGGACGGGGGCAGAGATGGAGGAAGAGTTGGACCCCTACCCCTCGACCGTCGCCCACACACGGGAGGTCGCCAACAACGCCGGCCGGATGGGCCTCCGCCTGCCCATCACACAGCGGCCCCCGCATCTCGAGTTGGGTATGGAGGGGAGCTTGTCTCCTTCCGCTCCGCACACGCCGGTGGGCTACTTTGGAGGAAGACGGAAGGGACGGAGGGGAGCAAAGTGCGAGTAGGGGATGGTAGCGCTGCTAGAGTTGGGGACGGAGAGCAGCGGCACCGGACCGGAGAGATATGCGGAGTGGCGGCGCGACGGAGATATGCGGACCAGAGGTGGGCGAGAATGATTTCGCCCAATACGGAGCCCGATGGCTCCGAATCGGGGAGGGGGTGCCATCAGTTAGCCCAATGTCGGCTCGGTATTGAGTTGAGTTTCCAATTCCAATTCCAAGAGCACCCAAGCAGATGGCATTCGGTGCAACCAATTCCATCTCCAAATTCCAGGCTTCAATGTCTACGTCCAAACCGAGCCTTAGATAAGTTGCACTGAGATAGAGTAAAAGCGCGGTCGAAATAAGTAGGTTTGATCCAACTTCTACTGTTTACAAACATGAGTGGTGAGGATGTGCAGCCAGGATAAGCTAAAAAATAGTGTACCGTTTGGTTTTAAGTTTCAATGTACTTTAGCCATATGAGGCTTCGTTTGGCACAACTTAGCTTCATTAGTAAAGCTATTTTTTTAAAAAAAAAACTTTATGAGGAACTCTCTAGGTGAAGTTCCTCTCTAGGTGAAGCTGAGCGATATTGAAAAGTTGTAGCTTCACCAACCACTTTATGCATGAATTAGAGAGAAATAAATAAGAGAGGTAGGATAAGCTACCTTTTTTAGCTCTCTCTCACTCCATTTCTTTGTGAGAGGGAATAGAAACAAACTTCACCCATAAAGTTGTTTTGAAAAGAGATGTCTGGCAAAACAAACGAAAGCTGTTGTGGCTGTGTTAAATAGGGCCTTATAAGTTGTGCTAAATCCGTTTCAAATTGTAGTATGTTTGACTTTTTCAAACCCAACTTTGACCACTCGTCTTATTCAAAATTTTGTGAAAAATATCACTTCTTTTGTGGTGAATTGCTTTAGTAACAAATGGTCTTCAAGAATGACTTAAATTTGACTAGTATGATATAGGGAAAATTTGCCACGGGACACAAAAAGTGGTGCGCATTTGCTGGAACACACTTTTGGATCAAAAAACTCACCACCAAAACAAATTGCCATTTGTAAACCATAAGGTCTATGGCTATGAAATTTTAGCAGCAAACAAGATATGATAGTTATCTACAAATCATCTAATAGTCACTTCCATAGAAACCCAATAAACCAATTTCTAGAAAATACTTCCACAATTCTTCAATAAACCAATTTCTAAAGTTGTACTTATTATTTTAAATCAAAATTTTAAAACCTGGCTGGATTAATATTACTATCCTGGCAGTCGGCGTGGCGTACAGCCTGCCACAATAAGCAGCATCTCGCGGATCTAGAAGTCGATCCATACTCCATAGATGCTGTCTCAGAGTCAGAGCACGTGGTGGACGCAATGCAGTGTGCCGAAATAAATGGGAGGCAATGGCATGCCGAAGCCTCGCATCGCAGCCATAGGGACACGGACACACCGACCCCACTGCCCCAGTGCTGCTTTCGCCAAGGAGAACAAGGAGGATGTTCAGCGGCCTGCAACGCCTTCTCAGGCCAGGCTCGTTGGGCGTCGTCAATGGCGGCTTCTCCTCCTCCTCGGCTGCCGACTCTCTGAGGTTCGCTTCGCATGCATCTGTTCTCTCTTCAAATAAGCAATGCTTATCGACGAACGAAGTAACCACGGATGCTGCCTTACAATTACAAACCTTGGTTTCGATCCGTCGTACTTAGGTTAGCTGGGAAGGTGGCGGTGATCACCGGCGGCGCGAGCGGCATCGGGAAGGCGACGGCCGCTGAGTTCGTCAGGAACGGGGCCAGGGTCATCATCGCCGACGTCCAGGACGACCTCGGCCACGCTGTCGCCGCCGAGCTAGGCCCTGACGCTGCGCGCTATGCCCGCTGCGACGTCACCGACGAGGCGCAGGTCGCCGCGGCCGTCGACCTCGCCGTCCAGCTCCACGGCCGCCTCGACGTGATGTTCAACAACGCTGGCATCGGCGGGGACACGGCGCCGCCCTCGCTGGGCGCCGTTGACCTCGGTGACTTCGATCGCGTCATGGCCGTCAACGCCCGGGGCGTGCTGGCCGGCGTGAAGCACGCCGCGCGCGTCATGGTCCCGCGCCGCGCAGGCAGCATCATCTGCACGGCAAGCACCGCCGCCTTGGTGGGCGATGGACCCCACGTCTACTGCGTCTCCAAGGCGGCGGTCCTCGGCCTCGTACGCGCCGTGGCCGGAGAGATGGCGCGCTCCGGGGTGCGCGTTAACGCCATCTCTCCGCACATCATCCCGACGCCGCTGGGGATGGCTATCTTGGAGGAGTGCCTCCTGATAAGAGTGTCGACGAGCGTCGGCGGATCATCGAAAGAGACATGAACGAGATGGTGGGGCCCGTGCTGGAGGCGGAGGACATCGCCAGGGCGGCGCTGTATCTGGCGTCCGACGAGGCCAAATATGTCAACGGCCATAATCTAGTCGTTGACGGCGGGTACACGGTCAACAAGGCGCTCAAGATGCCTGCGCCTACAGAACGTTGAGGGTTCTCCAACCAATAAAAGAATGAATAATGAATTAATCTATACCTATTATCTATCTATACCTAATAATAAAACACGAAAATTTCTGCCAATCTGCCGAACTTTCCGTCCGCCCTCTCAGTCGGTTCGGTCTCGGCACCAACTCCCGAAAAAAATCCAACGTCCGTTTGTTTCCGTAAGATGCAACTATCCGGTTTCCCGTTAAAGACATTGTATGTTTTTCCGGTTCCCCTTCCCCGTATGCAGATCTGTACTCGATGCAGGTTGAATCCGGCAAGTGAAATAAAAAAAAGAAATACAAATCGAATCAAACTCGAAAAAAAGGAGCGCAAGATTTTTCTTTGGACTTACCTCTGTTCCTATATATAATAATCAGCCCTCAAATCAAATCCAATAAAAATCAAATCGACCATCGTATAAATCGAAACAAACGGTACCAACCACCAAAACAAAGGGGGCTACCGATGCCTTGGACAAGGATGATGGCGTGGGAGATCTTCCAGGCGGCGCTGGAGGGGACCTGAGGACGCCGCTGGCCGTCGGCGCGGGGATCCGTCAGTCGCCGCCTAAGTGGCGCATGAGCTTGGTGACGAGTGCCTCCCCAACAGCTTGGTGAGCCCCTAACTCGAACAGAGGTAACAGGCGACGCGAGATCAGCGGCATGGCGACGATAGCACGGGGCGGCCGCAGGAGGCACGAGTTCGAGCTCCGTATGAGCTTACCGCACGCGAGGCGGGCACCGACGTCGAGCTGGTCGGCAGAGCCGCGGCCTCGAGCGTGCTTCAGCAAGCGGGCCCGCGCCGGTGCCGCTTCCAGCCGCCGTCATGCGTTCTGCGTTGCGTTCTGCGTCGGCGCCACCCTCACTCATACGGTCTCTGCTCGTGGGGAGGAGGGATACTAATTGGGCTTAGACCGAATGAGGCCTGGCATGGTTAACTGCTCATCCCGTTGGCATGGTTGACTGCTCATCCCGTTGTGAGTTTAATGTTTTCTCCTATTATTTTGGGCTTATAAAATATTGCGAACTTGCTTGGTTGTTTCCGTAAATATCGAAAAGAAATAACAAAGTAATATTATGGATATTTTAAACTCTTCACTCACTTTTAATAATAAAGAGATTCTCACTCTACTAACATATTAATGCAATTTTGAATAGTTATCTTATTGTAACCAGTTTTTGTCCGATCTGGTCAAACCAATTTGTCTCTAAACTATATATTTGTAACATTTCATTCCTTAACGAAGGTTACATGTGGAAAACTCAAAGATGTCTACTCGTTAGCGATAGCGATAGACCATTTTCTTGATAATGGGTCATAAATAAAGTTACAGAAGTCGATATTTAACTATACCAACGAATAAATAGTATGAAGATATTTATTTGCTTGGTAACAAGAGAAAAGAATCTATCATAAATTTATTTTAAATTTGATACGGACTTAATAGGACATTGTTATGTACTATTGCCAACAATTGCTTAAATTATGGATGTCCCAATTATCACGAAATAAACTATAGCTTTTAAATTTTATGGAAAACCAAATAATAAAATAGATATCACCTCGTCGTCATTTATCATGAATGTTTGATTGTTTTTTTTCTCCCGTTGCAACGCACTCGACATATTTACTTAGTAATAATAAAACACGAAATTTCTGCCAATCTGCCCAAAATTCTGTCCGCCGTTTTTTTCACCTCTAGTTTCTTTCGCTTCTTCTGTCCGTCGCGTCGTCCAGCCTAATCTGTGAGCTCTACGTAAAGAAAAAACAGAGTTAGAGACCGACACGGCGACACAGAGGCCAGAAATTTCGCAAATCCGTAAAAGATGCAAATTGAGGAGGAGACTGAATCGAAACCACCACGGACAAATCAAAACATATATAGTCATCGGCCTGGCGGATTCGCCACCGCCCGGCCGCGCAAGATGTCAAGACTCGCTGCTCGAGCGCAGACGACACGTGCTCTGGCGCCGCCTGGTCCAGCGACATCCGCTTTCGCCCAACTGCTCGAGGGCAACTGTGGGAACTCCTTGGGCGAGATCCGCAGCCGCAGGAAGTATCCTGAGCTTCACCTGCCGCTACCGGGGACGACGCGGCCTCGTGAGCGATGTGGAGCAGGGGAACGATGAAGAGCAGGTCCCAATCAATATGGGTGCTACAGGAGAAAGAGATGGGCAGGGCAACAAAGCCGGCGCTAAAGGAAGCACCGAGGGCGGCGGCCCGGCACGCAATGGGGAGAGGCGAGCGGACAGGAGAAGAGGGTCGTTTCTGTGTTGGGATGCCGTGTGTGGTACTGTGGTGTGCGCGAGTTCCTTTCTCTAAATTATTATTTTTTCTCTTTTTGAATAAAAAAACCAAATCAGGTGCCACTGTGGTCGGCCGTTTGCGTGAGTTGATCTCTTTACTCTTTTCTTTTTTTTTTTTTTCTTTTTGATAAAAATAAATCAGCAAGCACAAATATACATATACACACACATGTACTCCGTATTTCTAGAACTGTATGAGCTTGCTTAGTGGGTCTACAATTGTATATCCTTAGCTCTACACTTAGAAATATATCTTCCTAAATAAAACTAGATTGAGACGCCAACAGACCAAAGTCGACATAGACTAAAGTAGACAATAGAACAAAATCGAGAGACCTACGAACAAAGATCGAGCTTACCACAGACTACAATTCGTCGGAGCGTGGCTTGCAACGACGAGGCGGAGCTCGGCGCGATGACGAGCCGAGCTCAGGTGCCGGTTGCGGGACACGGGCGTCGGCGGGATGGCGGCGAGGTGGAGCTCGGCCATGAGACCTAGCTAACGGCAGCGGCAACCAAGGCGTGATTCTCGGCAAAGAGGAACGCAGGCGCGGGCCGCAACGACGACGCGAGTTCGAGCACAACGGGCTTGATATATAATTTTTCCCGTGGCAAAGAAAATTTCGCCGTTCTTTTTTCACCTCCTCTTTTCTTTAAGCCTCTTCCACCTTTTTCTATCCGCTCTCGATTGTGCAATTGATAAGATGACATTTAGGGTCAACATGGAAGGAACAAATTCTGTCTAATGTTTGCGAATGATTTGCTCGATCTCCGTATAGCCGGCTTGAAAATCATGTGCTGAATTTTTACTTGAAGAAGACTGCTCTATTCTGGTTTCATCCGAAGCTAATGCGAAGAGGGCGTTCTGAACCCGGAAAGGGGAGACCACAAAGGAGACCATGGGTCTCTTACCCCTGGTTCGGCTCAAAGGCCACCATAAAGGAAGCCCCCGAGGTACTTGACGAAACAAATATGTCTCCATTCCATTCGGTTTCGAGTTCAAAGACATCCTTCTTCATATACATGTTAGTATGATACTTTTGTTGTAGTTGGTTGATGACCGCAGAAAATAGAGAAGTAAATTTATGATCTAAAACTGAATAGTTAGAGTTTTTTCATAGGTCTTCTTACACTTTGCAAGCCAGACTTTGCCAAAAAATCTACGAAAAAAATGTGGCGGAGGATAGTTTTACGTGATGTGCCAAAGCTTTCTTGCTTTCTGCAATCTTGGTGGAATGGTAGAATGTTTATTCCGTTGCAACGCACGGGCATTTTTTGCTAGTACCAATAAAACAAGCCATACCACCTTGAGAAAGTTCAATATTTGTTTTATTCCTTATGGCCAACCTATAGTGCTATGGGTATTTATAACTATGACATGCTCTATGAGCTGTTATCACAGTGTTAATTTCTGCTAGCTGGTATGAAATATTTTAATCCTTATGGACTACGTTGTGGTTGCTCTAAGAACTATAATTCCTTGGCTAAGATTTCACTGCTTCACTGTTCATCCAGGGTCCTTCCAGCGTAGTCGTTCGCTTCCTCCTCGCTCCATCCTAGCCCTCCATCTCACGGTACCGACCGTCCACTCAACCTCTTCCTCTTGGTCCCACTCGAGACGGGAAAGTAAAGTTTGTCCTTAAGGGGGTATAAGACCTTGTATCGTGAACAGTTGAATTCGTATTGGTATTGGGATGCTTGGAAGTAGGTCAAATGAAATTAAAGTCAAATGAAACATTAAATTAGCAAGTCAAATGAAACATTAAATTCGTATTCGTGTTCTTATTACGGAAAGTAAAGTTTGTCCTTAAGGGGGCATACCGCATATGTGAAGGCCATATTAGCAAGTCAAATGAAATTAAATTACTCTCTTAATTAGGTTGGGTTCCCAATGAAGAATAACAAGCCCATGACGATGATGTAGCTCCCGACAGAAACATTGACATAATGCCTTGATGATTTGAAGGCCTTGACGACGTGGTATTGATATGTAGCTCCCGGCAGAAACATCCACATAATGCCTTGATGATTTGAAGGCCATGACGACGTGGTATTGATGTAGGACCAGATCTGGGCATCTGGCAAACTTCGCTGCCACGGACTCGGCGATCGGCACTCGTGCCTCGTCCATGCACGCCGCCGCCCGCCGCCAGTCGTCTAGTCGTTCCCTCTCGGCCTCTGTTCCACCGCCGCCACTGCAAAGCAAGAATCCTGCCACGCCACATGCCATGTTGATGATGCATGGGGTGCCGCCGGCGGAGGATCTTTTAGAGGCACGGTGAACATGGCCTGGACGCTGGAGTCCAGCTAGCGCGGCAGCGGAGACAAAGAGAAGCACAGTGGATGGGGTGAGATTGGGCGAGAGGATGAGGGCGGCAGGCGCAGGCGCCGCGTAAGAGGAAAGTGTCGGCGTCGCCGCTTAAGAGTTAAGTGCCGATGATTTCGCGGGGGTCTTGGCGCTGCGGGTACGACGACGAGCGGGTGGAGGAGGTGTCCCATACATTCGATCCCGATCGTCGATGCGTGAATGAGTAATGAGAGAGAAGATTGAGAAGCAATCCGAACGGTTCATTTGAATGATTTTGAACGCGAAAAAGTTGGTGCATTAGTAGGGTAGATAGAGGACACCTTATATATATATTTTTTAAAAATGCTGACATTAAATATCATAAAATTAAGCTATAATTATAGAATAATAAATTAAGGAGCACTATAAGAGTAGAAATGCAGCACAACTTCTCGCTTGATAAAGAAATTACTTGCCTCATCATTCGATAAGTCATCACCACCTTGTCATTTGTCATTTTAAATACTTTAGAATGATCTTCGCCGCTAACCAATCCCAAACTAGAAAAACACGCTTTCCATAACTAACATCCATTAGCCATATCCATGTTATATGACTACTAAACTGTAACAACATCTATCTCCCATGAAAACAAGTTATTGTTTCGGTTTCCTCCAAAATCTCAACTTATTTGACAACCCCTAAGATTATTCAATGCAAAAGAATTGTCATAAAAGCCGGAGGAATATCTAAGAAAATACCTCAAGCACAAGTAGTGGGGAAGTATACTATATAACAAGCTACAAGGTCATAGGGTGACTAGAGTTGGTTGGATCACAATGTTGAATGTGTGATTTTTAAAAGGTGTAACTCATGAGCTAGCTATAGGAAGGAAGGACACATGAAGAAATTTATATGGTCATACAACTATTGTGCTACTATGTACTCCCTCCGTCCCTTTGAGAGTGTCGCTCGGGAAGCATGTTTGTGAGGGGCATGCTTTTCAAACGATACTTTTAAAGGGACAGAGGAGGGAGTAAGCAACAAGGCATATGTGGCCTTAGCAAATCAAATGAAATTAAATTACTCTAGGAATTAGGCATGTCTTAGTGGGGGTTTCATGGCTCAGTTTTCAAGGCACTCATATTTTGGAAACCATTAAGAGGAACATTCATCATCTCTCTTCATTAATACAACATCATATCAGCATATTTAATGCGCATAAAACTCTATAAAACTGCCATTGAGATTGGCCTTAGAAGTATATCTATTTGGAGATAACTTTTTTTGCATATGCTAGTTATACTAAGAGAGGTATAAAAGTCCAAAATTCATGGATAGATTTGGGCCAATACTTTGCTCATTCTAATTTATTTAGATTATTTTTCTTAAAAAACAGATACTCAAAGGATTATATGATATTTTAAAGGTTTACTATTCAGATGTGGTGATTCCTTTTTCGCAGTTGGGCATGATCGAGTTCATTTGAATTGAATATTGAATTTCAAGGTGATTGGAGGCACCACCTAGCCATCAGGGATATATGTCAAGCAGTGACTTCCTAATCTAAAAATTCCATAAATTATTAATTGGTTAAGTCGATTTATTTTTGTGTGTAGAGGTGCACAAGGCAGAGGACCAAGACCTTAAAATAATTTGTTTCTCGTGCTCCTACGCCAATTGTACAATCATTGTCCAAGCCAACCTTTTGTACAAGAACAATGAGTAGTAGAAAAAACAGAGGTTGAGGAAGAACTGGCTAGCAATGTACAACGTTGTGGTCATTTTTGCAGTCGCAAGATTAGTTAGCTCGGTCCGGTCATCTATGCTACTATATATTACCACCTAAAAAATGAGGAGTGGTTTCGTCCATAGGTGCATGCCAGCCCGAGACAGAACCGCAGATGTGCTTGGGGTTATCTATGTAATGAGGTTTGTAGATTTGTAATATGTTTGTCTAAGGCACCCACATGTCAAGTTTTTTTTTTTTCAAACTCAGGCCTTCACTTGTTTTTCATTAAGACAAAGGCCACAAGAATGCCGAAAGTTTAATATGTACTCCATAGCGAGTTGGCTGGGAACCCCTAGGCCAAATACCGGACAAGTTATGAACCATGCAGCACATAGGCATATATTCCATCTAGTATTTGAAAACAAAACAGGCAATGGAGTTATTTGAAATATATTATGTTTTCTAGTAGCAAGTAAGAAAGAAAAAAAAAAAACAACAGAAAGCCATTCACCGTTTCCTCGATTGTTCACTGTCCAAGTGGCGGCATGTTGGGCACCTTCCCCACCGTGAAGCCGCCGTCAACGACGAGGTTATGCCCGTTGACATACTTGGACTCATCGGACGCCAGGAACAGCGCCGCCCTCGCCACGTCTTCCGCCTCCAGCACCGATCCCTCCATCTCGTTCATGTCCTTCTCCACGATCCTTGTACGCTCCTCGACGGTGAGCCCGGGGAACCACTCGGCCATGGCGTCCATGACGAGCGGCGTGGGGATATAGTTAGGCGAGATGGCGTTGACCCGGACGCCGGACCGCGCGAGCTCCCCAGCCACGGCGCGGACAAGGCCCAGCACGGCGGCCTTGGACACGCTGTAAGGCGGCAACGCGACGCCGCCGAGCACCCCCGCGACGCTGGCCGTGCAGATGACGCTCCCCGCGCGGCGAGGCACCATGACGCGCGCGGCGTGCTTGACCCCGGCCACCGCCGCGCGCGCGTTCACCGCCATGACGCGGTCGAAGTCTGCCAGGTCCAGCGACGACACGGGGATGGGTGTAACGCAGCCGCCGATGCCCGCGTTGTTGAACATCACGTCGAGGTGGCCGTGGAGCGACACGGCTAGGTCCACCGCCGCCGCGACCTGCGCCTCGTCCGACACGTCGCAGCGGGTGTAGTGGCAGACCGCGGCGGTGTCGTCGGGGTCCGTGCCACCCAGCTCCGTGGCGACGGCGCGGCCCAGGTCGTCCTGGATGTCGGCGAGGATGACTTTAGCGCCGTGCCGGACGAACTCCGCCGCTGTTGCTTTGCCGATGCCGCTCGCGCCGCCGGTGATCAGCGCCACTTTTCCGGCCAGCCTAGCGACAGAGGGACGACGGACAAAGAAATGAAACATGAGGGTGCGATGGAGACGAAGGATCGGAGGAGGTGTGGCTAGCGCTAGCTCGGTGAGATGGAGAACCTCTGTGGCGGTGGCGGCACGGCGGAGAAGCAGCGATTGAGGAGGAAGGCGGGCGCGCCGGCTGGGTCGGCCCGGCTCCCGCTCCTCCCGCCGGCGCTGAGAACACGCTGCACGGCTGATCGGAACATGCTGCTGCACCACAGCGTGCTACTAGCTAGCTACTAGCCTACTACCTCCGCTAGCTATGTGGTTCAGTGTGAATTCTTCAGTGTTGACTGTTGGCTCTTGAGCTTTACCGGCCGGCCGGGTGGCCACGCACACGCAGCCAAGCTTGACTCAGTGGTCCTCGAGGTAGCTGTACTCAGTACTTGTATGTTTGCCGGCCCGATCCAGGCTGCCCATTTGCATTAGACAACGCTGCCTGACGCACCAGGGGCCGGCCGGGGCCTGCGTGGGCACAGGCACCATGAGGAGCCTGGCACGGCACGGCACGGCACGGCACGGCACGGAGAGGCCGATGGGTCAATGGGTGGTGGGTTGGGGCGAGACAATCCCTGCTTTCCTCTGTTTTACTCTCGAGCCAAGCCTATCCCTGCTTCCTCTGTTTTAGACTTTTCGTAGTATACGCAAAGTTCCAGCAGTAGTATCGTGTCTAGCACTAGTATAATACTGCCAGCATTTTTATAATTGGTACGCAAGATTATGTCAACACTGTCTCAAATAATCAAATTCTTTCAACATCTGAGTTTGTTGGAAAAGTTTAAAATTTTGAATTTTAAAGAGAAAAGCTAAACTCCACATGTGTGATAACGTGATTCTTTCCACACGAATTTTTTGAGCGTCGGATCTTTGATGTTGACCGATCTGGGACGTTGTTTTTGTTTTACCGTGTCCCGCCGGTCTGCTTTTGTTTTGTTAGTCTGTCCGGTGGACCCCACTTGACATATGGTTTTTGGGGAAAACCCCGCGTTTGTCTTGTTCGAACAGTTCATTTCCTCTCCTTTTCCTCTCTCTGTTCTCTGGACCGCCCGACTCCCCGGTGAAATGGAGGTCGCGGCGAGAGCTTCTTCGCCGGAGATTGTTTGATTTTGTGAGTTTTCCTTATTCTGTCCATCAAATCCTTGTAGATCTCGTTATGCTCTCTCTAATTTCATGTGTTTTGCATCCCCTACCTAGTGTTTGTTAGATAATTTCTCTGGTGGTGATTTGGATTTCGTGCTCTGGGGGGGGGGGTTGTGTGGTGGGTGGCGAGATTCCTGTTATCCACGGGTGTGGGGGATGGTTTTGTGGCTGTATTTGGTTGTGTGTGCCATTGATTTTGTTCCTGATTTGATCCGCTCCCCATCTATTGTGATGAAGCAGGTGTTCTAGGTGGTGGTCGAGGTTATTTTTTCTGGTTATGCTGGATCTCGTACTGCGGGGATCAAGTTGTTTCTCGTCTCTGTGCATGGTTCGAGGTGGTGGAGCTTGAAATCCATCCGCGCATGCCCTGGTCAGTTCCTCTCACACCCCTCCCGATCTAAAACTGAGAAGACATGCCCTGGTCAGTTCGAGGTGGTGGAGCTTGAATCAATTGTATAGTTTCAGCTATATATAGGATGTGATTCTCAAATGCCTGCATGTCTTCTCAGTGCATGTTTTGGATTTAGAATAGTTACACCGAGGTGGAGCAGGATTCTATTTTTAGACTTGAATGCGTTCAGGGTTTCATCATTGGGAACCATTCATATGAACAGATTTTGTTCGGATTAAATGTTGTGTGAATGATTGTATTCTCGATCACTTTCCAATTTGGGTTTGCTAATGATTTGATAAGGTTTTTAGTATTTGATTCTCTAGAATTTTTTAGGGGTGGATAATATTATGTCGTACATGCAGGTCGATTTCAGTCCATTGTTGTTGACCCTTTTTGTTCAAATTATTTGGTATTTGTTTCGATTCTTGTCTGCTGCCCGATAGGATTTTCATCTGAGCCTATATTTGAAATTCAATTTTAGATGTCTAATTTTTTGTATGATAGATGAACTGCCTCCGTTTGAGTCATTATATACTATATACATCTAACTAGCTGTGTTTGATTCATTAAGTAATATATCTTGTTGCTGTTGGCTTTTTCTTCTTTTTATTTTTTTGCTTAGTGTTTTCTCTGCTGACTCCACAACTGGGTATTTTGAGTTGTGTCTATGCAAGCACAAAGACAAGGAGGAGGGTGGTTTTGGGGCTTTGAGAGGTTGTAAGGTCCTAGATGGCTAGAGGGGGGGTGAATAGCCTATAAAAATTTTCTACAAACTCAACTAAACAAACCGGTTAGTATAAAACACCTGGCGTAAAGCGGTTTGCACTAGCTCTAATGGTCAAGCAAGCCTTCTAGTGACAAGACTAAATAATACTATGATCTCTAGTCCACTCAAAGTCTATGTCACTACTCTAGCTAATGAGCAATCCTAATATGGTCCTTATGCTAGCAAGAACAACCTACACAAGCAAATGCTAGCTCTCTACTCAAAGTAAACTAGGAAGGTAAAAACAAAAGTGAGAGGCTTGTTATACCGATGTGTAGAGGATGTCAACCAATCACCGGAAGATGAAAACCAATCAATCACTCGAAGGTGATGATCCACACAAGAGACAATGAACAAGTCGATTTGTTCACCCCGAGTTCGTTGTACACCGACAACTACTCTCCTACAGCCGACCAACACAAGAGTGATGTTTGAGCTAGGCGGTGCCCTTGCTAGCCTCAACACACCACACACCAAGTGAGGTACCCAAAGCACGAGCAATGTATTCCTTGCACTTTGTCTTCCCGACGAGGAGTGCGTAATCCTCTCACAAACCAACCGGAGGTGGCCAAGAAACAATCACCTCTTCTTGCCAACAACTCCACCACTTCACCAAGCCCCGCTAGGAGCGGTGCCTCCAAGAGTAACGGGAAATCCACCGTCACAACACGATCCCCAAGTGCCTCTAGATGCAAGAACACAATGCAATGCACTTTGGATCTCTCTTCTCTCAAGAATGAAGCTCAAATCAAGAATGAGAGAGGAGGAGGCTTGCTTGCTTGCTCAAAGATGTTAGGAGTGATTCAAATGACCAAGAGAGGGAGCAAGAGGCAGCCAAGGGGGGTATAAATACCCCACACCACGAAAAGTAGCCGTTGGGAGGAAACCCACGGTTTTAGCACCGATCGACCCATCGACCGGACTCACCACCGAGTCCGGCCGGCGGGTCCCGGCCACAACCGACAACCTCGAACAGCGGTTTTGCTCGCCCCCAACCGGTCCGTCATCCCGGCCGGTGCTTCCGGCCAAGACCGGAAGCATCCGTCATCATATTCGGCCGCGGCGAGGCCGAACCCCGACAGTGCGAGCTCTCGCCGACGCGACCGGCCGGAAGGCCCGGGCCACATTTGACCGCCCCGGCCGGTGCGCGTCCGGCCACGCCGCAGCAGCGAAAGTCAACGCTTTCGCCACCGTTCGCCGCCGTTTTTTCTCCGACATGCTATCCAACAAATATACCAATTTGTGCACGAGGACTAGCATGTTTTCATCTCCACGATGCATCCGCGCAATAGAAAATAGACGCGTTTCACTTTCTCAAAAGCGCCGAATCCCGCCTCGCAAGCTCGGCGGGAGGATGAGCGGTTCCCAAACCCAACTCAACCCCGCAACCATCACCGCCTTCGCAATGTGCCAACACCACCACGTGTACATCACCATGTGCTCGTGTGTTAGCATTTTCACAATTCATTTTGAAGGTTAGGTTAGCTCTTTAGGTTAGAATGCATGCATATGAGACTTGAACCTAAAGGCACGTGAGGATCGATATGTACGAAAAGTTTTCCCTCTTTATAGTACGGCTTATCGATCCTATAACCACCCACACCCTCTATGGTGTCTTGGGTGTGAAACCAAAAGCCCTATGGTTATACCTTTGCCTTGGGACTTTTGTTCTCCGAAACTCCACCGGGTTGCATGCTTGATCATCTTTTGGATCACCTCGATCCATCCTCCATGATTATCTTGCACCAACTCCCCGCACGACCAAATCTCCATACATGTCAAACACTTAGCAATGAGAGATTAGTCCTTAGGGTGTCACTAATTATCCAAAACCAAACTAGAGATCTTCGAGGTTTGTTTGGGTGCCTTTGGCTTAGCCTTTGTCTATGGCTTAGCCTTTGCCTTTGGCTTATCCTTTGGTTTTTTATTTTGTTTAGCTTTTGCCTTTGACTTTGATTTTGGCTTAGCTTTTCCCTTTGACTTTGGCGTATGGTTTGTATTTTTTATTGGTTTTGGCCTATTGTTTTTGTTTTAAAAAAAAGTTTAACCCCGCCTATGTTTGTGCACATTTCATGTTTGTTATTGCACATCATCGCAGTCCAAAGCCCTCGTAAAGGGTGATGGAAAACTTTTTAAATTTTTAGGTTCCTTTCTTCGTATTTAAGGGGTTCAACTCATCATAGAATTCGGTAAGTTTCCTAGTCACACATTACTCGATACGTGCTTTCTTCGATCTTATTATATGTGCAACACTATTTTTTTGTTTAACCCCGCCTATGTTTTTTTTTTTGCAAATGGCATGCGAGGATCTGTTGTGTCTCGCCATCGAGAAGGTAAGAAATAAAGTTGGGGGGTTGTTGTTGGTATGGGCAAAGGGGTTGGTTTGTGAGTTTGGTGCAAATTAGGATCACTTTATATATATATAATTCAGTGATGGGTTGGCAGTGAAACTTTAACTATGAATTTCTGAAAAATCCCTATCTTTGTGCTTGCAACCTTGCAAAAACAGGTTTGTTTTCTTCTATCTGAGCTTTGCTTTTTTTGACTCGAGGATGTCGGCACATGGTTTGTCTATGGGATTTTCGTGGCTCGATTTGATATTTGTCCTCCAATGGCTATGTAAGTATGTATGGTTTTCCCAAGTTTGGCAACTCCATCTTTTTTTCTATTCTTCAAATCTGGTTTTGCCTTGTGCTATTCTGATTTTTTCCAAGTATATATATGCTGCAGTCACTCTTAGCTTGCCCATATGGACTATTCTCGCCGCACAAGTTGAAGTTCTTTTGTGGACACTGGTAGAATATGCTATGCTCTTAGCCTGCACATAGTGACTCTTTTCGCAATTGGTCTGTAACACCCCAAATTTTGCCTCTTTTGAAATAGATAAAAATTTGATTTATTTATGTATTTTGGTGCTCATGAAACATAGGAAAATAATGTTTTTCATTTAATTAAAATTTATCTTAGGGGATAGCAACATTTATGTGGCATGCATGCTGGTGCATATTTTATTTTGTGATGGTTGGCTTTTTGAAATGAAAAAGGGTTTCAAATTTCTATTTGAAAAGGGGCATTTGAAAAGCTATTGAAATAAAAAGAAAAAGGATTTCTTTTTCCCTCCCTCTTTCTTTTTCTTTCTGGCCCGCGTGGCTTTGCTCAGTTGCCTAGGCCGAGGGGCCAATTTCCTTTGCCTTGGCTCGTTCTTTTCTCTTCACGTTGGGCCGCCAGCAGCTTTGCCCAGCTCGGTCCAACTTCAACTCGAGTGCAGCAACTGCAGCGCTGCATCTTCTCCCCGCGCGTTGGGCTGCTAGCAGCTGGCCCAACTCAGCCTCAGGATGAGCACATCACGCAGTGCTCTGGCCTCGCGAACGCCGTCATCGTTTCTCGTTCGAAACCGCGCTGAAGCCGGCTGCCGCTAATGCCGCTCCCTTTCCAAAATCACGTCGCTGCTTTCCTTCTAATCGCAACGCGTCAGCCTTCATAAACCAGGCCGCGGCCCTATGTCGTCTCTTTTTCCACGCTCGCATTCGTCCTGTCTCACCAGCAGCAGCCGCCGTAACCCTGGGCAGAGCCGCCGCTCGTCGTGTTCGCCGAGTTCGTCGTTCAACGCTGCAGTAAGCACGCCGCCGGACTTCGCACCGTCTCCGCGAACTCGCCGGGGCCTTTTTCTTCCTTTTTGTTGCACTGTGTCGTTCACACGATGTCGCCGAACTTTGCAGGTCGGAGCAGTCCGCCACTCGCCCGTACGACGTCGTCAAGTCGTCTCGCACCCGTTTTCGTCGGTGGTGAGAAGCCCCTGTTCTCTGTTTTCTTTTGGTCCCGGCCGCGTCCGATTTGGTGGCCGGTAGGGCCCGATTCCATTTTTTCCGGCGAGCTCCCCGTCGGCGTCCATGGCCAACCGCCGTAGTCTGCTTCTTGTCCGGTGGAGGCGCCGCCCTCTCCTTCCCGATCTGTTCCCGGCCGTCGGATCTCGATCCAACAGTCTAGATCTGAGGATACCCCTTCGGGTGGCATTTTTGTTAAAGAGTCCCTGGAATCTATGCATAATTCCGTCCAGGTCCCCGATCCGATTTATAAAAAAGAATTTTTCATTTGTTTTAATTCAGAAAAAGAACTTCGATCTATTTACAGAAATGCCATTGTATTCGAATGTCTATAACTTTGTCGCTTTAAATCCGATTAGTCCCGCTTCAACTTGCATTGGGTTCGTAATCTCGTCATCTACATGTTTATGTAACTGTTAGTAAACTTTTCAAACTTTTAAATTTCGAGTTTGTATTTATTTTATTATTTTATCAATGTTAATCTTGTTTAATGCGTAACTTCGCTCAAGTTTCAGCCCGATTTCGTGAAATTCACGCCTATGTGATCGTAGTGACGCGAACTTTTGTTTTATAAACTTTTCAATTTATTTACTTGCTGTTGGTGTACTGTTCTCATAGTATCTCTTTTGTTTGCATTGTGTATGAATGCATGGATGCTTGTGTGGTGCAAGATGACGATGTCCGGTCGGTGAGTTTTACGATGGTGGCCTAGAAGAAGAAGTTGGTGATCAAGTAGACGGTGAGCAGCTCGTGGAAGATCAAGAATTATTTGAAGATCAGGATCCTCGGGAGTTCTTTGAAGAATTGAATAAGAAGGAATTGAAGTTTAAGGCAAGTATAGCATGGGACTATCCTTGTTACCTATACACTTTATAATCATGATTCATATGCATGTGTCCACCTTGACAAACTTAGAGATTATAACATAGTTATTGTTATCTTGTACCTTGCTGCCTATGGGGATGTTTGCATATGGGTAGTATTTTGCTAGTGCTCAACTTTTAATAAGCATGATCTAATTAATGATGAATATGATATATACAATGATTTGTATGAGATGATGTTTACCATGGACCATAGGGCAAGAGCTCATGCTTTTACATGATGCACTTGGCTCTCCATAAGGACTTATCCTTTGGCAAAAGCTGGGACTTACAGTACAACTGTGGGGGTTATATGGCTCGACTTTAGTCGGTCAATGGACCTTTCCTATCTTGTCAGGGTTACCCTCTTGTGGCACAAATGGGGGAAGGTCGATCAGGGGAACTCCCGCCACGCGGGTTGGATCCTACAGAATAACCATTGAATCCTAGTGGCTTTGACATTTTAGAAGAACCATTGAAAGGCTTTATATGATTCTTGGTGTATTGGGCCTTGCTAACCCATGCATTTGAGGATCATGACTCACAAAGGAAAGTGTACACCTCTCTCACAAGCAGAGTTTGATCAAACCGATATATCAGCCGTGCTCACTGGCCACAAGCGCCCTAAAAACTCAAGGAATAGTGATCAATGGATGATGAGATTGAGATGAGGTTGAGACATGGATTTAAGTTGATGGTGCCTACGATGATGACGTTGAAGATGATGATGGAAACTTATGACTTGCTTTTAATTATGATGTGGGAATATATGGGGCTTAAGCACAACTACTTGCTCAATTAATGATAAAATTTGACCTACTAAAATGCTTACCGCAGCTTAAACCGACCAAAGGTCCTTTTTGAGCTTCATAACCCCATGTTATATTTGCCGAAGTTCGACATGGACTCACCCTTGCAATTTCCCACCCAAACCAGGATGTTGCAAGATTGCTAGAGTTTTGAAGGAGTCGACTTGTGATCAACCAAATCGGTTTGTCCCTCGGGGCGTGGAGGCTTCATCCCAAGATCGGAGTGTCTTTCCGTTGTTCGCGCTTTGAGGTTATCTTCTTGTATTAAGTTCGTTATATATTAAGCATTATGTTTTGATATTTCCTTTAATTGTAACTATATGTGAGATTTGACTTCCTCGGGCTCACATATGGTGTGTATCTGGTTTTGTCCTTAAAACCGGTACGACATGGTCACCACTCGCATTAGTTTAAGGTGGTCTTACTTTTTTCTTAGGAATGTGCTTTTTGTCCGCATTTTCATGATTCAATGTAGATAGCCATGTAGACTGAATTACGACTGTGGTCATGTTTTTAAAGCACTCACTGAATTAGGACACTGAATTTTTTTTTGTATTTTTAAAAGCATGCCCCCCTAGAACATAAGGTAATTTGTTTTGCGGTAATTATATTCTCTAGAAAGTCGCCTCTACTAGGCAAAGGGGTTTTTTTTGTTTTTTCAATATTAATAGCATGCCCCCTAGAAGGCAATGGGGGTTTTGGGGGTAATTATATTCTCTAGAAAGCATGCCCCTACTAGGCAAAGGGTTTGGGGGTTTTATTATTTTTTAAATATTAAAAGTATGCCCCTACTAGGCAATGGTGGTTTTTGGGTTTTTTTTTCAATATTAAATGCATGCCCCTACTTGGCAATGGGGGTTTTTCGGGATTTTTTTTTTGAATATTAAATGCTTGCCCCCTACTAGGCAATGGGGTGTTTTTTTGATTTTGGGAATTTTGCTGAGATTAGGGTTCGCATGATTTGCCGAGATTAGGGTTCACACATTTTGCCGAGATTAGGTTCACACTTTTTTTGCCGAGATTAGGGTTCACACGTTTTTTGTCATTTTTTCTTTATAATAAGGTGATCACAATGCTATATTATGGCGTCTTAGTAAAGTTAAACACAATTTGTTTGAGATTAGGGTTCACACAATTTGCTTAGATTAGGGTTCACATTTTTTGGCCGAGTTTAAGGTTGACACTTTTTGCCGAGATTAGGGTTCACACCTTTGTGTTGAGATTAGGGTTCACTTGTTTTTGCTTAGTTTAGGGTTGACACTTTTTTGCCGAGATTAGGTTCGCACCTTTTTTCTCGAGATTAGGGTTCATACATTTTGCTAAGATTAGGGTTCACATGGTTTGCCGAGATTAGGGTTCAAATGTTTTGTTGAGATTAGGGTTCACACCTTTTTGCTGAGATTAGGGTTCATACGGTTTTGCTGAGATTAGGGTTCACACGGTTTTGTTGAGATTAGGGTTCACACGTTTTTACTGAGATTAGGGTTCACATGTTTTGTTTGAGATTAGGGTTCAAACCTTTTTGCTGAGTTTAGGGTTAACACTTTTTTTGATGAGATTATGGTTCACAACTTTTGCTGAGATTAGGGTTCACATATTTTGCTGAGATTAGGGTTCATTCTTTTTTCCTAAGTTTAGGGTTCACACCTTTTTGCCGAGATTAGGGTTCACACATTTTGCCGAAGTTTAGGTTCATACGTTTTTGCTGAGTTTAGGGTTCATACGTTTTTGCTGAGTTTAGGGTTGCTATTCCTTTTTTTTGTAATAAAAAATGATGCCCCCTACTAGGCATAGGGTTTTGGTTTGCTGAGATTATGGTTCACATGGTTTGCCGAGATTAGGGTTTAAATGTTTTGTTGAGATTAGGGGCATACCTTTTTGCCGAGATTAGGTTCACACGGTTTTTTGCCGAGATTAGGGTTGACACGTTTTTACCGAGATTAGGGTTCACATGTTTTGTTTGAGATTAGGGTTCAAACCTTTTTGTCGAGATTAGGGTTCAAACCTTTTTGCCGAGTTTAGGGTTAACACTTTTTTGATGAGATTATGGTTCACAACTTTTTGCCGAGATTAGGTTCACATTTTTGCCGAGATTAGGTTTATTTTTTTTTTGCCGAGTTTAGAGTTCACACCTTTTGCCGAGATTAAGGTTCACACATTTTGCCGAGTTTAGGGTTCATAATGCTTTTGCCGAGTTTAGAGTTGCTATTCCTTTTTTATAATAAAAATGATGCCCCTACTAGGCATAGGGTTTTGTTTTTTTTTTAAAAAAATTAAAAGATCATGCCCCCTACTAAGCAATTGGATTTGTTTTGTTTCTTTTTGCATTAAAAATCATGCCACCTACTAGGCAATATGGTGTTGGGAATTTGGGAGTGGGGGCTTGGGCTTTTTGGAATCTTGGTTTGTGAATTTGGGAAGTTGGGTATGTGGTTTGTGTTTTGGGGCTTTGAGTACATATGTCTTGTACTACACAAGTCTTCGACTAATCTTACCCTTTTTTTTTTGATTTTGTATGAGAATTCATAATTTGAGTTAATTGAAGATGAATTAATGTTTTCTCACCGTCGTAATTGCTCATGAGTGCTTTGCATACTATACCGACTTTTGAAAATAGCAAAGTCAAATTAAACTAGTACTCGCTAACCGTTTATTTTGAGTAAGTGCAAACCGATATCTCGAACTCCACTTTCCATTGTTTTAATGTTTACATTTTTTTGGTCCGAGCATGTCTCGCATTTTTGTTTAGATTGAAAACAAAGTCATCGGTGCCCGCTTTCACGTGAACAAAATTGAAGCAAACAAACATTTTTTCTTATTTATTTAGAGGAGAAGCTTGAAGAAAGGAAACAGATGGAGAAACTCTTCTCGAGCCTCAGAACGGTGACCCCGAAATGTCGATATCGAGGTTTTTCTCTCTCGCAAGGCAAGGTGTTGTTCAACCCCGCATCTCTCGCAAGAGCAAGTTGTTGTTCGCCCATCGCCGTCCGCCTCTCCTCATCCGACCGCCTCTAGGCATGGGCCGCATGCATCCGGATTTCATATTCGAGTCGCACCATGTACGATCCGGTGATATCTTGTCGAAAGTAATGGTTGGAAGCTCTGGATCTCGCGACGTATTTTTGTTCTAATGGTTCTTTGAGGTGGATGTGGGCGTACTTCACCGCCGCCTTTCTTTCCCCAGAGTCGCTATGGTACCATCGGGTACCCGTAAATGCCCCGCATTTCTTGGTAGCCAAAATTTGAGTGGAATTTGCCTCCTTCCCACCCGAATTTTCCTTTTGCTAGTATTTCGTGGGAATCTAGTCTGAAATATTTGTGTGAGACTTCCTCCCTTAGCACCCGAATTTTGGTTTGGGAAAATTTGTGTGGTATGGCCACGTAAATCACACGAGTGGAAAAAGGCTCATACCACACAAGTTTGGTATAGACAAATTCATTTTAAAACCCATAGGTTGTAATGAGTATTTGGACCCATAGATTGATCGTGCCACAACCATATGGTACCAACTATAAAAACAAAGACGAAAAGAGTTGAATGAAGGGTTAGTTCTATGTTTGTCATATACTAGTTTGGTGTTGACAAATCTAGAACTAGATATTGCTACGATGATTTGCCCACAAAAGGATGAATTCTCATCCTATGTGTACGGATGTTTGAATTGCATCTCTCTTTTTCCTTGAATCACGCAATATATACACACAAACGTCATATATGTGCTGAGTCGCACTCACCTCTATGCATACGGACGCACACATGTTCTACTCTATGAGCAAGACCGAAAAGAATAAGAGACTGGTGAGATTATTGGAAAAATATGAGCAAGACCAAAAGAGTAAGAGATTACTTGCCTCAATAAAGAAATTAAGCTATAATTATAGAATAATAAATTAAGGAGCACTATAAGAGTAGAAATGCAAAGACAACTTCTGCTTCAATAAAGAAATTACTTGCCTCATCATTCGATAAGTCATCACCACCTTGTCGCCGCTCATTTTAAATACTTTAGAATGATCTTCGCCGCTAACTAATCGAAAATAGAAAAACACGCTTTCCATAACTAACATCCATTAGCCATATCCATGTTATATGACTACTAAACTCAGACAACATCTATCTCCCATGAAAACAAGGTAATTGTTTCTTTGGTTTCCTCCAAAATCTCAACTTATTTGACAACCCCTAAGATTATTCAATGCAAAAGAATTGTCACAAAAGCCGGAGGAATATCTAAGAAAATACCTCAAACACAAGGAGAGGGGAAGTATACTATATAACAAGCTACAAGGTCATAGGGTGACTAGAGTTGGTTGGATCACAATGTTGAATGTGTGATTCTAAAAGGTGTAACTCATGAGCTAGCTATAGGAAGGAAGGACACATGAAGAAATTTATATGGTCATACAATTATTGTGCTACTATGTACTCCCTCCGTCTCTTTGAGAGCGTCGCTCGGAAAGCGTGTTTGCGAGGGGGCGTGCTTTTCAAACGATACTTTTAAAGTGACAGAGGGAGTAAGCAATAAGGCATATGTGGCCTTAGCAAGTCAAATGAAATTAAATTACTCTAGGAATTAGGCATGTCTTAGTGGGGGTTTCATGGTGAAAGGATCGAGATGCCCAAGAGGGGGGTGTGAATTGGGCTAATCTAAAAATTTAACTCACAAATAAACCCTACTAGCCCATATTCACCCTCTTGTGCCTAAGTGCGATTCAAGCAACTATCGCACAAAGTTTTGCACCCTAAGTTCCAAACCTACTTAACATGGCAATTCTAGGAATGTAAAGACATGAAATAGAATTGCGGAAAGTAAATGCAAAATGTAAAGAGAGGAAAGGACACAAATGATGTTTTCCGAGGTATCGCGTCTCAAAGTTCCAAAGAAGTAGTATCGTGTCTAGCACTAGTATAATACCGTCGCATTTTTTTATAATTGGTATGGAGGATTATGTCAACACCGCCTCAAATAATCAAATTCTTTCAACATCCGAAAGTTAGTTGAAAAAGTTTAAAATTTTGAATTTTAAAACCCATAGGTTGTAATGAGTATTTGGACCCACGATTGATCGTGCCACAACCATATGGTACCAACTAAAAGCAAAGACAAAAGAGTTGAATGAAGAGTTAGTTCTATGTTCGCCATATACTAGTTTGGTGTTGACAAATCTAGGACTAGACTAGATATTGCTACGATGATTACCCACAAAAGGATGAATTCTCATCCTATGTGTACGCCGAATGTTTGAATTGCATCTCTTTTTCCTTGAATCACGCAATATATAGACACAAATGTCATATATGTGCTGATTCGCACTCACCTCTATGTATACGGACGCATCACGGTTCTACTCTATGAGCAAGACCAAAAAGAATAAGAGACTGTGAGATTATTGACAAAATATGAGCAAGACCGAAAAGAATAAGAGACTGGCGAGATTATTGACAAAATATGAGCAAGACCGAAAAGAATAAGAGATTCTACTCTATAAACAAGACCGAAAAGAATAAGAAACCGGGCGAGATTATTGACAAAATATGAGCAAGACGGAAAAAGAATAAGAGATTCTACTCTATGAGCAAGACGGAAAAGAATAAGAGATTCTACTCTATGAGCAAGACCGAAAAGAATAAGAAACTGCTGAGATTATTGACAAAATGACTAAAATTGTGTCCCTAGTTGTTAACAAGAACATCACCTACACTACAATAAAAATTAATGCTACTAAATCTTAAACCGAGGAATTATAGCGGGAGAACAAAGTTTCACCCAAAAAAAAAAAAAAAAAAAAAACTCAACTAGCTAACCAACGCTATGTAGTGTAGGACCCACACAAGATTAAGAGGACCAAGTCACCAAGAGGACCCACGTGTATAACACAACAAATATATTTGTTTTGAAAAACACAACTATAGTTGAAGCCTATTGTATGATTTGGGTACTTGCACGGTTTCATTTTAAATCTGTCCGTAAAAAAAGTAAAATTCATGTAGAGGAAATTATTTATTAAATGAAGGACCAAACTGTAAAGGAAGAGGTGCATTAATTGTAGTACATCCAAGTAGCAGGACTCCTGGAGGACCTATGTGTAAGCTGGCAGGGACCGGCGCGTAAACCCGAAAACATATTCGTAACACATCGAAGGAACCTTGAGGACCTATCTGTAAGAAGGCAGGGAAATTTAGACCATTTCTCAATTTATGTGTCATTCATCCTTGTGTAGGGATCACGCTAATCTTCTCTGATCGTTCCAATTTTATCGGATGTCTCCAAAGAGACGTCGCAGCTGGTGCGCTCGAACCTATAAGCTGGTCATCGTGTTGCTATTCTCACGAGGTGGTGCTAAAGAACGTTGCCTCGCCCCTCCTGCTCCTGCAGTCCGCGCCGCGCCCGAGCGGAGACGTACGTGGGCTGGTTTCTTTTCAACGGCCCGCTCACTAGAGCCACATGGGCCTCTTTGTGGGTATTGCCTTTGCCGCAAATCGAGACGAGATGACTGCACGCAAATCTGGGAGGTGAAGTCAATCAGAACCTATGCTCTAATCTGATCTGATCTGATGTTCCAATTTTTGCTAGGTGCACATTCTAGTGATGTTAATTTGATGCGATAAATATTGGTGTGTTTTTTTTTTGTAAATTTAATTAAACTTCAAAAAAAATTTTTACTTAGGATAACTCCGAAAAGTTGATTTATATTATTGAATAAATCGTGTTACTTCGAGGCTGGAGTTTTCCATGGGTGAGAATTGTCATCGGTATACCTCGTACATAAATTGTTTGTCTTGCGTGGCCCTAGTAAACAATACCAAGTTGATATTTTTTGAAAATCAGATACGTCCTTCCTTTCCCTAAAAAAAGATGCCCCTCCTTCCTTGCTAAAAATAAAACGGATAAACTATGAGCTTCAGGTCATTTAGTAGTTTTTTCTGATAATATAAATGGGTCACTACTCACTAGTCACTAGTACTTTTTTTCACTATTATCTCAAATCGTAAGGCTTCTGTATCAGAAAGTGTGACGGGAAGTGGTTGACTAAAAAATTATAAAAGACACCATGCAACAAAAGTGTAAATTCATATATAGTCTAATTTGATTAATTATTGGAAGATATTACTACTTACCGGTTACCAGCAACAAATGGCGTGATATATTCAGTGTTTCAATTCAAACTATGAGCTTCAGGTCATCTAGTAGTTTTTTCTGATAATATAAACGGGTCACTACTCACTAGTACTTTTTTTTTTTCACAATTATCTCTAATCGTAAGCCTTTTGTATCAGAAAGTGTGACGGGAAGTGCTTGACTAAAAATTATAAAAGACACCATGCAACAAAAGTGTAAATTCATATATAGTCAAATGGGATTAATTATTGGAAGATGTTACTACTTACCAGCAACAAATGGCGCGATATCATATATACAGTGTTTCAATTCAAACGCTGAAGAAGCGGTCGAGAGGAATATTGCTGCTGGGTTTTTTGTTCGTTCGGTACAAAACGCAAGATCGAGACAGCTTATTCAAGAGTTTTGTTCACGAAAAGAAAACGCGAATGAAGCCCGGCCTCTGAAGGAACCAATTCGCTACGCAAACGGCGGCATGTTGGGCACCTTCCCCACCGTGAAGCCGCCGTCGACGACGAGGTTGTGGCCATTGACGTACTTGGACTCGTCGGACGCCAGATACAGCGCCGCCCTAGCGATATCCTCCGGCTGGAGCACGACGCCATCCATCTCGTTGATGCTCTTCTCCACGATGAGCCTATGCTCGTCGGCGGTCCGCTCCGGGTACCACTCCTGGAGGATACGCATGACGAGCGGCGTAGCTATATAGTTGGGCGAGACGGCGTTGACGCGCACGCCGGAGCGCGCGAGCTCCCCGGCGACGGCGCGCACGAGGCCCACCACGGCCGCCTTGGACACGCTGTAAGGGGTGTGGCGTGACGGAGCCGAGCACGCCGGCGATGCTGGCGGTGCAGATGATGCTCCCCCGCGGCGTGGCGCCATGACACGCGCGGCGTGCTTGACACCAGCCATCACGCCACGCACGTTCACCGCCATGACGCGGTCGAAGTCGGCGAGGTCCAGCGCGCCCAGCGCCGGGCGGGATAGGGAGCCCACGACCCCGGCGTTCCAGAAGGCCACGTCCAGCGCGCCGTGCCGCGAAACGGCTAGGTCTACGGCGGCCGACACCTGGGACTCGTCCGTCACGTCGCACCGGGTGTAGGAGGCCGCGGAGCCGCCTAGCTCGGCGGCGAGCGCGCGGCCCTGGTCGTCCTGGACGTCTGCGAGGATCACCTTGGCGCCGTGGCGGACGAACTCCCGCGCCGTCGCTGCACCGATGCCGCTCGCGGCGCCCGTGATGAGAGCCACCTTGCCGGCCAGCCTTTGTGAGTCATCTGCTGTGGTCGTCGAGAAGCGGCGGCCGGCGGCGACGGCGGGCAGCAGGGCCACCGGCGGCCCAGCTCGGCTCACCCCCGCCTGTGACTGCGATAGAGATCTTAAGTGAGTCTCAGCGAATGAAGAATCGAAGAACTGAAATAGAAGCAATGAATGTGCTTGGTACTAGCTTGTCGTGGAACGATTGGTCGATCCATCGATCCAAGAACAAACAAGCTGAGAGTAGCTAGGCCGATTGAGCTATATAAATACCTGAGGGCGTGCTGCACTGCTCTGAACAACATCCCCCTCATCGATGAAGAGCGCGGTGGTATAGTAGTGATGGATGGGATCTGCGGCGGCGACCGGCGAGCATGCAGGGCGTCGACGGTCGGCTTTTAAACTAGTGGTGCGCCTCCCTCTCCCTCCTGCTGCCAGTCGGATCTGCATCTGCTGCCACACGACACGATGGAGCTGTAGAGTGCCTGCCGACGTGGAGTACGAGTGTTACAGCCATCCATGTGGCTCCGGTACGTCAGCTGGGCGGCGCCGGCCGGCTGGCAGACCCAGTCACCCAGACACAGCGATGGCGCGACGTACACGTAGATGGGTGGTATAGTAGTGATGCAGATGGTGTCGAGCGCGTGCAATCCATGCGTGCCGACGCGTGCATGACTATCTGTGTGCCGTTGCATGCCACTACTCCTACAATACACACTGGACATTCTCCACAAACGGCACAGTGCGTGCATTGGCCGCCCGCCTGCTTGATATATTGTGTGCTCCTCGATCGATCGGGCGGGCGGCGTTCGTCTCCGGCGGCGGCACCCCTGTTCGCGCTGGCCGGCGCTGGGCCGGAACCATCAGGATTCAGGACGCGTCCACACTATACACCGACAAAAGCTCCGGCGGCGCCGGTCCCTCCCAACTCACAAACGCCCGGCTGAGACGTTCTTTGTCAGTGCATGTGCTCGCGATGCGCGCGTGGCTATTTATATAATAACATACAGTATTAAAACCTAAAGATGCCACACTCACACTGTACGTACATGTTGTGTGGAATCATGACTTCAAAAGTCGTGTGGCCTCGATCGTGTGTAGCTAGCGCCTAAACCCATATATTATTATTACCACCCTCTGGAACTGGAATCTGGATCATATCGCTGCAACTATGCATACAGAGTGGATTAGATATACTACTAGCGTCTCGATCGGATTATATTACCTTCTTCTTTTTTTTTTTTTTTTTGGATCGCAATATTATACTCCCTCCGTCCCCTAAATAGATGTCATTCTCGCTTCCCGAGAAGTCAACGTTTTCAAACTGCCGCAAATTATATATTAAAATATATAAATATTTATGCTAAGTAATTAGTATCATTGAAAAGATCTTTACGCCTAGTTTTTTAATAAATTTATCTAAATGTTGCACGTATTTTCTACAAACCTAGTCAAAGTTGAGAAAGTTTGACCGCACGCACCCCAAAACGACATCTAAAAAGGGACAGAGGGAGTAGATGCGTCGATCAGATTACCTTTTCGATAGCTTGATTTTTTTTTCCGTCTAGACGTATTTTTCATTAAGCAGAATTGTGTTTTGAAACAAATTAATAGAGGAGAGACGGTAGTCGAACGATTACCGAACCTCCGAGACCCACCCATGAACAGAACGAAAAGGGAATTACAAAGTCCCCAACACAGAAATGAAAAGCAAGAAACACGAGAGGCAGGGGACCCTCCACCACACAACCTTGGCTAGCTGCACCTAATACAAGTTAACTCGACACAAAAGGTAGCCAGTAGAGAAGAGCGACCGTAGAAGATAGCATCGGCACAATCGACAAATTCACACTCCAAAAGCTCCTCTGAATCATTGAGTGTCCCTCAAGACCACGGGCAAGGAGAGGACTACCATGAAGACCAAGGCGTCCGGCGGTGACAACTCAAAAATGGCAACAAAGCATCCGCCCACACACAGGACCATCGACGCGGCAAAACATCCACAGATGGGCCGTCACACGCGCAACATCGCACTCCGAGCACTCCTCTGAGTCACTACAGCCCAACTGCCCTCATGACCACGGGCAAAGAGGATCACCATGAAGACTGCTCCTCCGAGTCACTGAGGACCATAACCCTCAGGACCACGGACGAGGAGGGCAAAGACCAATAACGCGGCAAAGCATCTGCGGAAGACTACGGCTACAACAACCACTAATTGGGCATACCATGTAAGGAGAGGCGTGAAGCTCAAAAAGTGCAACAAGAAATAACATGGCGACCACGATGGTGGAGCGACGGGCAGTGGAGATTCTTCAACAGCGCCTTCACGAAGGTGGTGCCGCCCGAGATGCCATCGCCGCTGGCCTTAAAGACTTAAGATGGGGCTTTCGCCCAGAATCACCGCTGGCCAAGCGAACTTGATGACAGACTGACAGATGACGACGCCTCCAAGAAGGTGATGCGCTGACGTGCCACCGTCGTCGGCCCAAGGCAGGAGGATGGTGGGGTTTTCACCCCTGTTTGTCGTTAGTCCCGAAAGGTGCTTTCCGACCACGCCCACCCGGACGTAGGGGATGGGTCAAGGATGCGACCATGCGCTAGGTCCATCTCCCGCGAAACGGAACCGAGCACCGGCGCTTCCCGTGCCCACCATGGTCGCCGACAAGGGACCGGGCGATCGGCGATTAAAAGGTGCCGCCAGCGCCAGATCCGGATGGCCGCCGCCCGCACCAGCCCACCGCAAAGACTCGACCCGTAGAGGCCACCGAGGGCGCCGGGCGGGCCTAGCGACGAGAGACCGCCGCAGCGAGGGGGGGGGCTGGGTACCACCCCGAGCACGATTTGGCCCGCCTACCGCCGAGGGACGCCGTGGGAAGAAGGGGTTGGCGGGGGGGGGGGCGGGCAGAGGAGAGAGGGGAAGGGAGTGGAAGGGAGTGGAGACGTGGATGAGGGCCACCGCCGCCACGCCAAGGAGGCCGCGACAGTGGTCGGAGGGGTCTGCCCGCTATGGGCTAGCTCGTGACCAGCAGAAGTGTACAATCCTTAGTTTATATTACAAGTTTACAACCGTTACAAGCGCGATTGCAGAGTTGAATTAATCCCCATTTATATTACAAACCGACTAAATGTAGAATCCTTAGTTTTTAAACCGGGACTAAATACTTTTTGACTGTACGGAAAAATCATTACTCTACTAGTGAGTGTTCCAATGTGAATTGCCCCGGCCGTATCTCGTGCATCTTTCTGCTCTAATCTCTCCGATCGAAACGGGTGGCTGCTGAACCCTGTAATAAACGAGCTGATGAGAGCGTTTTTAGGCTACCATCCATCCGAAAAATATCTCCAAATGCAACAAGTCCCGGTCGTCCAGTACCTGTAGTATCATGCATGACTGTGAAGGTAGGGATCTGACGATTTGGAGAAATCAGTTCTACACGTCCCTAGCACAGTGCATGCCACTGGTAGCCTTTTAATTTGATTGTATGCATGCTTTCAGAGCTGTCCGTTATCTCTTTCAGAGCGTCCGTTGTCTCTCTTACTGGAGCCTACTGGTGCATGACATTAGTTCTACAACTTGTCTCCCATCAATTCTTCGTGTCTCTTTCTTGAATGACAATTTCGAGAAGGGTTTATGATCTCCACAATCGTATACAACATGTCTGATATGTAGTATCGATCTCTAACAACCGTACACCATCCCATCCAGCCTTCTTCCCGGCCTATTAGTCGATAGCGAAACGAACAATTATAAGGTTTCTTTGGTAGCCTATAAGGGGCTGTTGGGTTCCTTTTCATACTAAACTTTTTTTTTTTTTTAGTCCTAAGGATTTTTTAAAAGTCCCTCCAAGAGATTTAATACTTTCAGGGGATTGAATAGAAAAAAAGTCTCAAAAAATCTCTTCCAATTTGGTTTGGAAAGTCCCTGAATCAAACAACCCCTAAAGATCTCTTTAGGAGATTTCACTAGCTCCGGCTCCAGCATTATACGCTGGAGAAAGTGTCATTAGAACCGGAACTAGCGAGCTAAATACGTGGCTTTGTGAATGAGCGGAGGGAGATAAGGAAAACAACTCTAAATAGTGCACGAACAGTACATGCGCAGTATAAATAAATTTTCATAATAAACTTTGTTACTAACACTTAAAATATAAAACAATTATCAAAAGATCAATGATCGATATGGAATATATTTTTGTAATAAATTTTATTTGAGACATTAATATTAATGTAACTAATATAAACTTAGTCAAACTTTAATAAAGGTGACTAGTATGAATCGCATAGTTGATGTTTTTTTTTTTTGGAACTGAGGAGCACAACTCTTACTGCCTCGCCGAAACTATACAACGCCTGGCCGCCCAGTCAGCAAGTACTGCACCACAATCCATACACGCACATACAGTGAGCAATTCATACATGCAATTGGAGTGCAAAAGCATGCATGTACACCATCTACATGTACGTTTCATGTTTGTGCAGTGGGCTGTCATGCATATTGTTTTATCGACCACGTTATTTATATGTTATAATTATTATCTTATTTATTTAAAATCGGAAAAGAAAAAAAAAAAACACGAGGCAATGACGTAATAATAGAAGAGGCCCTTATTAGTAAGCGGGCCGCTGGAAACAAACCAGCCCACGAACGCCTTCGCTCGGGGCCCTACGTTTGGGTTTTGCGGGGCGCGGAGCCGGAGCAGGATTAGACGATGTTGTTTAGCACCAACCACCTAACCGCGACCGCACCACCCAACCGTTTTGTCTGTTCGCGGACATCTGTTAAAATTGGAACCATACAAAACATGCACAAATTGAGAAATAGTTCATATATTTTTAAGATTTTGCGCACTGGTCCTGCCTTTATACAAATAGGTGGTCTGGTCCTGCTACTTGAGAAGACAGAGTCTTCCTTATGTTCTACCCTCGGAAGGACTGAAAATGGTAAATCTAAAGGTTTACGAAATAAGTCACCACCACGCTTTTCTTGTTCATCGAAAGTCGCCCACTTAAACCATACCACTTAAAACATAACGTCGATAGATCCTAGAATAAATCCATAAAATGGGAGTATTGCCTCTATACAAATGCTCCAGCCTCTTTTCTTACTTTTCATAAACAGATTCTTGATAAAAACAGACTGTTACCTGTATCATACAATAAGGATTGAACAAGTACAATTGTGTTTTTTTAAACAAGTACTCTCGTTTTTTACAAGAATAACAACTACTCTTTGGTGATTTGCTGCTCTCAGGCTTGTTCAATCAGTCTTTCATTTCTTAATATATACCATGGATTATAATTATTATTATCAACTCTGCATAAATATCTGACACATGTATGGAACTGTATACATAAATACTATACACAAAAAAGTATAACTATAGTTCAAATAATGTTATGACATATATAGTAGAATAATTCAAAATTGACAGCAAAGATTAAAATTACATAGTAGTAGTCACCGTTTCTAGACGTACGTATAGGTCTTTCTCTGTATTAGAGACTCTTATGTCATATCAGCAAGTGTTCAGTGCTAATACATCATGGAAGCGTTGACGCTATGAGCTTCAATTGATTCATGATTCCCTAGCTATCACTAGTAGAAGTTTGATAACAACAAACTATAGACTATAGTAGTGTGATGGCTGATAGTAGCTGATATATGATATATCCATCAGGCAGGATTTGGAGGCCCCAAAAATCATAGGCAGGTTGCTTGACTCGGCCCTGGTCATCAACGAGAAGAACATGCGTGTTTTTATCTTCATGTATAATACGTCCTCCATTTCAAATTAAAGTTTGATCACTCATCTTATTTTAAATAATGCAAATATAGTCTAATTTAAGTTATTTTTGAAAAAAAAAACTTATTAGTAAAACAAGTCATAACAAAAGAAGTAATATTTTACATAAATTTTTAATAAAACAACTAGTCAAACTTGGTGTCAAAAAAAAAGTCAAACGACTTACAATTGGGATGGAGGAACTATAAATTATAGCTAGTATCATCTCAAAGGACAATCTATCCTCAGTGATTTTTTTATTTTTTTAAAAAAATTCATAATTTATTCATAATAAACAATGCTTCATGCCATTTTGCGTTTTCCACAATCCACATACTTGCGTCTTTCTTTTTATAATACAGTCGGTGTGTAAAGCTTGCACTGGGGTGCACGTACAATGCTTCGTGATGAATTTGGGTTACATGTGTTATTATTTGTCCGTCAGAAGAAAGAAAAAAAAAAAGATTCATAACAACCATATTTATATTTCATCACATATTTTCTTTACAAGTATATATCACTCCATCCGTTGGCTTCTGTGCTCAATGGCTATATTTATATTTCATCACATATAGATTTCCAAGAAAAAATATCCCATCCGGTTGGTTTTTTTGAGTTCGACATTCTGACCTTAATATATACACAGTACACACCAGCTGATGTTAATTTGCTCAAGAGACGCACAGTTAGATCAGAGTTACGTACCAAAAACGATTTAGAAGCGTTTCTTTTTTTTAAAAAAATAGAGCACACCAGAAATAATTTATATTTATATATTTATATATATATATATAAAAAGGAATTAGAGCAGACCAGAAATAGCATAAAATATTTTTTTTAAAAAGGGGCATTCCGAGAATCGAACTCGGGACCTCTCGCACCCAAAGCGAGAATCATACCACTAGACCAAATGCCCTGTTGTTACGAAAGGTCAGTTATATAATTTATATAGTTGATATGAATCTTTACTCGTTTGAATCTTGTACGCCCACAGTGGTTTGAGTGCGATTGAATTTTTCCGTGTTCATGCCTTGTGCTCTTCTCGACAGCAGATATTGTGAGCTTTGAGCCTTTGGACGTCTCGAAGAGGAAGGAGGACCGGAGGACCTTGGAGAAATCGCCTGCTGCCAGCCGGCCGGCGGGGACTAGAAACGGCGACGGTGGCGTGGCGTCCGGCCTGTACGTGCACGTACACGTACGCACGCAGTACTAGGAGGAAAGCGAGTGTGGCGACCCATCCCATCATCATTTCACAATGCAAAAAGTTGAAGAAGAAAATGCGCATAACTTGTGGAGCCGTCGAAAGGGAAGGGACAGATGAGAAGGCGCGTCTCACGCTTGCAAGTGCGTGCAGCCAAGTTTGATAGATGACATGTGACAAAAATAAAATAACAAGTGTAGATTCTATCTATCTAGCCTTCTTTCTAGAAGCTAAGTCGCCGGCCAGGACTCTCTTTGCATTGGGTTGGTTGGCTACGGTCAGATCAAAGCCGGCGCAGACAGCTAGCTACCCAGGTCAGATACCTCTAGCTTTTCTTTTCATCTCTGTTTTTTTGGACGAGATTTCTCACCCTTTGTTTCCTTTTTACTATTACAAGTCTGCTGACAAACTATCCTTATGTTTCACACAATACATGTGTTTCTTGTTTAAACATGAACAAGAACAACAAATTGTATCTACTACTTGTCTTAAGACTCCTTTGGAACGAAGGAAAACATAGGAATTTTATAAGATTTCAGGTGTGCTTTTTCCTCCCTCCACAGCAAGCCTTGATAGCTTCGCCTTTCCCATACAAGAAAAGAAGACTTGGGCATCTATAGCTATAGGAGAGTTTCCTATACACACCACTTTGGAACAAATCATTGGACCATATACAATTCCTTAAGATGCCATGGGATGCATGAAAACATATAGGAGTTTTATTTGGAGAAAACTAGCATGACCATACATCTGACCAAAACATCACTAAATTGCCTCCACTTGGCTTACAAATGGCTAAGACCTTATATCTGCTGAAGAGTTTTAGAATTTCTTTCCACCAAAATGAGCCAGCCGAGCTTCTTGCACATGGAGGAGCCTGCTCATTGGAATAAAAAGTTGACCAAGTGAGAGAGACCCATGGGATATCAACATAATTATAAAACTTGTCCATAAATGTTATGAGGATGGCATCATTGTGACTGAATATCAATATATCCACCTTGATGCTTTGGCTTACAGGCTTGTTTTTTTTAACTTTATTTACTCTTCCCAAGCAACTAAGCAGCTTCCTTTTCTGTTGATGTACCATTTGCTCCAAAAAACTAATATGAGGTTGAACCTCATGGAATGGAAACTTTTCTTTGTGATCTATCTCTCTTTTTCCACTTCCTATATTTTTCATTGTTCCATCAAAAGCTCCATTAGAGAGTTTTCCTGCATTATTATAGATATTCCTACTGGATTGCAAATTTTGTGTAACTCTAATCCTGTGTTTTCCTAGTGTTCCATCAAAAGCTCCATTAGAATGTTTCCTGCATTATTATAGATATACCTACTGGAGAGTTTCCTATACACACACTTTGGAACAAATCATTGAACCTTATAAAAATCCTTAAGATGCTATGGGATGCATGAAAACATATAGGAGTTTTATTTGGAGAAAAACTATGACCATACATCTGACCAAAACATCACTAAATCTCCTCCACTTGGCTTACAAATGGCAAAGGTTTACTGAAGAGTTTTAGAATTTCTTTCCACCAAAATGAGCTAGTCGGGCTTCTAGCACGTGGAGGAGCCTGCTCATTGAAATAAAAAGTTGACCAAGTGAGAGAGACCCATGGGATATCAGCATAATTATAAAACTTGTCCATACATTTTATGAGGAGGGCATCATTGTGACTGAATATCAATATATCCACCTTGATGCTTTGTCTTATAGGCTTCTTTTTTTGAACTTTACTTACAGGCCTCTTCCCAAGCAACTAAGCAGCTTCCTTTTCTGTTGATGTCCCCTTTGCTCCAAAAGACTAATATAAGGTTGAACCTCATGGAATGGAAACTTTTCTTTGTGATCTATCTCTCTTTCCCACTTCCTGTATTTTTCCTGTGTTCCATCAAAAGCTCCATTAGAGAGTTTTCCTGCATTATTATAGATATTCCTACTGGATTGTAATTTTTGTGTAACTCTAATCCTGTGTTTCAACCTATTACAGTGTTTTGACAATCCTGTGTTCCCAGCTTTGTCTCCATCAGGGAAGACGACTTCATGTGCTGGTGGCTGTGTGAGCGGAAGAAACTCCCCAAGTCCCTGCGGCGCGGCTTCGACTCCCTCTTCTTCATGGTGGGGTGGTTTCTTTGGAAGGAGCGCAACTCCAGGACCTTTGAGGCCAAAGCCACTCCTCCGACGCAGCTAGCGCTTTCCATGAGGGCGGAGGCCTTGATCTGGTGTGATGCGGGCAACAGGCGCCTAGCGGAGTTGTTAGCTTGGGGAGGTCTGTAGTGCTCCTGCTTGTCCTAGTGTGTAGCAAATTGCCATCATGTAATCGTTTCACTAGGATCCAGTAGTGGTAGGTTTGGCTTTGGTAACTGTGAAGTTACCGTCCCGCTGCTTTGTTTTAACTTTATTCTGTTTAGTGAAAAACACGCAACGGCGTGTTCCTAAAAGAAAAAAAAAATCAATCCTACGTTCCAGAGGCCTTATCATTTGATTTTTTTTTTGTCGTGTCGTCCTACTAGTCTTGAGGAAAGGAAAAGTAGTACGTACCTTATCAGAAATATTTGGCACATTCGATTTTGCAAAGTTATCTAAAATATTTGAATCTAAAAGCTTTCACAAACATTTTGAAATACAAGTCTATATATACACATAACATGCACATCCTTTCAAGCTAAATATTTTAAATTTTATTTTATTCATGTTTTAAGTTTCCAAAGTTTGACTAACCTTAGCTTGTCCTAACAAAGCGCGAGATTTTTTAGTAAATATACGCGAGCATTTTGATGAATTCGATCTGTAGAGACACACAGCTATCACTTCCACACGTACGATTATATAGTATCTCTTTTTTACTTTTAGGCGCGCTTTGTTGGAGTGTGAGACGACTCATGCCACTTTCTCCATCCCAACATACCGCGTGACCTTTTTGCAACAAAATCGAGCTAGCTAGTTAGTCAAACTGCCGTTTCTAGAACACGTAGAGTTGAACCATTCCCCAACATCACATCGCGTCCATGTTTCAGCCGTTTCAGCGCTCGCACGTCGTGGTCTGCACGCACTCCTACCGAGATCAACTCACATGAAAATGGGAGGTTAGGTGAGTAGTGTTTCTTGCTGTGATCGATAGTACGTTCACATCTCTGAAACTTCTGCTAATTGAAAATTGATGCTCTTCTAGGTAGGCCAAACTCTAGTTATACAGGTGCTTATATTATTTATTTATTTATTTATTATTTGGCGTATTAATTTAGGCAAGTGAGCAGTTGAGTTATTGTACAGATATATATACGCGAATGCTCATCGGCCCTCTAATGCACACAAATGTTCCATACCACCGGCTGAATGATAGCGTCTCTTGCTTCTTGGAACATAATACTTAAATAACGGCAAACACACATGACAAATCTATCTCGATGGTCAGGCAAGTTGTACTACAAGAAAGTGAAGAAACCTAACCAATTGCTCATAATTAATTTATATTGTGAGTAAGTAGTGAGTAAACGGTTGCGTGCAGTGTGTTTTCTATATATGGTAAACGGTTGTGTTATTACAATTAATACATGTCACTCTCGTCATTTAAATGATTTATATGAGAAGCTCAGTTGCATATAAATTCATATATGGAACCTGTGGAATATACTAGATATATGCTGGAGTTACATTTAAATTCATATGGAACCCCGTGGAATATACTATATATGCTGGTACATCGCGCCAGGTTATGATTTTTTGACGAAACCTCATTAGATGCAGGTGCGAATGCGAGCACACGAGCTTTGGTCTTAAAAAAACCACGATTGGAGTGGGAGAGACCCCCTTAACGGAACCTCATTAGATGCAAGCGTGAATGCGAGCACGCGAGCTTTGGTAGGAGGGGAGAGACCCTCGACCCCACCGTACTTCATTAAGAAGAAAGTGATTCGTCCCGATCGGGACCCCCCCTGCGCGAACCATGTCTCGCCAATGAGGGGAATTTTATAATTACCCTTAGCTTGAAATTTAGTCCCATAAGAGTTTGAACTCGGGACTTGAGGGGTGCCGCTGAAAGGCCCTAAACAATTGAGCTAGAGTCCTTTGGCTGAATTTGGTTTTCGTATCGGAACAAAGTAAGGACACAGACATATGGGCTCTAGCTAAGTGAAGGATAAATCGTATGGGCGTGGAAACATGAGAAGGTCGAGACTTAAGTGAAGGATGAGTCGTAGAGGCGTGGAGTGGATGCATGAGCAGGTCGAGACTTGGTATCGCCAGATTGATTAGAGTCTTCTTAGGTATTTGTTCAGCTAATATAATGGTTTCTGTGGCTAATAAAACAACGGTCGTGTGGGAAAATAAGTTAGACTCTTAAATAATAAGTCACGCTGATAAGTTCAACAGACGTGAATGTGCTCATGGCCATCATGAGAGTTTGAGTAGACCAGTGGGTGGTGGCCGGCGCCAAGCATCTAGTAAGTTTGATAGCGAGAATAGTCGGCTAGGCCGACTGTCTAAGTTTATGTTTATCTGGTTTGGGTCAAGACGTGATAACACCTCAAATATATGTAACACGCCCTGACTTGGCTGTAACTATGGACTTACTCCTTTCTTACTATGAGCACGCTATGATTAAGAAAAAAAACGCTGATAAGTTCAAATAAGGCTGTGTTTAGTTCCCTCAACTTCCAGTCACATGGTTTGAATTTCTCATGACATCCAAACTTTGGGCGAGTATTAAATGTAGCTAAACAAACTATCTAATTGGACAAATTGGATGTACTTTTTACTGAGACAAATCTTTTAAGACTAGTTGGGCCATAGTAGGACAATATTTACCACAAAACAAAACGAAAAAAAATTGTTACGGTGCCAAATTCAGTGGTACAGTGAAATTTTCCGAGTACTAAACGCAACCTAAATGTGACAATTGTTTTAAGCCAGGAAGAATGGTACTAGCATGCGTATCTGCAAGCAGTAGGATTTTTGTAGTCGTTCTTTTCTTCCATTCCAAAGAAAAACACGATTTTGCAGTCGCCGTCCGCTTGGCGAATTCGGCGCGAGGTCAGCTATAAATACTCGCGGTGTATGTCCATGTCGCTCTCGCCACGGCCACCGCTCCGCACTCCGCGTGCGCGTCCCCCGCGCCCGTCCCACGCCATGGCTTCCGCCGTGCACCCGCCGCCGCCGTTGGCGCTGCTCCCGAGGCCCCGCGTCGTCGACGGCGTGGCCGACGAAGACATGGAGGCCAGCGACAGCGAGAGCGTCGCGGAGTCGTGCCCGCACCCGCATCCGCACGGCGTGTGCGCGGCGGCGAGCGACTCCTCAACCTCCTCCTACTCTTGCGGCAGCAGCGCGTGCTGCCACGAAGACGACGAGGCGGAGATGGACGACGACGACGACGACGGGTGCAGCAGCTGCGTGGAGGGAGACGAGTGGAGCAGCTACCAAGAACAAGACGGAGCTGCCGGCAACGAGGAGGGGAGGGGGGAGCGGCGCCTGGTGGGAGCACATGGCGGTGGCCGGGGCCCGCGGCGGCGCGATCACTGCGCTTCCTCTCCCGGCGGCCGCCGAGGACCCGAAGCGCGCGGCGGAGCGGCAGGAAGAGGACCGCAAGTTCTGGGAGGACTGCCTCGCCTCCGGGTACCCATGAACCCACCTACCCACCCCATGCGTGCATGCTCACAAATCACAAGATACACGAGGACGGCAAAGGCCAAATTCGCCGTGCCGACACACACGGATGTACGTAGTATATGTTTTTTTTTTTTTTTTTTTTTACCTCGTTGGTCTTCCTTGTACAGCCATTAATTTCTCAAATATTTTAGAAATTCTTGGGCTCCTGTCCTGTAACGTTGACGGGCAGCATGCATGATAATGATATGATTTCTGAAGAAACTGATGCATGGTTTAGTTGGTGAGGTAGGATGCTTACTTTGCTCTTAATTCAACCTTCAACCTAAACCATGAGAATTGCGACATTCATGTTTCTAGAATCTAGCTAGGACATGATCATGCTCGATCTTAGTGAATGAGTGAATGGAAGAAAAAGGTTAACCTTTTTTTTTTTCGAGAAAAGCAGTGGATGCCAACATCAACTACCTCTAGAGAGAGATGAGTGGTGGCAGACAAGAGGAACTCGCTTTCCTGCTCGTCCAACTCCAAATTCAGTGGTGGTGTTGCCACTGGCCACCGAGGAAGAATTCAGAATACAGACAAGGGCCTCTGCAAGACAGCAAGAGCAAACATGTGTTTTCAGTTACTACTTGAATGCAGTTTCAGTTACTGCAGTCCAAGTCTCCATCCAAGGTCGGTGCTGTCAGTGTCAGATGACTATCTGCTCCCAAAAAAAAAAAAAAAAAATGGAGGTGGAAATTGTAACCACTGATTTAAGTGATTATTATATCACGAAATGGGTTTGGTGTTGTAAAGCGACGTCGTTAAAGGAGGCAAAGCACACGAGAGGTGTGGCTTATTATAAACTTTCTTTTTCAGCGAGGTAATCGGCTGCCCAGGCCCTTTCGGAGCTTTTCACAAGGACATCATACTGCATACACATGTGCTGCTTTGTACCACCACCAGACTTCATGGAGGTTAGTTTGCAAGATACAGATTACTGTAGTACTGATTGCGAGTGGCATGTCCATTCTGAGCCTTCAATTTCAATTCAACTTCAAATATCTCTTCTCTGCTTTAGACTTGTGGCCGAAAGAAGAAAATAAAGACTTTAGACTTCATTGCCGCGTCGCGAAAAGAAAAAAAAAATATATCTGAGACTTCTAATACCAGAAGGAAAAAAACTTTTAGACTATAGATTCTAGAAGAAGATTGACCTGTGACTATGAGCAAGCTAGGGAGGCTGGCCAAGTCAATTTGTTCAGTTGCTTACCCTTTTCAATTCTAGTACAAAGGGACATGCTAATTGTAGAGGCAAGAAAGAGTGCCCAAGCTGTCCTTTCAGATGACAGTGCCCAACCAGTTGCAAATCAAGGAAGAAAACTTCACACCCACAGGACCACAGCATCAATTAAAGGGGGTTGCTGCTAATAATGTGTTTATGAATTGGGATTTGGTGTAACCAACACTTTGGGCCATCACATCAATAGCAAGGAAAACCTAATGTTCTAGTGAATTGGCATTTGGCATAAATAAACAAGCTCCAAAAGTAGAGGCTCTCAGGGAAAGCAGCTGGAGAACCATCCAATGTCGATGACCTTTTCTTTTGCTTAGTAGCACCAAAATAAATGGAACTGTCCCCGCTGCGAATTCTAGTGTAACACAAATTTGGAACAGAATCTATTCCCAAAGACAGATAAATTAAACAACTAAACGAACTAGTAGCATTTATTCACCTGCAACGCACCACAGACGCACCAATTTTGGTTGATTAAGACAACACAAACTGCAGAAGATGCCATTTCAATGGCTTGAATCAGGCTGAAGCAGAAATATGCCAAGAAATAACTGGGTCGTCAAACAAAATGTAAGAACGAAAACAAAATCGGATGAATTATTTCGCTTGCTGACTTGATAGGTGATACTTATTTCCAGAGTTGAAAGAACTTCACATGGCTAAGAATTTCCTAGCAGAAACAACATCACCCGAACCGACATGGTAATGCAGTCTGTCGCCTTATTCTATTTACTTGTAACCGTGGTCGCTTTCAGCTGTCCTTGAAATCCTTTCCTAAGCTTTACCATTCAACTGCACCTTAGATAGCTTCTCTCCGCTTTCATCGGCACCTTCCACCTTCTTTCCAGGGAAGGACCTCGCGCTACTTGTGACAAGGTCCTTGATGGTTGCTTGGATATCCTTGTCATCCAATAGAGACTCCAACGTCACATGGACACCTGAAAATGTTGGGGAGAAGTTAGATCCAAGGAAAAGAATTGATTTTTCCCGATTAAGTTCACAACAGGAGTGCAAATCACATGTGGAGCTTGAGAGATTCCACTTTAGCTTAGAAAATGCTATGCCAATGGCCCATATGAAAATGATGGTATCCTAAAAGATTGGTATTGTTTATTCAATCATTCAAATTTGACAGGCTAGCATTGCATCATGCTCCAAATATTAAATTCAGCTACTGTGCCACCTCTCGTGACGAGCTTAGATCAAATGGTTAAGTAGACAGTAGCAAACACATATGCTGAACTGTCTAAGTTTCAGGCAGCCGCTACATCATGCAACTCATCTATCATCATGCATGACTACCAAACCATAGAACAATTAAAACATGGCTAATGGGAGGCTTTTCCTAAAAAGAAGGCAACATTTCAGGAGTAATCTTAAAATAATGTTCTTATTGAAATGCCTTATTTCATAAAGTGGTGGGGAACGATGGAAATCGACTTACGGAATCTCCAATAGTGCCTTGGGTTAGTGGGGTCATTGATTGTTTCCTCCGGTGCTGGTCTTGTGGTATACTTGTCTTTCAGTGCAAGAAGGTCCTGATAAATGACAAATCCGAAGTAGACTCATCAGCTTATTTTAGACAAGAAATCCTTGATCTATGACGTAAGTTCAAGTTTCAGACCTGAAGTGGAAAGATTGCCCACATTGATGGAGCGTCAAAATGCTGCCGAAGAATGAAGCGCACTACTTCCGGAGTGCAACGAGATGGCGGCTCTTCATCACTGCCAACTACAGTCTTGTAGAAACGACTTCTTCTTCCTTCATCTTCTTCCCACCAAGCACGTAATGTAGAGCAATCATGACATGAGGGAGCACAAACCTGAAACATCAAAAATTGATCATCATCAAATGAACATAGCCTCTCTGAATCTCCATGTCATTTTCAATCCGAACATTCTTTTCATTATATTTCCAATCTATGAGTGTAATACTGTAATAATGGATGGGAACACACCGTCATATAGCTATACTGAGAAGGAATACCAAATTCTGTGTTTGGTTCACTAGGCATTCTTTGGATACGCAATCCAATCAACCCCAGTTCTTGCATAACCTGTATAGAAGTTTTCATTATTATTATTAACGTCAAGTAAATACCAGTGGCTTAGTTAACAACTTTGCAGTTCTAGAGAAGGGGTCATACAGGGTGAACACAAGCAGGGATAAGGCCAAGGTCCTCTCCACATGCCAACATATCTGACGAGTTCAACAGGACAGGCAAAGTCTTCAGGGCATTTTGACGCCAGAGATTTTCTTGGCGAGCAAAATAATAGTCATAGTACAATCTTCTGAGGACATTTTTGCTGTAAATTGACGTCCAATGAGAGGATTAAATTTCATGAACACAGATTCATTAGAAACACATTGCAAAGCCTAAAAGGTGTTGTAACCTAATTTTGTTTTCTTGAGAACAAGCTGTCTACTGCAAAATACCAATACACTAATTCATTTTCTGGGTACAAGGGTACCCAAAGAGATGTAGACAACAATGTAAGATGGAAAAATGACCTCACATTGTTACATTATGTTATTAACATTTAGTAGACTGAACCAAATTTAATCACAAGTGGGTAGATCAAATCCCCTCAAACTTGAAATGGAGAACTATAGTTTAGAACCATTAACATTACCTGTGTTCATCTAGGTCCCTAAAACTTGACGTATCTTCCAGGTTGAAACGGGGATAAAATTTTGTGGAGTCCTCTGGATCTCTGATAAGGACAATATTCTGGAGAACAACAGTACTTAAAACAAGTTAGAAAGGAGCTGGACGTCTTAGGAGAAGTCATAACACGGAGAATAAAGTGTGTCAGCAACAATGAAATTAAATCACAACGGAAGACCCAAATTACCTGTAGTAAATCGAAAAGGCCACGGCGGATACTGTCTTCTTTCTCTACCCACAGTGACTTTTCAGCACTTGTTTTAATCTTTGCAATAATCTTTTTTCTCTGTGTTGCAATCTTCTTTAAACTATACAAGTGAAACAAAGAAGAAAAAACATGTGAGATCAAAGTAACTAGTAATATTTTAGAAATGAGATCGCATTAAAAGTACACACAACTGACAAATACAAAATAGGGACATTTATATTGTGATTTGCAATTTACTCTTGAGTAGCTGATATGTTCTATGAAGAAAATGACTCATTGCATTACCTCATAACACTGCTTCTGATACTCATTTAGAAAATTGGCTGCAATGACTGTCCAAAAGGATCCAAACGTCTCCTGAGAGAGAAAAAAAAAGAGAAATTTCAAGATTGTGGCCTAAAATCTCACTGAAAAAAAAATCTGAAACATGAACATCATTATGAACACAGCAACCTCTAGAATTTCCTGACGAATGTATGGTTGGCTCATTCGATTAAAATCCCATAGACCTTCACTTAGAAGCTCCTCCTGGAAGTCAAGAACAAGTTTAGATCAACTACCCCGAAAGATTTCTCTGGCTCATTTTAGTTTGCTCAACAGATACAGAAACTAACCTGACTAAGAGGAATGGAAGGTCTAAATTTCCCAACTAAGCCTGTTGCAGCATGATCGGGAAGCTCCCATATCCTAAAGAAACCCAAGATGTGGTCTATCCTGTATGCTGTGAAGTACTTTGCCATCTGCAACATGCAAGTAGGATATGAATAATAAAAGGAAAATATAACCAGTCAGACATTCGACGACTGTCATGCTAAATAACCTGTGTCAGACGACCTCGCCACCATCCATAATTATCCTTTGACATCTCCTCCCAGTTATATGTAGGAAAACCCCAATTTTGTCCATTCTTGTCAAAATAATCAGGGGGTGCTCCAGTAGCGGTATTCATGCGAAACAAGGTCGGGTATACCCAAGTATCGACACTATTCCTATCAACACCAATAGGTAAATCACCTTTTAGGATAACCTTTTTTTCTTTCTTGCATATGTTGCTGCCTCTGATAACTAAAAAAAGAAAAAAAATAATGTCAAAAAATATATACATGAGAGTAATACTATGAGCAGTTCAGAATGACAATACTTACTTGTATATATAGATGGTACTGAACATAATAATGAAAACGTATAACGTCATGGTGTAAAAAGTACCTTCAGAAATAAGTTTGTCAAGCTGAAAAACATTACAGAAAGAAACCATCTTAGTGCTCATATCTCATAAAAAAAATAGAACATATGTTGTCAGCAAGCTATAGCGACTGAAAAGATTCAAGTACCAAATGCAGAATAATATTTTCAATACCTTCTCCTTGGAAAACTGAGAAAATCGACCCCATTGGCTGTGGTCAGATGTCTCGAAAAAAAGTCCCGCAAAAAGCAAAATGCCGCATATGGTTTCAACCATTCCTATTCGAACAGTGTCGGAGCTTATCACATAAAGTTTGGAATAGTAAATCAAGTACCATGATTACACACGATAAATGAAATGGCAGTGAACGCATTACCTCGTTTTCAGATAAGAACTGCTTGAAAGAACTGGAGTTTAGCACTTTGTCCTTTTCTAAATTGAATATTTTTCTAGCAATCGACAATTTTGTGGACAATGCTGCCTCATAGTCGACGTCCTAATTTACAGGTCATTTTCGAGTTAGGGAAATAACCAAATATTAGGGATTTAATCAAATAACTGCAAGAATCAACAACAATATGCAAATGCAATAACCTTTTTATCCAACTGCTTCTTCGCCTGCTGAATTTCTTCCTGTCATAAATTTGAGTACCAAATGAGGTGAGAAACAACTCATTCAAAATTTAGTGAATTAAAAATAACACAGCCAAGACATACAATGAATAAATATGAAGCATAACAAAGGTATACCTTAACATCCGCAGGAATTGCATCTGAAAGTGCTTGTACTCTCAGGTACAAGGGATGCAATGCAAAGACAGAGAGGGAGCTGTAATTTAAACATGAGGGGCATTGCTACTGTTTAGATAATGTCCTTACTGATTTCAAGAAAACCCACCATTATGAGCAGGAAACCTTTGGTATTGAATATTAGTCATACCTGTATGGATAAGAATCCCACCACATCCCATTAACTGAAGTATCGTTGATTGGAAGGAGCTGAACAAGATGGAAGCCTGAATTGACTGCCCAGTCAACAAGAAGTTTAAGATCTAGGAATTCTCCAACACCAAGGTCCTCGTCTGATCTGATTGAAAATATGGGTACAGCAACACCTGCACCCCTCCATGGTGCATCCTGGTAAATGCAGATGAAGTATTAGTACACAATGTTGGCTGTGTATGATGCATACCGATTCTCAGATTTGCTAGCCGAAGTATGGAGTTCCATGGTTCTGTTATGTCAAGCACATGTTCATGTATACTGAATACTATTAATTAATTGCTTATAATGCATCACTTCATGGTCAATGGTTTCTAGTTAAAATGGTCGAGAAGTTCCTAGAAATTTCTCTTGCAATGAACCCATGCATCTTTGCAGATAACACTATTAGATACATTACCCTGAGAGCACCATCAGATAACACAATATATCTGGATTGCTTGGGTGACAATAAATCAACATTAACCTCCCTGTTTGGACCAAGCTCCAATGAAGAGTTTCCTGCTTGACTGATTTGACAGTATTTGTATGTGGAAAAGATGTTAAGGACAATCATCCTCAGAAGATAAAAAAAAGAGAGACAGTCATTCACAGAAAAAAAATATAAGGGTGTGACATTAGCCAACAGCTAAAAGGATGGTGCATTGAGGAATACTGGAAACAAAATTCATCGGTATGGTACATCCAATAAAAGATCAAGGGAACAATCCATTTGCAAAAGGATATTTTATAGGGAACTCAGACTTCCGTAAAGCAAAGCTTGCTTTCCACAAGGAATCTCCAACATAGCTCAGCTTGAGACCATCTTGAGTTTGCCATCTTCCTAATTGAGGGTTACTTCCAGTGATGACGACCTAAAGTTCATTATAAATGGACGTGAGGGACATTGCTCAAGCAGGTACGAATTATTAAATAAGTTACTGATTAACACAATTAAGGATAGTTTATAAAAGATAAAGACATCTTTAAAGTGTACTTACAGTAGAGCCAGATGCGAGCCGAGGACAACTAATTACGAACTGGACAACGATATCTGCTCAGGGAAAGTATATTATATAAGAAAAAAACTGATAACTTCATGTGGTGCTCCAAAAATAGAAATTCGTTCCTTTTTTTTTTTTTCTTATTTCCCTTTTACATTTTATTATAAATACATGTAACCTGCATGTTTTCAAAAAGAAAAATTCTTTTTTTTTTCAGGATAATCAAATCTGGGGACTTGATTATAAGATACATAAGAGCACACAAAGTAAATCATCTGAGAGAGACAGAGAGCTCTAGACATGTAGAGTAGGAAGAACTTCATTTGATATATTTAACATATTTAGACACTAATATATCAATTCTTGTTCAGCAATACATTCATCACGAAATCTCAGATATTTGCAGATTTATCACTCTGATCCTGCTCACTCGATTGGTTTTAATATAAATAATGATACCTTCAGGATCCAAACTTTTGTTGAGGGACACGGACTGCGATTCTTTTTAACACCTTCAGTAGCATTGAAGATGACATCCTTGAAGGCGCTTCTAAAGAATAGAGCATCAGAAGCATCCTGAATGCAAACAAGACCATTAGTAAACATAGTACAGAACAAAGAAACTTGTTTGATGTGAACCTGACAGACAGCAATGCCCAGTAACCAGCCTTCTAATATAGCAAGGAAATCAACAACAGATACATGTTGTCCAAAACAAAACGATAGGTAGAGCCCATTCAGCTAAAAATGTAGGCTCATATGTTGGTGCGACTTCACTGCTTATTGTAGAGAACATAATTAAACATACACCAGTGATAAAAATGATCAGTACCTGCCACCAATCACGGATTTCAATTACGTCTCCTTCCTTAACGCCCTCCGGCAGGACAAGCTTCCTTTTCTCCCCAGCCTCCCATCTCAACACATTCTTGTTATCATCCACCACATAGTATTTGTACTCAGAGGTAAAGCCAGCAACAACAGACACGCTCCCACACCAGATGAGCTCACTATCCTGATGGACAGGACTCAGAGACACTCCTTGCTTGACATTCCACGACCCAAGCGCTGGTTCCGAGCCGGCAATCAGGAGACTCTGCCCCCATTGTGTGAAATACGGCAATTTGAAGAGCACAGTCACCGAATTCAGGGATTTCTTCCCCGACGTTGGCCCTGAGCTCGCCATGTCCTTCAAGTCAAACAGGGAAGAAGAGAGAAATCATGAGGCTGAATGTATACGTACGCACTCCAAAAGATGTAAGACTTGCACGACTGACGAATGAATCCCATAGCTTCAGCTACAAACTACAATGGGCTCACATCAATTCTCGCCCCCAAAGGCGAATCAAGATTCGATGAAATGAGTGTTGGTTCCCTTCCACCATACAAGATCCCACATATACGTTCTTCCTGTAGTTCCCAACTTTTTTCTCATTTCTCCAGTGATTTAAACAAGGCGCACAAGATTCAGGAATCGGATTCCTTTGAAAAAAAAGTTGGGTTCGCCCAGATTCGTGGAACCAAGAGTTTGCCCAAATGCCTATGCCACTACGCTTTCTGGAGCGGAGCCCGTGGTGGTAACAGATCAAGCACGAACAACAAGAAGAAGAGAAAGAAAACAGAGAACAGCGCAGACGGTACGTACCTCCACACGGCACGACCGGCGGCAATGGCGACAAACGGCCAGGAATCAGCAACGGGGGAAGATATAGATACAGAAGAGAGCGAGCGGCAAGGTCTCTCCCCCCAAAGATAGAAGGGGAGCGGATGGGTGTGTGGAGTGGAGGCGAAGGCGACGTCTACGACGGTGGGAGAGCCTGGGAAAGCGTCACCTGCGTCCGCAGTTGACAGCATAAAAAAGGAAGCTTTTCTCCCCCTCCTTCCTTCCCTCTCCTCCCGTCGTGGATCCTAATTTTGAGACGCCGAAGAATAGCAAAGCAATCTGCTCGGCTCGTCCGCTTGTGTGGCTGGGAGCGGCGGTGACGCTGACGCTGACACACCGCGGGCTACACGTGAGGTGAGGACGACGCGAGCACTGCACGACCGTCCGTCAGCTTCTCTGCTGCTGAAACTTGCAGATGCCGCCATGAAAGGAGATATTTTTTTTCTCTCCCTTGGCCTTGGGGTCCATCTCTGGATCTCTTCAGTTTTGTCGCGTTGAGAAAGGAGCTCGATTATTCAGGGAGATTGACGACGAAGAATGGATGGCCATTGGCGAAACAAATCTGGATCTGTCTGTCACTTGCTCATCAGTCATCACTAGCTGAGCAGAAGCTAGTAGAGTATTAAAAATATGAAGTGCGAGCAGAGCAGGGTGAGATTTGCAGATTAGTTTTTGCCATAAACGGCAAAGATAAGAGATTGAACATGCAATGCAGATTCCGGAAAGGGGATTTGTTAGTTAATTAGGCCTACTCCTACTGAAGAAGAATGACAGTTCTTGCAGCAGCACAATCACATCCATCTCTTTATAAAAAAGTTCCCGAGATCTGAGAACGTGCAGTGCAGTGTCATCAGCACTAGCACATGAAGTTCCGTTTGGTTTCTACTATGTTTTATTGGACTCTGTTTGTATGCTAAAAAATCTCTTATAACAAGGTTGTTCGGCTTTATGGTTTACGGTTAATAAGTTGGGATGTTGCTTTGTTGGGAGAGAAAAAACATTGTACTTCAAGCCAACAGGGCAAACCGAATTGAAGTGATTGGTTGTGTGCCTCTTATGATCTCAGTCTATTTTGGTTGAGATTCTAGGTTTCTAAGTTTTTATCTATATTTTAAAATCATGCAAACAAGATCGAAGTGATTGGTTGCGAAATGGGCACAGTTTGACTCATCTAGGAGCAACACCTTTAGGATAGGCTAAGTTCATACAATGGATGTGTTTAGTTCTCAAAAAGTTCTCAAGATTTCCTGTCACATTGTACTCCTTTTGACGCATATGGAGCATTAAATATAGGTAAACAAAATAATTAGTTGCATAGTTTGGTTGTATTTTGCGAGATGAATCTTTTGATTCTAGTTAGCACATGGTAAGATAGTAATTAATCAAATACAAACAAAAAAGTGTTACTAATTTGCTTGCCGCAATGTGTTGGTTGCTTTGCATCTAGTCTAGCTAGCTTAGTCGAGTTCCTTAAGATGATGTGTGAATGCTCACATTAGAAATAATTAGTGACTGGAGTAGTAAATAACATAATCATGACATTTATTCCTTAATATTACCTAAAAGACATTAATATCAATTATAATACACTAACTATGCACTGATCAAGCATGCATCTTATAAGCCTGGCCAGAGCGTACACTGTACGGCCAATCAATCACGCCTGTATGGCACGCACTGCTAGCTCTCAAGACAGGGAGGGATCTTCTCTAGAATTGTGCAACGATATGCAAATGATGGGCACTAGCAACTCTGGATTCAGACCCCATACTTTGGAACAGTCTGGGAAGAGAATATGGCCAAACTAATGAGTCAGTCTTCCACCCTGCCTGCTGGACTATCACTTAGCCTTCTGGCTGCCAACGTGGCATCATGCATCTTGCCGTACGTGTAGCGTGAATAACACGGCCACGCCGCCGCAACTAAATGCTAGTAACAAATCGAACCCAAATAGTGTATATGGATAGAAAGACCAAGATTTCTTACAATTTTGAAACAAAGAGGGTACTAGTTGAGAAGATAAGATGTCACTCAACTAATGATTGCATGTGGTTCGAGATTATGGAATTATCGAACTTCTAATATCTAGAAAACCTATATATCTGATTTTCAATTCGCTTTAACCGTACTCTTTAGTTTGGACATCATCTGAGTTTGGCCCACTAGCTTGGCCCATCTGTAGTTTTTTTTTTCTTTTCCAAATTCCAGAGTACTGCAGTCTACTCCACTTTGGCCCACTAGCCTGGCCCAACTAGGCCGAGCGCAATTAGGCCCAACTTGCGCATGACGGAATCGCTTCGTTATTATACGCGGCTAGGAGCCTGGGAGCGGCGAAGCCCAAACCAAACCACAATCCTCAACTTCCACGAAGCCATCCAGATCCAACCTATGGAGGGCGGCGCCGGCGACGGCGACCTCCGCCGTCCGGGAGTTGAGCGGCGTGAGCACCACCAGAAGCCCTTCCTCCCGCTAGACATGGTGCTGGAGGTCGCCGCGCGCTCCGACCCGGCCACTCTCGTCCGCTGCGCCGCCACGTGCCGCGACGCGCGCCGCCGCGTCGCGGACGACAAGTCCTTCCACCGCCGCCTCCGGCTCCGGCACGCATCCGACGGCCGCTTCGTCCCCTCCCTCCTGCGCGACCACTTGGTCGTGCTCGACAGGTGCAACAGCGGCGGGGGCCTCACCGGGGTCGAGGTGCACCTGGTGGACGCCACCGCCGCGCCGGGCACCGGAGCGAGGACGAGGCGGCTCTCCGCCGCCGAGGGCTTCCCTCCTCACCCTGACGGCGGCAAGTCCATCATGTGGCACAAGCCCCTGGCATGGCGCGACGGCCTTTTCCTCGTCCGCACGTGTGACCGACCCCGAGGCAAGTGCGACGAGCTCCGCGTGTGCGACCCGGCCACCGGCTGCACCCAGACCCTCCCTCCCGAGCCGACGTTCCATGGAGACGCAGAGAGGCGGTCGCAATCATGGTGTTGGTGGACGGCTAATAAGGCGTCGTGTTGGCAACCGTATGTCTTGCTCGGCGGCGATGGTGATGGTGAAGTCGGTGGCGACGCCGCCAGCGGCATTATCGGCCGGCCGTTCCAGGTGCTCAAGGCGAACCTCGTCATGTCCGAGCACCACCGTTACATGGAGACCCAGACCTTCTCGTCGGAGAGTGGAACGTGGGGCACGTACGCCAAGCTCCGGGCTCCTCACTTCCATGGCAGCTCGTTGCTCCTACGAGACGGCGGGAGGCCGCTGGTCGTCGGCGGCGCGGTGCACTGGCTGTGCATCACCGACGCCGCGAGCTACGTGCTAAGGCTCCACGTCAGGACGGCACAGGTGACCGTGACGACGCTCCCGGCGAGCTTTCCTCGTCCCACTAACGATTACAGGACGTGGGTAGATTACCTTCTGGCAACGGCAATGGCCGGCGGGAGCCTGATGGTGCTCGTCGCCGACAGAGAGAAGATCTCCGCGTGGGTGCAGACGGCGACGAAGCCGACGACCAAATGGAAGCCGCGGCCAGAGGTGGTGATGGAGTACGACGAGTTCCTGCGCTTCAGGAACATTGCCTGGTCGCAGACTTACAGTGTGAAGCTGCTCTGGTTCGCCGAGAGGAGTGGCTTCGTGCTCGTCTACGCTGGTGTTGGATACGGTTTCTTCCTGCTGGACCTCCGATCCAAGAAAATAGTGCGATGGTTCTCCGGTCGTCGTCTGAATTCACCATTTCAAACCATTTTTGTTCCATACGAGATGGATCTGCCATCTTGGGTTCCAACATTTAGTAGCCCATTTTGATTAATTGCTCAGTTCTAGCTATGAGTCTTTCTGTCTAGTTTACAACTGCTAGCAGGCTATACAACTCACTAGGTGTTTTTGTTTATAACAAGAGAATTTTTTACTGTACTTAGGAGGAACCACCGGTTTTTGCTGGTTCCTCCCCTAATTATAGTAAAAAGGGTAGTTTAGTCTTTTGAATAGCAGCTTTTAGTTGAGATCACCACGAGGCCTTATGCGAGGAGAGCACGACCGGGCGAGCGCGCCGCGGCGAGAGCCGCCCCGGCGACGCGGTCGGACGGGCAGGGGCCCTCCCTCGGCGTCTGCCTTCCCGGCGCGCGGCGGCAGCCACCCCAGCGACGCGGCCGGATGGGCAGGGGCCCGCCCTCGGTGACTGCGTTCGCCCGCGCCGATCCTCCGTCCCCCTCAACACCACCGCGCCGCCACGCCCACGGCCGCCAAGCTCTCGGCCGATGAGGTCACGCGCGGCATCGAGGACCACCGGCCACAGCGCCACATCCGCCGCGTCTCCAGCTATGTCACCCAACAGGACGTGCTCTTCCCGCTGCTCACTGTGCGCGAGACGCTGCTCTTGAGCGCGCGTCTCCGCGGCCGCCTAGGCAAGCTCCTGCCCGCCAAGGACGTGGATGCCCGCGCCGACGCACTCCTCGACGACCTCACCCTACGCCGCGTCGCCGCCACCAGGATCAAGGACCTCTCCGGCTAGGAGCGAAGGCGTGTCTCCATTGGCGTCAAGGCCGTGCATGACAAATCTTAGGCTAGCAGCGAGCTTCTAATTTGAGAGTTCCAAGTGCGATGGTGCTGTCGACGCCCACATCCAGCATTCCGTCCCGGCCGCCCTCGTGCCCTCTGGCCTCTGCCGCACTCGCCCGGTCCTGCAGTCTGTTCATCACTCCGGAGCGACGCGGCGCGGCGCGGCCGTGCGTCCAGCACCGGCGAGCCCCAGGCTGCAAAAGCGCCAGCTAGCTCGATTTGCTGAGAACTTCGCCGTCGCCCTGCTCCCCTGTCTCACCATCTTCCCATGGCCACCTTGCACGAGCTTGCCCGCCCAGCAAGTGCTGCTGGACGCTTTTGCATATTTATGTTGTATTTGGATAAATTTTTCTAATGGAAAAGGGACGTATATTGCGTATGCACAACGACACCATGACATCACCATGCTAGCAACGACAGAGCTTCGAGAACAGATCACGCACGCAGCACGCAGCATTGCCGGCCGGTTGCTTGCGTCGCGTGCTCGGCTCGGCCATGCCCAGGACCTTGTGTTCGCTGGAGCCAGCTGGCGGCAGCTATGCGAATTGCGTATGGCCGCATTTCTGAGAGAGGCTCTGTTTCGATGCTTCCGCCACCGGCGCGTCCAGAAGAACGGCCCGTGCCGTCACGACTTCCATGGCCATGGCCTCGCCGACGTCGAGGAAGGAGGCCGGCAGCCTGCGTCCGGAGGGGGATGAGTGTCGTCGGCGGAGCGTGTCGGGGCGACCGGACGAGCAGGAGGCGTGCTTCAGGGGCCGAGCAGGAGGTTTGGTGGTGGTGGCGGCGATGGCAAATTGCGGCGAGAACGCCATGAGTTCGGCGGCGGCGAGGGGGTAGGGATGGGACGGCGGCATGGGGCGAACGAGCACGGCGGGAAGTTCGGAGAAGCTGCTCCTATTAGACTAAAAAGACTATTATACCCTTCCGATGTTAATTATAATTTAGTTCCATCACGGTTCCTACCCGCCACTGTTCCTCTTATCCTGCATCTATATTTTTTTAACCATTAGATCGGTGGTTCCTATATTTTTTTTAACCATTAGATCGGACCAAATGAAGGGCCAATATTAATTTCAAGCGTGGTAAAAACTCTCTTATAACAAACTCTCCTAGATGTTAATAATCAAATCAATCAAATCTCGTTGTGAGTCTTCTGCCTAGAACTCTAGACTTCTAGGAACTAATGATGACTTATAATCTTCAGATTTGCCTAGGGCATAGGAAAATCTTCGAAGGTGCTCATAGCGGTATTACATAAGGGTAAGTGTGCGTGCGTGTTGTGAGCCTAGTTTTAAATAGCCGCTAAGGGGTTATGGGCTATAACCGGCTAAATGCATAGCGTCTGCCCTTCCTAGTAGCTATAGCGGGCTATAGCTTCAGCTATAGCCGACTATTTAAAACTAGGGTTGTGAGTATCTACGTTGTCTTGTGTAATTATAAAAAAAATATAGAGAGTGTTCGAGAATGCTACATGAATTGATCTGCTTCACAAATTTCACTGTAGAGCGACTCCACAAAAATCATGATTATGTGAAGCACCCTTTAGGTGTTATTTCTTTTTTCTCTAACAGAGCGCGTGGAGGCTAAAATTGTTTGGCTAAAAATCATAAAAGAGCGTGCAGTAGCAGTTCCAAACACCCGCTTATTATCCTGGCTGGTGGACCGATGGTGGCTACGTACTTGTGATGCCGTTGGAGCTTTGTTTTTTGCACTTACGATTCTGGTCTTCTGGGTCCTGACGATTATTATTAGGCTGAGGCCTCGTTTAGTTGGCCAAGTTTTTGCCTCCAACTTCTAACTTTTCAGATTCTCTCTCCATCACATCACATTAAATATACCAAAAGACATATGTTCGGAGCAAAATGTAGATAAAAAATTAACTAATTACACAGTTACGTTGTTGTACATGACGAGATCGAATCTTTTGAGCCTAGTTAGTCCATGATTGGAAAATATTTACCACAAACAAAACGAAACGTGCTACAAAATTCAAATTCTAACTTTCTAAGAGGGTGTTTAGTTACCATGCAAGCCAAAATATTTTGGGTTAGGGTTCTTGTAACACTTTTTCGTTTGTATTTAATAATTATTGTCTAACCATGAACTAACTACGTTCAAAAAGATTCGCCTCGCAGCTTTTCAACCAAACTATGTAATTAGTTTTTTTGATTTAACTATATTTAATGCTGCATGCATCGTTAAGAGATTCGATGTGACCAATATTGTACTCACTCCATCCTAAATTATAAGTCGTTTGACCTTTTTGACAACAAGTTTGACCACTGCCTTATTCAAAAATTTGTGCAAAATAACACTTCTTTTGTTGTGGCTTTCTTTATTAATACAAGTTCTTAAAGAATGACTTAAATTTAACTATATTTGCGTAAATTTTTTAAATAAGACGAATGGTCAAACTTGGAGCCAAAAAAAGTCAAACGACTTATAATTTAGGATGGAGGAAAAGCATTTTTTGGGTTCACTTTTTAGGTTCGCATGAGAGAACTAAACATGGTCTAACATTTGCTAGAAAAATTTGCCCACCTAAACGAGGCCTGAGCCAGAACGGAGACGGCCCCCAAGTGTATTTATTATCTTGGACGCGGCCCAACTTGCGCGTGACGGAATCGCTTCGTTATTAAGCCCAAATTAACCACCATCATATTGGAACGCAAAACCGATCGACCTTCCTCATCTTGCACGAAGCCATCCAGACCCACCCATGACGGGCGGCGGCGGCGACGTCGTCCCCGTCTCGTCGCGCGCACAGCCGCCAAGCAGAGGTGGGCGGCGTGGACACCGCCAGAAAGCGGCGTGGCTCCCGCTCGACGTCATCGTAGAGATCGCGGCGCGCTCCGACCCGGCCACCCTCATCCGGTGCGCGGCCACCTGCAGGGACGCGCGCCGCCGCATCGCCGAGGACCCCAGCCTCCTCGGCCGCCTTCAGCTCCGCGACACCGGCCGGTTCTTCCTCCCACTCCTGCGCGGCCACCTGGTGGGGATCACGACCTACAACTGGCCATCTGCAGGCAAGAAAACCGACGTGTACATGGTGGATACCACCGGCGCGGCGGACGCCACCCGTCTCATCAAGACCACCTTCGCTGGGGCCGACAGGATGCTGAAGAACGACGTTTTGCCCCTGGACTCGCGCGGCGGCCTCATCCTCATTCGCAAGCAGGGGCAGCTGCTCGTGTGTAACCCGGCCACCCGTCGCAGCCTGGTCCTCCCGTCGGAACCAGCGTTCCCGGGTCCCGTCTGGAATACTACGGGCGTCGTACTTGTGCTCCTCGTCAGCAACAGACACGGCGAGAGAGATGACAGCGCCGCCGCCGTCGGCCGGCCTTTCCAAGTGCTTAAGGCGAAGCTAGAGTCGTCACAATGCCGCCCTTACCGTCGCCTGCTGGTGCACACCTTCTCGTCGGAGCACGGCGCATGGTCCCCGCTCACGGAGATCCCAACTCCTGACCAAGTACACGGGATCCACTACAAAAGGCCGCTGGTCGTCGGCGACGTCGTCCACTGGCTGTGCAAGACCAGCAACGGGAGCTACATGCTCATCCTCCGCGTGGGAGCGGCACGAGTGAACGTGACGTCTCTCCCTGCGAGCTTCCCCGGCAAGAAGAACTGGCAGTACGGCGAGAGTCATCGCTACCTCTTGGCGACGGCTTCGGCGGGCGGGAACCCCGTCGTGCTCGTCGCCGACACCTGCAATATATCCGCCTGGGAGCAGTCGAAGCACACCAGGATTTGGAAGCCGCGGTCGGAGGTGGTGATAGAGAACGAGACGATCAAGGATGACCTGGCCAAGCTGGTCGAGGGGGGAGGACAGGTGGGGAACCGAAAGCAAGTCCCTGAGTTATTGTGGTTTGGCGAGAGGAGCGGCGCCGTGCTCCTTCGTATTCATGGCGGCCATTTGCTCTGGCTGGATCTCCACTCCAAGAAGATCACCAGGTGCTTCTCCGATCGGCGACTGTCATCCACAGATCAAGTGTATTGTCCCTATGAGGTGGACCTTTCGTCTTGGGTGCCAACCTTCAGTAGTGCTATTACCCTTTGATTCATTCCATGATGTCTGAATTGCTTGCATTGGCAGAACATTTTTATGAGCTAGCTAGTCGTAATAATATTCATTTCTTTGCTATTTTTCATTCGACTCTGATTGCTATTTTTCATTCGACTCTGCTCACCCAAAGGGAGTGAGGGTGTGAGGATCCATCCATATAGTAGTTCGATAGTGTTTCAAGGTTTCATCCAAATATATAAGGCATCCATCTTTGCTCATTTTTACGAGGTGGACATTTACTCTTGGGTGCCAACCTTAGTGTTGTTACCATTTGATTCATTCATCCAAGTTTGTGTGGGTTTCAATTCCATTGTTTCCAAAATCTCATTTATTTATTTATTGGCATTTTTCATTCAACTCTGCTCGCCCAGGTGATGTTGCGAGGATCTACATATTACCTCATATATATACTCCCTTCATTCTAAATAAATTGTATGTCATCCCAAGAATCTCGGAACGATAAAGCTTCTGGAGTTTGACCAAATTTATAGAGAGAATTACAAAGATTTGTCATCAAATAGAGGTATACTATAAATGAAAATATAATTAACTAAGAATTCCAATGATGATGCTTAGTTGGCATCGTAAATGTTTTTTACATTACCATATAACTTTGGACCCAAGCTTTAGATGCTTTGACTTTAAGATTTTGGAATGACTATTTCTTTAAGGTTTCAAATAAATATAAAGCATCCATCTTTTCTCGTCTTTGTAATGAGATGATGGCCGGTGTCAAGAACTTTTGTTGTGAATCTGAGACCCATATGGCTTATGTGCTTTTTTTTTCATGGGATAGTGCGATAGGCTATATATATGTGCCCGAGCTAATGGTGACGTTGTTTGGAACAACGGCCCTCCTCTCCACATACCTTGTTTAACCTTCAATCCACATGTGTTGGTTATGAAATCGGGTGAAACTTAAACTAATTTCCACTCTAATTCAACTTAAGGAAATGTGGATCGAGGTGCATATGTATCTAAAATAGGCGGCCTTGCTAGCACTGGATTTTGTACGATGAGGTGATGGGAGGTTTAGGGTTGTCGATTATGAATGGACGTACGGTGGCACTGAAATAGATCTAATTTGGGAAAATTGTTGATTTAGATTTTGATACTGGTCAGGTACATGGTAACTGAATGCTTGCCATCACGCTCCTTTACTTACCTGCATGTGATTGAACGAATGATGTTTTCTAGAGGAAGAATCTCACAGGAGCCAGCATTTACTGCACCAACAAATTGTACCAAATCAAAACAAACCTATTGCAACAGCAACAGATTGACTTTCAGATGCCAAAGGATATCCAAATGTCAAAGCAATAGAACAAGCAGCAGAAACAAAAAAATGACATGTTAACAAACCCAACTCCGAATCGGAATCAGTCTAGCACAACTTGCGCGTGACGGCATCGCTTCGTTATAACGGCCGCGAGCGGCGAGCCGATGCCCAAACCACGATCATATTAGCACGCAAAAACCGAGACCTTCTTCCACGAAGCCAAATCCATGGCGGGCGGCGGCGGTGACGTCGTCCCCGTCTCGGTGCGTGCACAGCAGCCAAGCGGAGGAGGGCGGCGAGGACACGTCCAGAAAGCGGCGTGGCTCCCGCTCGACGTCATCGCGGAGATCGCGGCGCGCTCCGACCCGGCCACGCTCGTGCGGTGCGCGGCCACGTGCAGGGACGCGCGCCGCCGCATCGCCGAGGACACCAGCCTCCTCGGCCGCCTCCGCCTCCGTGACACGGAGCGGTTTGTCCTCCCTCTCCTTCGCGGCCACCTGACGGGGATCACGACCTACACCGAGGACGATTACGAGGAGAGGATCAACGTGTACATGGTGGACACCACCGGCGCTGCCGACGCCACCCGTCTCGTCAAGGCCAGCTTCACCAAGTCCGACGAGACGCTGAGGGGATGTCAATGGACTCGCGCGGCGGCCTCGTCCTCGTTTGCGCCACGACCACGACGACTCAGAATGACACGGATCAGGAACATATACTCGTGTGCAACCTGGCTACGTCGCTTCCTGGACCTCCCGCCGGAACCGTCACCTGACTGGGATGCAGCCGGCGTACAGTATGTTCTGCTCGTCGGCGGCAGCGACGGCGAGGGTGCCAATGCCGACACCGCCGTCGGCCGGCCTTTCCAAGTCCTCAAGGCGAAGCTAGTGCTGTCAGAGCACCGTTCTAACCGCCACCTGCTTGTGCACATCTTCTCGTCGGAGCACGGCGCATGGTCCCCGCTCATAGAGATCCCGACTCCCGACCTGCACGGCAGGCGCGACTACAGGTGGGAGTCGGTGCTACACCGCATGCCGCTGGTCGTCGGCGACGTCGTCCACTGGCTGTGCCTGACCGACAGCGGGACCTACATGCTCATGCTCCATGGGAGCGGCGCGGGTGAACGTGACGTCTCTCCCGGCGAGCTTTCCCCGTGACGGCAGGAGGGATTCGTTCGATCAGATGTACCACTACCTCTTGGCGACGGCTACGGCGGGCGGGAACCCCATTGTCCTCGTCGCTGACAACAACAAGGTGTCCGCCTGGGAGCAGTCGAAGCACACCAAGAAGTGGAAGCCACGGCCACAGTTGGTGATAGAGAAGGAGACGATCCTTGGGTTCAAGGATGATGGCCTGGCCAGGCTGCTGGTCGAGCAAAATAGGTGGTGCAAGAGGAAGTGTGTCCCAGAGCTATTGTGGTTTGGTGAGAGAAGCGGCGCCGTGCTCCTTCGGATCCATAACTTCTGTTTGCTCTGGCTGGACCTCCAGTCCAAGAAGATCGTCAGGTGCTTCTCTTCGGATCATCGGTTGCATGACGCACAAGTGTATTGTCCCTATGAGGCGAGCCTTTCGTCTTGGGTGCCAACCTTCAGTAGTGCTATTCACTACCGGATTCCTGCGCTATCCGTGGGCAAATTATTTCCCGTGAGCTAACAGGAACAAATCACGGGGAAATCACTACCTATCCGTGAGCCAAAAAGAACACATCACGGGAAAGAAAAAGATCACGGGAAAACATATTTCCCGTGAGGTATAGCTCACGGGAAAGCCCCATCCTCTTTCCCGTGAGGGGACGGGGCTCACGGGGGAAAGCTAACCGCCGTGAGCCCCCCCCCCCTCCGTCACCTCCGTGCCCCTTTCTCGTGAGAACTCCGTCAAGCTCACGGGATATCTTTTTTTCCGTGAGTAGGCTTTCCCGTGGGCCAAAACAAAGAGGCCTCCGTGAAAAGGGCCCCATTTCCCGTGAGCCCCTACCACGCTCACGGGAAAGACGCTCACGGGAATTTTTTTTTTTTTTGATTTTCATCTCCAAACTTTTTCTACACTTGTTGCACATCATATGGCACTCAATATTAAAGTTTGGTGAATTATTGACTTTATTTGATATATTTAGTTAATTATTCTCTTTTTATGGGAATTTATGAAATGAGACCAAATTTGAACTACAAGTGCTTCAAATTTTTGAAAAAAATTAGTAGAAAATTTATATTCCTCATACTCAACACAATGTAAGGCCTTGCATTTAAAAAAAAAAATAACGAAATCTGAACATCTTAATACGAAATCATCAACTCTAATCCCCGCTCGAGTGGTTTAAAAATTCTAGAAAATAAACCGATGTGCAAAAAATCATGAAATTTGATAATATGTCATGATATCTTATGCCAAGGCTATGATAAAAATTTGGAACGTTTCGCACAAGTTGGCACGTAAGATGTTCACAGGCTCCAACATCTACGTAGAAGGTTCATGTTTGTTGAGAATGATCTAGTGTCATTTCATGTGGATGTGGCGGTCAAGTTGTGGTTTGGCTCTGAAACTTTTTCTATATGCAAATGGACCTCGGATATTGTGTCATGTCTATTTTCGAGAATTTTTGGATTATTTTGGTAATTATTATAATTTTTTTTGTTGTAGTGAAGTAAATACAATTTTGAAAAAAAGGAGATAGAACCACATGAAATAATGGCAATTTTTTTCGCCAAGCGCAAGGATCAATTATGTATGGGTGAGTGTATGTAATAAGGTATTTTTTGAAGTAATGTTGATCAAAGTTTGAAAATATATTTGTTAGAAAAAGAAAGGGGGGAATTAAATTTAATTCTGAAAAACCCTTTCCCGTGAGCTGCTCACGGAACGCGACAGAGAGATTTCCGTGATGGATGTTAGGGGATCACGGGAAAGAGGTGGTCGGTGGGACCCGCCTCGCGGTGGCGGCGGTGGATATTTAAAAAAAAAAAAAAAAACTCTTTCCCCGTGATGTATCTTGGGGATCACGGGAAAGAGGTGGTCGGTGGGACCCGCCTCGCGGTGGCGGCGGATGGATATTTAAAAAAAAAAAAAACCTCTTTCCGTGATGGATCTTGGGGATCACGGGAAAGAGGTGTTCGGGGGACCCGCCTTGCGGTGGCGGCGGTTCTTATTTAAAAAAAAACAAAAAAACCTCTTTCCCGTGATGGATGCGGGGTGGATCACGGGGAAAGAGGCGTCTTTCCCGTGGCGCCCGGATCCATCACGGAAATCGTTCTTTTTTTTACAAAGTCAACACACCACACACTCACTCGACACCACACACGCGACGCACACACCCGCACACACACACACGGGCTTGGCGCCCGGCCGCCAATTCCCCGACCGCGCCGCCGCCCCAAGGCGCGCCTTGCGCCCGCCTCCGCCACTGCCCGCCGGTTGCCCTCCGCCTCGCCCCGCTTCTCAGCCTCGCCTCCGCTGACGGCCTCCGCAGGCCGGAAGGCGCCGGCTGTCAGTTCTCTGATCATACAGGGGCCGGGCCGGAAGGGGAGGGGGGGGGGGAGGGGAGGGGAGGAGGCGGAGGAAGGAAGAGGTGGAGGAAGGAGGGAGAAGGGAGGGGAGGAGGAGGAAGGAAGAGGAGGAAGGAGGGAGAAGGGGGGGGAAGAGGAGGAGGAGGAGGGGGAAGGAAGGAGAGGAGGAGGAGGACCGCCCATCGTCGCCTCGGGCGTACCCCCGCCACCCTTGGGCCCTCTCGCGACCACCCCCGCCGCGGCGGAAGAGGGGAGGGGAGGACCGCCCACCGTCGTCCGCCGTCTTCGCCGCAGTTGTCGGCCATCGTGTCGCTTGATGTGAATATGATTGTCGGCCATCGTGCCTCCGATGTGAATATGATTGTCGGCCATCGTGCCACGTGCTTTGTTTGCGGTATTGGAAACCTCCCGTGCGGGGGAGGTTACTGTCGAAATTTTGGCCCGATCCCGTGTGTTTATTTTTATGCGAGAGAGAGTCCTCGGAGCGAAGTTGAGTGCCTCGCCCGGGGACGAGTCCCTTAGCGGCCACGATCTTCTTCCTCGCCGGGTTGCTGACTCCACCGCGACCCTAGGTATATCCCCCTCCTTACATGTCATGAGTGGTAGCTAGATCGGCGCGGCTTCGGTTAAGGCGTCTCCAGTTCGAAAGAGATATGGTTGGAAGTATGCGGATCCCCGCATACCTATAACCGTATCTCTTTTCCCACCATCCACGTTTTTGGACGGCAGGATGCGTAGATGAGGTTCGTTCCATGCTCCACTCTGTCTGATTCGGAGTTTAGAAGATCTCCCTGTTGTTCTTGAATACACGGCTCCCCCTCCGGGAAGGGCGTGTATTCGGAGAGAACAATGGGAGGTGTCTTCTTTAAATTCTCGCCCCCTGATAGGAGTGGAGCATGGAACCCGACCTCATCTACGCATCCTCGAAGGGATTAGGACCTATCTTTACCTACTAGATGGTAGGATCGTTGTGTAGATGCAATCGTATTCTTATATTATCGCGCATATGATAGAGAATGGATGACCGTATGCGTGGATATACAATGGTGGGAGGAGTTTTGGAGATTATGACCGTGAATGGGTTAGCAAGAGCGAAGTGCTTTTCGTGGATTATGCTTTTCGGAATGCTCGAGGTGCGAGTAAGGTTTGGTGTCCATGCAAGAATTGTGGCAATAAAAAAGGCAAAAAGTAAGGAGGACATGTCTAAACATCTTCCCAAAGTATGGATGGACAGAGGGCTATAAGCGGTGGATCTTCCATGGTGAAACCGAGCGTATGAGAGACGAGGTCGTGAGGCAACGCATCGATGATCTTGCTTCGATGCCGGGATAGGAGACATGATAGATGACTTTCATGCCTTAAACTTTGAGCAAGGACTTGGGGATGAGGGGGAGGAGGAGCCGGGAAGAAACCGCAAAGGCCTATTATACCATGTTGCGGGGCGGCACAAAAACCCCTTCACGACTATTGTGAGGTCTCCAAACTAGATGCCATTTCACGCCTTATGGACTTGAAGGCCCGATGCAATATTAGTCGAGGCGGCTTCACCGACATGTTGACGATCTTTGGGGGCTGCTTCCGCCCAGTCACGTCTTTGCCAAAGAACATGTATGAGTCGAGAAACTCCTCAAGGTACTCAAGATGCCATACGGCGGATACATGCTTGTGAGAACGGGTGCGTCTTATTTAGGAAAGAGTACAAAGATGATACGCCTGACCGCCCCAAAGTGTAAATCCTCAAGGTTCATAGAGGTAGACCACGTGAAGGCGGTGAGAAGAGGCGACTTAAGGTCCCCGTGAAAATCCTACGGTACCTTCCCTTCGCACCGAGGTTACAACGGATGTACATGACCGAGGAGTCTGCGAAATGAATGACATGGCACAAAGATGGGCGTCGCTACAAGCCTCGATAAGATGGTACACCCATCCGATGCGAAGCGGGGGGGTTTTGTTGTCACCGCGAACTCGGTTCAAGGGCGCCAGACCCGCCCGGCATTCTTGGTGTTCCGGTGAGGAAGCACTACCTCGCCTTATTAAAATCGACGGAGAAGAGTATCTTTGTCCGCGTCGTTCCACCAAAGACTGTGAATTTACGGACAACTATGATGACGATGGCATTAAATATGCTAACAAGGCTGTTCGTGTGGTCAAAGAGTTTTGGGTAAGTCTATGTCGCCTTTGTACAAATACATCGCTCCAAATTCTAATGTTAGAAATAATGACTTATTACATTGCTTCTATGTGCGTAAATACTTCAAGTGCGAGGAGGGATCACGAGGGGTCGGCGGGCGGAGGAAGTGGCTCTAAACGCTGTTTTTCAAGCATGTGGCGGACATGTGGTACGAGGCACGCCGGCCGGGCCGTCGGGGCGTGGTGCGCGTTAAAGGAGAAAAAGAAGGCTCGATAAGCATGAATGGAAAACGCTGAATCGACCAAAGAACAATACATGGAGGTAAATATTGAATGCTCATACTAAGTTTAATTATGCTTAATGTGATTTTTATAATCTGTGTTATACTTGGTGTCTTGTAGGTGATTCGGAGTGGTGCTTGGTGCATAGGCGTTCTTTGGGAGCTTCAGGTGGACAAGTGGGTCGATCTGAGACTTTCGGGGCGTCCACAACGACTACCGGGACCGGCGTGCCATGATGCCGTGTACCACACCATCAAGGCAACCTTAATCTCGCTACCTACCAAGCTAGATATGTAAGTGTTATCCAATTCCTATTTTATGATGTGCAACTCAATACTTTCTTACCATTCTAGCTACTTTTCTTTTTCTCACGCAGAGGGCGAGACACATGGCACGCCAATCGGCCACGCTCGAGGCCTTTGCTAACTCCCACACGGGCGGGTATAAAGATCCCGCGTCGCGTCTTCAACCACCGGAGGGGGCCCGAAGCCTACACCAACCCGACCGCCTACGAAAGATCGGTGGGTACACCGGTGGCGAGGGAGCGGTATGGAGAAAGCTTCGATCCCCGCCCACGACATTGAGGGGGACATCGCCATGATCGCGGAGGAGGCAAGAAGCACGGGCGGTACTATTTGGGTGATAGCGTTATCAACCCTCACAACACAAAGAAGCTATCCGAGCTCGAACACGCTCGGGGGCCCGGTGATACGCGAGCGGCCAACCACTTACCAAAGCTACGGTCTCCGGACTTCAGGTTTATTTATTTTTAATTAAGGTTCATTTATCGTTGAATACTATTTCTCCGTGTTCTAACTTTGTGTTGAAATAGGCCGAGATAGAGGAAGAGAGGAAGCGACGGGAGGAGGCCGAGGAGGGGAGCGGGCAAGGGCTCGGGCGGAGCAAGAGAGGGCTCGAGCGGAGCAAGAGAGGGGCGAGCAGCACCGGAAGAGCATGGAAGCTCTCATGGCGTACCTCCAGCCGTTGGTGGCGGGTTGGTGTGTGCGGCCACCGGAGATCGTCTTCCCGCCACCGCCCGTCTTCGTCCCCACGCCCGCCGTCGTCCCCACCGCCCGTCTCTGGTCGGCCGTCGATCTTCCCTCCACCGCATGGAGCCTCTCCCGTGAGTTTGTCTCCCCGTAACTTCGAAATATGCATATATGAATGTGAATGGATATGATCTGAGTTTTGAATGCACCATGAGATGTGCACGTGGACATGTGGTTCTCGGCCATCGAGCCGTTGTTTTCTTGCGTTGGAAAGCCCTCCTGCGGTGGAGGTGCTTTGCAAATTTCTAACTATTTCTCTTCTTTTTTCAAGTTAATAGATTCTACCTTCAATTTTGTCTCACAAATTTCTAACTATTTATCTTTGCCTACGTGCGGGAAAATTCTCATGCCTCGAACCCAACTCGAACCAATCTCAACCGGACGGCTTTGGGAACGCAGCTTGGAAGGTTGGAGGCCGTGGGTCGTGAATTTGTCATGATTTAGGTTCAAAACTTGTGCACTTGAACTTGTGAACTTGGATTTTATGTGAGTTTGTGAACTTGTGGTTGCACTATTGGACATGTGGTTGAACTTGTGACTTTGTTGGATATGATGTAATATATATGTGGTATTATGGATTTATCGAGCCATATATGTGGTATTATGGATATTATGAAATCGTGGTATGTATATATATATTTATATGTGCCAACAATGTCTTTGGAACAAAAAAAAGAAAAAAAGGTCAATTTCCGTGAGCCACACACGGGAAATTGACCAAATATTTCCCGTGAGTGGCACGCTCACGGAAATTGACCAAAGATTTCCCCGAGCGAACGTATTGACACACGGGGAAAGGGAGAGGATATCCCGTGAGCTGCACCGCTACGCTCACGGGATACCTCTCAAAACGCCGTTTCATGCCACAGGCCACGTAGGCCATAACGGGGTTTTACCCCTCCCCCGCTGATTGACGGTGCCAACCCTCCCCACCCCCGTTAAGTATATCCCGTGTGCTAAATGGGATCACGGGGGAAAGGATATCCCGTGGGTATGACTGTGTTCACGGGGAAAGGGCAATTTCCGTCGATTTCGTTCCGTCCACGGCTATCCCGTGATTTACCGCGGGATAGGCTTTCCCGTGATGAAAACTTTTCCCCTGTCAGCGAAGGCCTCACGGGAAATCGGCGAGTTCCGGTAGTGATTACCCTTTAATTCATTCATCGATGTTTGCATGCTTTCCAAATCAAATGTTTCAATTGCTTGTATTGGCAAAAAAAAAAAACCGCAAAAACATTTTATTAGCTACACTAGTATTCAATTATTTGCTATTTTTTTCATTCGACTATGCTCACAAAAACGGCCGAGTGAGGGGTGTGAGGATCCATCCATCCATCCAGTTGTGTGTTTTTTTTTTACCGAAGTCGGCAAAGGGAAACCCTAGCCTATTTTTTAATTTTTTAATAATGCAACCTGTTTAGGTTTGCTCCCACGGGAGTCGAACCCCCGTGTCCGTGGGTGCTACTTTTTTTCGAAAGATCCGTGTTCTGCAAGCCGATTGATAAGCGAGAGCAATTATATTTACAAGGCAGCCAACATGGTGAGAATCACCACGGAAGCGAAGCCTACCCACGCAACACAACAAAGTAAACAATGACCCAACAAAGAAAAGAGACCGGAGTTCCGGGCGTAAGGCCATGGCGGGGGGTATCGTTGCCCTACTCAAGCATAACATGATAGCGACTCCGACTTCCGACCGCACTTCCCCGCCTCGGGATCATGGGCGAGCCGAAATCCACATCGACGCCCTTCAAGAAGGTCACGACGTCTTGTGCCGCCGTCGCCGTCCAAGAATGGACCGGGTTTTCACCCGTGGAAAGAACTAGGAGAAGAACATGACGCCCCCAAGGGGGAAACAACGCCCTCGGCGTCGCCGCTGCCGCTAGGCTTTCGCCCAAGGTACCCCCGACTCGGATATGTCGGCCCGGTGCGAATCTCAACAAGCCACCACCGCCATCGTTGCCCGCCCACTTTTGCCGAAAAGCCTTGCGGAGGAGCACCGACGCGGAAAAGTTCCTAATGGCGAGGGGGGTGAATAGCCTATTAAAAAATCTACAAACAACACTTATCAAGGCGGTTAGTAAATAAGGTGGCGAAGCAAAATGTGTGGTGCTACAAGCTAGCTATGCAAGCCACAAGTCAAATATAGCAATTCTAATATCTCTAGAATCACACAAGTGCTAGGTTGCTAGTTTACTCCTAGGTGAACACGATATGCTAGCTAATTCTATCACCGGGAGCTAAACTACTCTAGTCAACTACACAACCTAAGCAAAGCTACACACATATATCAAATGTAAATACTAGAGGAGGTGTGATCGATATACCGACGTCGACGTGTAGAGGTGGAAGCCAATCACCATGATCAATATGAAATATCCAACGAGCAAGAAGAAGATTGACACGATGATTTTTCACCGAGGTTCACGTGCTTGCCGGCACGCTAGTCCCCGTTGTGGCGATACACTCACTTGATGTTCCACAAGCTTAATGGCCGGTGCCAAATCCCCGGTGGGAGCTCAATGAAACAATCACAAGAGAGGATTCACAAGCCACGAGCAATCCACTAGTGCTCCTTTCGCGAATCTCTCACGGGGTAAGGAACGACCCCTCACAAGTCCACCGGTGTGGCCTCGAACAAGCTCCACTCGAGCTCAACACCGCCTCAACCTCCAAGCCGCTAGGGAACCAAGCAAATTCCCAAGAGAAACAAGATCCAGCAGCTCCTCCAAGGATGAAGTGCCTCTAGATGCAATCAATAATGCAATACACTTCAATCTCTCTCAATCTCACCCAAAGAATCGAAGTTAGGATGAAGAAATGAGTGGAGGGGAGTATCTCAAGCTCAATAGCAAGTAGGAGTGTTAAAATGTGCAAGAGAGGGCTCAAGGACCCGGCCATCCAAGTATATATAGAGCCCACTCAAAATGGTAGTCGTTGGGGGGTTTTCGAAGGCTGACCGGACTCGCCGACCGGACGCACTGGCCGGTCCGGCCGCAAAAACCGAGCGTTCGGTCAGAGCGGACAAAGCCCCCGCCCCACAAATTTAACAACTTCCTTCATTCCGTCGAAGCTTCCGGTGGCGACCGGAACCTCCATTTCATGCGTCCGGTCGATCCTCCAAATCGAGCCCAAAAACATGCTCTCTATATGCCGACCGGACTCGCTCGATCGGACGGTCCGTCAAAAGACCATGCGCCCTGGCCGACGGGTCCGATCCGCCGCCTTCTACGATTTGCAAAGATTTTGTCGTCACCTTTGCTTCAACCTTGCTTCGCCTCTTGCCATATGTTGCCAACACATCGAAGATGATCTCAATATCATATTTGTTAGCATGTCGTGATCGATTAGGCAAGAACGGTTAGTGCTCTCTAGTCTAAATGCAATATGCAAGTCAAATGGACCTAGAAGCACTTCACCAAAGGATTAGTCGCGGCATCCCTCTTGATAGTCGGCCATCTAGCCTATAATGTGATCACACTTTCTATAGTATCTTGATCACGAAAAGAAAACCCTATCAAGTATACCTTTGCCTTGATCTTGAGGGTTCCTTCCCAAACCGACATCCGAGCTTGACGATCCATCATGTCCATCATCATCGTCCATGTTCATGATCATCATGCTCCACATCATCCATGCAATCCTATCTCTTAAGTCACACTTAGAGCAAAGGATTATCATAAGTGTCATCAATTTCCAAAACCAAACATAAGATTTCAGACGTGTTGGCCACGCACAGCAGCCGAAGCTGCGTCAACCACCCTCCCGCTAGATGAGGCGCCGAGAGCCAGCCATACTCCGTGTGTGCGTGTCCACTGCCGAACGGCGAGGCCGATACCGACTACCGCCACTTGCCTTGACGCCCACCCCCCGCCGCCGGCGACCATCGCCACCGGCCAGACGCCAGAACTGCGGCCCACCATTGCGGGCGTGCCTAACCCTAGGGGCCACGGATCCGGGATGCAGGCCGGGACACACGGCGGCCCCTGGCGACACCTCACGCCATGGCCCGCGGTGGGCGCCCCGCCGCCAGCAGCCATGGACGACGCCGCGAGCGCAACGGTTGTTAGAGGGAGGGGAGGCAAGGAGGGCGCGCCTGCGCTGCACAAGCCAGCCCGCCCCCGCCGCCACGCCGCCGTCGGCCACCGCACCTGGCCAGGACCAGGCCAGATCCGGCCACCGGTGACCCGAATCCACGGTTGGGCCCGGATCCGACCTCCACAGGCCGGGCCGGAGAGCCGGCCGTCACCGTCGTGGCCGCCATGGTTGAAGGGGGGGGGACCTTGGAGAGCGAGCCCCACCGCCATCCCGTCAAACACGGGACGCCGGCCGGCGCCGCCCGTGCCACGGTGGCCCTCCCCCGCCGAGCTCCACGCATCTCACGCTGGGAGAGCGGGCGCCTGCCAATCGCCGCACGCGCCACCAAAGGGAGAAGAGGGCCTCGCCGCTGCCATCCCGCCGGTCGGGCCGGCCTTGCGGCGGCCAGCTCCGCAACGGCGTGGCTGGAGGTGGTGATGGGAGGCGGTGGCGCTAGGGTTACGGAGTCGGAAGCCGCCTCGTGTCGCCTCGCGTGGGAGACGACGCGGGGTCCGTGGTTCTGCCTCATGAACTCGCAATGAATAGCCTACTTCGGGTGCTACCGAGATGCTCTAACCACTAGGCTAGAGATTCTTTCGCTCCATGCAGTAGTGTTCAGCGGTACATTTTGCAACATATATATACGAATCTCATATGTGCCAAGCTAGACAGCGTACATTTCATCTGGTGCACGTACAGTTCGAAAATTATTCATTTGGTAAGTTTTGTGTATTTTTCAGTCTGAAATAACAACAACTATGTTCAGCAGTATAATCTAAAATTATACCACGAGTATACAATGGAAATATACTTACCGAATTCATAGACTTCGCAACACACTCATAAGAAAAACAAGCATATAATACTATATTCAGTAAAAGACCAGTGGAAATGGGATATATAATTATAGTCACTAGATTTTGGGTGATTACTACCCGTGTGATCTGAAATGATTCAGCCCCGAAATGCTGAGGTACGTAGTAGCCCTGATATGATGCATCTCTGCAGCAGCATCGTTTGTTGGCAGACGATCTTTGGTTGTTTGCTTTATGCACAACATAAGACGTAGGCGGACTTTCCTCTGGACGGGTACGTGGGAGGTTGCCGAGGGGAAGTGTCGGGTTGCCTAGCCGGTGGCGTGCTCACCGAAGGAGCTCGCAGCCTAGGTATCCCAGACCTCAAGGTCTTTGGCTTCGCACTTCGTTTACGCTGGGAATGGATGAGGCACACCAACCCCTCGCCCCCGGGCACAGCTGTCGTGCAAACTCGAGCGGGAGGTAGACGCCATGTTCCGGGCTTCCATCCATGTGCAGGTTGGAGATGGCTGCAACACAAGATTTTGGACGAACGCATGGTTGCCGACAGGGGCGATTTGCAGCTTTGCACCTAACCTGTTCCATGCAGTGGGCATCAGGCGAAGGAAGCGCTCCATCAAGGACTTGCTGCAAGGCCGACGTTGGATCAGAGATGTTATGGGAGCTCGAACGGCGGAAGTGTTGGTGGAGTACGCGGCGCTCTACGACCTGTTGCTCGACGTTCAGCTCGCTGTGGGCGTCCCAGATCAGTTTGTGTGGCGGTGGACGTCGGGAGGGCAATACCCAGCTGCTTGTCGCCTGCGTGTTCACCAGAGAGGTCCGGGTGCGCGTCCTCACCATCCACGGTCTCCATCAGCTTGCACGGGACAGACGCCATGTCTAATTGGTGGCTCCGGACTCCGGTCGCATAGTCGGGTGCTGGTGGCCTTCCGCAAGGGGCTTCGACTCGATCGTCCGCCTTTGTCAGCTGGGTGATTTGGAAGGAACGTAACTGAAGGATGTTCGACAACATC